>JAOXYM010000012.1:8016944-8032237 GCA_028567055.1 Leptatherina wallacei | reverse complement strand
CCATCCATCCATCCATCCATCCATCCATCCATCCATCCATCCATCCATCCATCCATCCATCCATCCATCCGTCCATTCATTCATTTTCCTTACCTACTTAATCAAATTCAGGGTCGAAAGTGTGTCATTGAGTGAAAGGTGGGGCACACCTTGGACAAGTCGCCAGTCCATCATAGTCCCAAGACTGGTGGGGCACAGGGCAAAGGATCACACTACCGTATGGCACTGCTATTGTTTTAAATAGGATCATATTTGATAATTTCATGACATTTGCAATACATAGAAACTTTTGAACATGAGCAGAAATCATGCTGAAACACATATAAGCTAATAAAGTTAGAGGTTTTAGAGTAATTAGAATTTAATAATTACAACTGGAGACTGGTGAGCTGTCCAGGGTGTACCCTGCCTCCTCCCTAGCCACTGGGATAGGCTCCAGCCCTTCTGCAAGTTCCATTAAGACACACGGTCTCATTTATAAGAGAGGCCTGTGGATGGATGGATGGATGGATGGATGGATGGATAATTGCAATTGATATGAACAGGTGTCTTATGCACATGTCAAAGCAGTTCACTTTCCACTGTAAATTTCTATCATAATCTTATAGGAAGGAAATTAAGTATTTGATGCTAAACTGAAGGAGCTGCTTAATGTTTTCCCTCCAGCAATAACGCATCTCAGACAGTATGCTAACTTTCAATATAACAAACAAATGCTAACTGACCAGTGTGACCAAAAACCTGCAGCGTCTTTTATTTTACACTCTGACGTATTTGTTTTTGTGTCCAAACTCTGCAAAAATGAGCAATTTGGGGATTTTTAGTTGTGTAACACCAAGATAAACCTTCCTCCGTATATTCCAACTTATCACACCGGAACTTTCTAGCTAAAGCATCTCTTTTTTACTTGGCTCATCTGCTCTGGCCTCCCGAGACATTTTGAGCTCCACAGACTAAACCATCCATTGTGTGTTTTATCTGCAGCAGCTATGGTAGAGCTTACTACTTCCTGCACGCTTATCAACCGATCCTCAAATCTACTTCCATGTGTTAATCTCCTCCCACCAATACCTCTCAAAAAGTGCGCCAGCTCAGAAAATCCATCAGTGCTTTTTCCTTTGTGACGTTCTGGACCAATACATCACATGATGAATGAGTTCCTATATGATTTTAGATTTGCTTTGCATTTCTCTTTGATGGCTTATTCTACTTAGGCTAACTTTAAAGTAGACTTCACCTATCTACAGACTGCAGTGTTGGTCGGGTGATCAGGTGAGAAGATTATGGAAGGACATTATTTTAAGATGTGTGAAAATCATACTTGCTTTGCTCCGTATCTTGCTTCACAATCCATCTGCTGACTGTTTAACCTGCGGAGCTACCCTCACCCATCTTTCATCCTGCTCAAGTAATTCCCATCGCATAACCAGTCAGTTTTTCCCTGAGGGAGTTTGCTGCATGTCCTCTGCTCTTTATGTGGCCTTTATCTTCTCTTTCTACTATATCCCCAGTCCTCAGTTACTTACCTTTTAATCTGGTATACCCTGATACCTCTTTAGAAACTACAAAAAAGGGAGCCGACCTTCTCACTCATTTGTGAGGAACCAGGCACAACACAGGTTTAGTCAGATGTGATAACGGTTTCAAGCCCTTTACTTCTGTGCTACATTGGAAATCTTCAAACTAGAATTTCTCAGCATCATCCATGTTTTCCTGGTCCCTCAAACATGTCTCAAGCAGTGCAACGCTTCTCTACTCTGAAAGACAAGCTGCTTTTTAAGAAAAAACCATCAGAGGGACCTAAACTCTTTCAGATTATCGGATAGCATAAAAACCCTCTTGACCTGATGTTTCTGTGACTGTGACAACAGGACTATATATATATATATATATATATATATATATATATATATATACATATATGTTTTAAGGTAGGCAAAGCTTCACCAAAGGTTATTTTTTTGTTTTAATATATGTTGACTGTCAGAAAATACAGCCTTATATGCTGCTGGAATAATGTCTTCATACAACTAGTTAAGAAACTGTAAAAAATGTTCTGTTCTTAAACTCTGATATGTAAGAGGCCACATCCCTTAACATTTCTATCATGTTACAGATTACAGACATTCACATACTCCTTCACACTCACCCGCTCTTACAGAAGCATCCACTCACCACCTACACTCACCCAATGCGGAGGGAGGAGAAGGGAGTTTTATGTATGAATGTATACATAAATGTTGTTTTCTCTCTCTTTTTTTCTCTGTATATTTCCTGTTTTCCTACTTTTTATTCGTTGGAATATTTGCTTCTCTTCACTCCTTCGGCGTTGTTAGTATTGTTTTTTCTTTGTTTTGGATTTTACTGTTGGTGGTTGTTTGTAATTGTTGATTATTGTCATCTTTAAATACCTTGATAAAGCTGAATGCCTCGACAATTCAAAACCTTTTTATTGCAATTAATATACCACAGATCTGAAAATATGAGCAAGGTGTAAAAATACCAAGAAGAGACTTTGCTTTGCTGACCTGGAAACTTTAATAGGCTACGCGCAGAAACATGCTTGAGTCTATTAGCTTGGCAAATGTTGACTTGACAATTCTCACTTCTTTCCTTGTGAAAATGATCTTGCTCAGTTAAATCACCCAGGTAAAATGTCTCATCATCTTTATCCTCCCAGCAGAAGCCTGAAGGATTTTGAATTAATTGGAAATTGGTGCTTGTCAGGATTCCCTCAATTTAAAAATTCCGGCTGAAGAAAAAGTAGCAATGAAACGCTTGATGCTAACACTGCAAAGTTTTCCCAAAGTTTACTGGAATATGTCGGTCTGCTTTTGGGCTAAACTTGCCTTTTGGAATTATAATCAAAGTGTAAATTATTATCAAAGTGTAAGGTTATCTATTTCTCTCTTTGCCCAGACTTTGTCCGGCCCAGCATCATAGCAAGGTCTGGCTGCCATGTTGAGTCAAACAAATTTGCTTTATCGAGGTGGAGCTTAAAGGTACAATGTGGAAGAATTACTGACATCTAGTGGTAAAGATGGGCATAGAAAATTACTTCAAATGTCAACTATGGTTGCGACTGGACGGTGACCGCCAGTGGCCAAAATTCTTCCAGATGTAAACATGCTTTCATCTGCACGTGGATCCAGTGGCCTCAGGTGCAACAATAACTGTGTGTAATTTCTTCTTCTATGGTCCTTTTAAGGCATTACTTATCCACCTATCGAACAATTACAGCAGTTTTAAAGCTCAGAGTTTTTTATTCATTAAGAGACACCGTAGTAAAAAAATGGTGGCATAAATATGGCAGCTGTCATGTATGATGAGATACTAATAGAATTACAGTTTTCAATAATATGATTTTTTTCTGTCACTGAACTTTGATTTTCTTACGTGCTGCACTTTTAAAACCAAATAAAATGATTAAATATGATTGTCTGCAACTGTTTTCTTACTTCTTTATATAAGTTGGAAATTATGCTAATAATGTAGCAAAATACTGACATTATTAAACTTATTTATTGATATTGTCATTTTTTTACAGAATGTAAATACCTACCATTTTAAGATACATTTTAAGTAAGGATAGAAGGAAATAATTCACACAAGTAATGGTTTAACTTTTCTGTAGATGTAGTTGAACCTCTTTGCCTACATAAGGATGCCAGTAATTTTACATGAAAGTAGGTTTTATGAGTCATGTAAGCACATTCAAGTTGTGGCTCCTGAGCAGAAAGATGAGGGTTTGAAACATAAGTTAAATATAGGGTTTACACGTGTGCACACTACCTGCCTTTGTGAATGTTATGTATTTATATCATCATGCAAAACTCTCCTGCCAGGGAGTTTCATTGACTCTTTGATTATGAAACCACTTCTATGGAGTAACCCCCCCACTTGCCAGATGCCTCAATGTGTGGGGGTGAGGTGCAGCAGCCTGAATGCTTCTATGGGAATGCGCTTTATTCACTACATATTCAGCCGCAATCCTCTTGACATTATGATTCGCTTCAGGCTGGTGCCACCCCACCTCACACATATGTTTAGTGTGATTAAATTTCTCCGGGGGCTCGCGGCGTGGTAGCACCTGTATAGGATTTAAAAACCTGGAAGCTATTGTGGTGCTGGATCAGGTTACAGGCGTGTGCGTGTTTCATTCATATTCATTCACCCACATTCTGACAAACGTAGTCAAGCACACACAAAATCACAAAAATCCTATCCAGTCCTTCCAGCCAAATTAGTATCTTCTTCCATTTTCATTTGCTGTCTCTGAGTGAAATACCTGTGGAAAATCGCCATGATTGGGTTCATTATGCTGCCAGGAGTTAGACTGAATAAAAATGAGTTTAGTATTTTAGAAATTAAATAAAATAATAAAAAGAATGTGAACTTGTCATGAAGCGCTGCTGTCTGTCTGTTTCGTCTCCCGACTCCTTGATGAGGGACTATGAATAAATTTTCTTTTGACCCTGAGATAATGATGAGCTCTGTTTTAATTGTCTCAGCCATTTATAAATTACAATGTGGATGCCTCTACTGGCCTGTCTCATTGTGATTTGGATCAATCTCCAGTAATATCCACTCATTTCTTGCTTCTCTGCATCACTCATCTCCTCTTTTATCTGCTTTCACTCCATCTGACTTCTAGAGGCAGCTCTACAGTGGGAGTCAGTGGTTGTCATGATCCTCCCCGTCAGCCCTTCCTAGGCTGTCTTCTGCACCAGAGAAAAGACTGTCAGCAGAGGAGCATTGTGTAGTCAAGGCTATTAATGCAACTATGACACTGGCTGATAGGACAAGGAGGGAGTTTTGAATTACAAATGAGTCGGACACTGTTTGTGAGCATTTAGTGTTAAAAAGAAGCAGATTTTTCCCATCTTTTACGAAAATGAATCAATTATGTATGCACTCATCCAGAGGGGCTGTTATATCAGTGCATCCTTAATTGCCAGTTTCTTTCTTATTATTTCTAAGTTAGTTCCACTTAACATAGTTTTCACTTTATCTTGCGGAGTGACACATGGGACTCCTTTTTTCTCCACCAATCATACCAATGGTCTGACCACCTGGGTGACTGGTGGTTTGTTTTGCTGGTGTCAGTCTGGTGAGCAGACAGGATAAGAAATAGCTCTGAAAACGACTTGGAGGTATTAATTAGATCGAAAAGAAGAAAATGTATGTTTCCCTCATTCATTCAGCATGACCTGTTTAACTGACCCACTTCTGCAGCTATCTATCTGTCTGCTGTTCAGGGAGAGGAGATTTGCATAAGGATATTTTGTTTTCTAGCTGGAGGCCTTCCACCGTCTCTGGCCTCAATGTGTGTCTGTTTTGTTAAAACACTGCACCTTGCAGTTTGTTTCCATCAGAGCCCTGCTTCAGGGAAAGGCAACTGACTGATTGCTCACTTGTTTGCAAAGGCTTTCTACACCACAGAAGAAGAGGGTGTCATTAAGTCACAAACAAGCAGCTGCACACATGCATATTGTATATTTATTGTGCCTTGTAAATTGTTTGAGGACTTCATGGTTTGGTTCAAGTCTGTCATTGATTTTGCCAACATGTGTATGTTCTGAAAATCCAGGTTGAAAGAGAAGGATCCATCTGAGGAAGACGGGAAGAAGCAGCTGCAGCACAGTGGAGTCTCTTAATTGGCTGCATGATGTCTACACTCCTGCTGCAGCAGTGTCAACATGTCTGGAAGATGACGGTGCGATGCACACACCTCTCCATATCATACCTCTGTATACATTTAACAAGAAAACACTTCTAGTAATGACACACAAGTCCTTTAAAAGTAAGAAATTACAGGAATGTCTTGTTTTCTCCATGACATTTAAGTGGTGATGACTTGTGTAAACTTAAGGAAAGGATGGAGACTAACAATGAAAATGAATAACAAGAGTATAACTGATTGGTAGGGTGGAGAGATGGGTTGATTCCAATTTACAAACCCTACAGGCATGAGAAAAATGGTTATAAAGCACATATTTGATCCTCATTAAAGAAAGGGTTGAATTTATTCGTAGACAGATCGTTATCATATCGTTATTTAAAAATTCAAATCAGATGCACTTGTTTTTACAAGATGTATTCAGTAGAAAGGTGGTGCCACAAATCCAGTCACTCACACCCCAGCTTTACTGGTTCCCATGGCTGTACAGTGTTTCAAAATCTTTGAACTAATTCTTCTTCAATATTTTAGTTTTTAGTAGCAGCAGGGCAATGTTTCTTACTGAGCCTGACTGGCGATGTTGGTTATTACTGGCGATTAGAAAGGGGGCTGAGGGGTTACTTTATAGTCAAAGGTGATGACGATAAAGTGCTTCATGTTAACTATTTGAGGCAACTTATTGCAACGTGTTATTATGAGATACTGAATCAACGTAGCTGCAGGCTGCCTGCAATACTTACCAAACTCTGTAGAACTGGGTTGACATCCCGCATAAAGCATGGATTCATTTCATCTTAAATGATTTGGTTTTAATCCTGACATGAATCACTATGTCTCGCATTCTCTTGTGCATAAACACACAGTCTCAATTAGCCAAAGAAACTTAATTTTGCTGCTTTAAATGCATATTTTAAACAAATAAAATGCAGAGATGTAGTCAGTTGCTTTTTATGCCGTCTGATCTTACACATCTAAGTGACCTGCACCGAGGCTTAATTATCTCATTTCAAAGTCACTGCCAAGCAGTAAAAGTTTTTCTAACAATGTCACCAGGGGGGTTCTATAGGTTTTATCTAAAATAAAGAATACATAAACTTCCCAGCTCCAAATGATATAATCAGTAAATAGCTGCTAAATATGGAGGAGTGTCTCACAGCTAAATTCAGATACAAGCATAACTGTTTAGTTGGCTATGAACTCATTTTGTGGTAATATATCACTCCATGGGGTGTGTGTTGTTTGTTTTTTTACTTCTTTCTCTAGCAAATCTAAAAAAACCCCAGCAGTTATCAAAAACTAACAGTACACGAACTACTGTATTGTGCTCCTTATCTGATTTTAAAGTAGGCTCGATAGTTTGAAATAATATGCATTATTTTGCTCCCTAATCCATCAAAAATAGTCTCTAATGAGAAAATAATGAATACAGGCGCAGTTCCTTCCTGCCTGAATACAGTTTAATTAAATCTCCAATACCCTACAGTTTTAGAAAAGCACTAATAAAAGGCTGATAATCTTTGTTTCTGCTCTCAGCTATACGAAGAAAAAGTTATATATTTGAGACATTTTTAGGATGTTACGCTCTTGATGAAACGAACCGGCTTTGGGCTGAGAGTGGTGCTTTTTGCTGACAGTAAGGAAAACTGCCAAACCCGCCCTTTAATGTTTCGAGCAATTTCTGCGTGGAAATTGAAAACGGATAAAATGAAGAAAGCGTTACTGAATTTAGCTCTTTTCCAGCTCTGCACTCTGGGGAATTTGGATGTAATCCAGATTTTTTTTAGCAGGCAGGGATTGGGACAGCATGCAGCACAGAAGGCTGTCTTGCTGTGGAGTGATGTCAGCTGCATTGTTCATTCATGTGTTTGATTCTCCCTCCTTAAACATCCTGGTGGCAGAGATCCCACTATCTCTGGTGGAAGGTCAGGGATTCTCTCTCTCTCTCTCTCTCTCTCACACACACACACACACATATATACACACTTGGCACAGACTCAAACACTTGCTGTCTCATTTTCCTCTGTTTTCAAACAGCTGATGAAATACAACTCAAAACACTGTGAGGTCTGGAAGTGCTCCTGCAGACTCCCTATTTCTAGGTTGGCAGTCAACCAACACATTTCAGTTCTGCTTTATGCATTTTCCCTCCTGTCTAACATCTATACTCATGCAAGAAATATTTTTTTCCCCTTGCTCTTGTCATCTTTGTCTATGATTTTTCTCCCTGTTTGCTGCTCTATAACTTACCTCTTCTTCCTGCTTCATTTTCAGCAGTCCTAAACAACAAGCAAAAGGGGGTAAAAATTGCCTTTAAAGCTGTCCCATGACTCACTTAGCCACAACCACACATGCAACATTGAATCACCATATTGTGAAATGGTATGAGCCTGTCTGGAACAGTATAATTAGAATCTCTTCATAGCCATCTCTCAACTCGGCAGTTGCTGCCAGCCCGCTTCTTATTTTCAGGACTAGTTTTCTCTTTGTCTGCACGGTGAATCACATCTCCCTTCTTCCATCTCCTCCTCGCTGTAGGTTGTGGCTTGGTGACCTACTTGTTTTCATTCAGAGAGAGCAACATTTTCTGGCTTGTCACCTCTTCGCTTCTCACAGGCGTCATGGATTTGTAGAGATGTCTATTTGCTGCCGTCAGTGAAACTTTGCACGTCAGTGCAAAGCGGAGATTATTTTTCGGCCTGTTTGGTTTGTAAATAAACTTACAGGCATAATCGACTGCATGAGCACTGATATTTGATCTCTTAAAGGTAAATACAGACAGAAACAACCCTTTATACTTCCCTCCAATTAAAGCATGTTCATTACCTGCGTTGCTATAATTGTTTACTTCATTATTGTACCACCTTTCAATCGCACATGGATGGAAATTCCAAATGATGATTCTCGCACATTAATATAAAGATCTTAGTCATTATTAGTTTGAGATGTACATTGACTGACCACTTTATTAGGTACCACATTGGACCTCCTTTCGCCTTCAGATTTGTGGGCTGCACATCCATGATGAGAATCTCCCGTTTCACCACATCCTGAAGGTGATATCTTTGATTGAGATCTGGTGACTGTGGAGGCTATTGGGGTACAGTGAACTCATTTTTCATCACAGCATTCTCAAGTAGGCTATGATGCTCAGACGTCCTCTTAGGGGGCCAAATTGTACCAGAGAAATACACACAATTACACCATCATTAGCCTGAAATGTTGTTACAAGATAGGATGAATCCATGATTTCATAATGTTGCCACTGAATTCTGACCCTACCATCTAAATGTTGCAGCTGAAATGGAGACTCATCAATCCAGGTGACATTTTTCCATTTTCTATTGTCCAGTTTTGGTGAGTCTGTGTGAATTGTAGCCTCAGTTTCCTGTTAGCTGACAGGCATGACATCTGCTGTGGTCTTCGTCTGTAGCCCATCAGCTTCGAGGTTCAGTGTGTTGTGTGTTCAGAGATGGTATTAATGAGTGGTTGAGTTGCTGTCGCCTACCAGTCTGCCCATTCTGCTCTGACATCAACAAGGAATTTCTATCCAGACAACTGCTGCTCACAGGATGTGTTCTGTTTTTCAAACCATTCTCTGTAAACCCTCAAGATGGTTTACAGAGATGGTGTGAAAATCCCAGAAGATCAGCAGTTTCACTCAGACCATCCCATCTGGGCATAGTTTTGGGTACAATAATGATGCACAAGAAGTTAGAATCGGTGATATTTAGTGTAATTAAAAGCCAGAAATAACATTAACTTTTTTAGTTGTTGTAATGAAAGCAATAAAGTGTTCAGCTGAAAAAAGGATCTGAATAAGCTCACAGGAGGATGTAAAAATAGAAATGAAAATGAACAACTTACTGACAGAAAAAAAAGTGCTGCAGGGCTTTAAGACAAAAACAAAAACAAACAGGACGGATTGGAACGGGACTGAAACTAATTGGAGGCGAGACATTTATCTGACAAGCAGCAAGCAAAGCCAGGCAGTAATAGACTGAGAAGGTTACTTGCATATTTATAAAAGGTTTAGTCTTTTATGAGGTGCCATATAGGACAGAATGCATATTTAACTCTCAAACACAGATCTGAAATCATGCATATACTACTGTAATCACTTGGACATATGCATAAAATCACCTCTCTCATACACACACGAGCAACATCTTGCATATAAATAATGAAAATTCACACATGCATTCTATTAAAAACCCCACACACACACGTTCAAGACACCTTATACCAATTGGAATCAGTGATAACAGTACTGCATGTGGATGCATGAGCTCATAGTGTGCATGCACTCCCTGTACTCGGGGCTGTAGCCCTACCTCTTCCGTGACAAAATTACCTCTCACACACACATTCTACAGTTCTCATTCAAACCAGTTGCAGCTCACACATACACATATTTAACCACTCATTTATAATACTGTGCTCATTCATACACATGTATAAACTCTCACATACAGTATCGCTGATTCAAATATGTATAGGGTGTTTTGTATGTGTGTATGTGGGGTTTTAGTAATATGCATGTGTGAATTTTCATTAGTTTATATGTGAGACGCTGCACGTACGTGTATGTGAGAGTTGATTTAATGTGCGAGTGATTGTAGAAAAATATGCATGATTTCAGAGGAGTGTGTGATCATTAAAAATGCATTCTGTCTTATACGGGACCAAAAAGTCTTATTTTCTTTTCCAGCTCAGTATAGAGCATTGGTCTCTCCCTCTCCCACTACCATTAAGCTATTTCTTCCTCTTGCTTCCATTTATTGTTTTGTTTTATTTATAAAAGTGACCCCCCCCCCCCCCCCCCCCCAAACTGTAATTAGACAGTTGCAGAAGATATGAGTTTAACAAATGGGTTAATGATCCAATTGAGTGTTATATTTTCATGCCATGGGACCCAGACCATACTTACCTGGCATGTTTCCAGCAAGTTCCACAAAAATGGAAAAAAGCCCAACCCTCATAAAAAAATATGCTCAGATATCTGTTAATTCTCTTGGCTTGTGTTTGCATTCTTCCAGGAGGAGGGAAATGCATCTGAGTTCTGGAGCCGCACTGTTGTTTTATTAATGACGGGGTCGCTTATTTAGAAAAGGGTCTTCTGGCTCCTAATATTGGATTGACATAATCGATTATGGAAATTGGATGAGCCTCCAATATTTTATAATGCGAAATTGAGCATGAAGTTAACCACTGACATGTTTAATTATATGTTTTTAGAGGCACATGCACATCTTCAGTTTCCTGTACTCAGGCTTATAGATGTAGGAGGAAAATGAGAGATAACTCCACCACACTTTGTTAGGCTTCAATCAAAAGCAGGTTTTTAAACTGAGGTAAAACATCAAAAGATGTAGTAGAAAATTAAAAAAAGAACAACACGCTGCTTCTTCTCCATGTTGGCATGTTGATGAGGCTTATTAGCCTTCACACTGGAGCTGACTTTTGCACAGACACCTGCTGAGTTGCAATGCTAGCCAGGTGGAAGAGACTGGGCGTATGAGATGCTAATGGGGAATATTTGTTCCAAAACCAGGTAGAGGCCAAAAAATGAGTTCTGAAAGCCCCACGCCTCAGCACCTGGTGAAGTAACTGCTTTGTCATTTGTATTAATCAAAGCAGTGCATTTACCACTAATTAGCACTGTGGGACAAAGCATACTTTCTTCTCCTTATTTGTTGTGTTTTTGTGCAAAAATATACTGCAGAAGAGTGTTGTGCATAGCTGGCACATTGTCCGGCTGGAACTCATTCACAGTTGCAAAAACATGGAAGCACCTCAGACAGCACTTTGGGGGTAAAAAAAAGCCATACAGATGCATGGTGATATCCTGCGTCACCGCTGCTCTGTTCAATTTCATGCCCACTGAGCACTGAAACAGGTGCTTGCAAGTCCACCCATGTTTTTGATGCCACACACTACTCTCCGGGCTTGGGTTGTCTGTGAGTGTTGAGCAACTTTCCCAAGAGATCTCCCTCAATGAACATACACCCGCAGGGTAAAGAGCTAGCAGCTGATAAACCGTCACCTCTTCTCTGAAATTCTTTGTGTCATTTTTACTTATGATATGACTTTCACCTTTGCAGGAATGGATCGATTTCTGGTGTTAAAAATTTGTGTTAAATCAATGTTTCACTGCAATGCTGACAACCTGTTAATAAAAGGATTCAGTAGTCTTTGTGTAATTCTAATGTATTGCAATATATATGGGTGGACAATGCAATAAGAATTTAATTCTCAAGAAAAAAAAAGATGAGTCTGCAGGCACTATTTGTTTTTATCAACAGCAGCAGTGCTGTTAATTGTTTCTGTGATTTATGAGTGTGTAAACAAAATTAAACTAATTTAGATGATTTCCCACAAGGATTCTTGACAGGACAGCTGATTGCTATAATTATATTCTTGCAATTCCCAGCATTAGTGTCGCTACCAAATTATCACAACAAAAAGAAAAATACATTATTTGTTGAATGCCTTGCAAACATCCTCTGACATCTTTAGACACATGGAACAGTTTTTATTGAAGTATGATAAAACTGGGGTAAAAGGCTGTTACTCATTCGCTTCATAGTGAAATAGTAGCACAAATAAAGATCAGTACAAACTGCATTTAGAAAAAGGAAAATTTCTTACCATTATTAAAAGTTTAATTGGATCATTTATGCATCTTACAAATTTAGTTGAAGGCATCTTTGTTTCTGTCCTCTGGAAATCACTTCTCGCAGTCTCACTGTTTGCTGACTAAAGCCAAAAAAACAATTATTTCACCAAGCTTCTGAGTAAAGGAAGACAAGAAAGGGAAAAAAAAAAGTGCATTGGGTGAAATTGCCATTTGCCTCCCTCTGGCCTGGTTGGTCTGCCAAAAGGGAGGGTATTAGTTCACATTTTTTTTAAACACATCAGTGAGTTTAATTGGGAAGCAGTTTCATCTGGGGGCTATCAATACGGAGACCTGTCGGCTTGGGAGCCCATGCGCGCCTTGTTCTGCAGCGGTAATTTCATTGGGACCGTCGACAATTGGCTCTCTTGCCTGTTTCCATTACACTCAGAACCAGGGAAAAAATAAACAAGGTGAAACGAATGAGACTGAGGTGAAAAAAAAAATGCTGAAGGGGGTGTTACAAGGAATTCCCGCTGTCCAGCTTTTATGGGTGGGTGAACAGTATTTTAACAGAAAATGTGTGAAGTTGGGTTTGGTGTCCCTCAGTGTTTAAGCTGATGAAGTGTAGATGTGTAAATCTATATCAAAATCACAAAAAACACCCAAAAACAACACTTTGGTAAGATGTATGGATACAGTATATATTTAAAGGAAAAGTGACTCATTACACATCACGCATGCATGGACATAACTAAATATAATTAAAATGAAAACATAACCGATGAAATCACCCAATGGAAATAAACAGAAACAACTTGCCCTTCTTCATTCAATGTCCAGATGTTTCATTAAAGCTGATGAGTATATATCACAGTGGCTACACAATGGAATATATGTCTAAGGATCTTTGATATTTTATGTTGAATGCCTAAAAATGCAAAAATACACAATGTTAATCACAATATCCATCAGCTGTTTTGCATAATAAGTAAATTCCCATTTAGACAAAGTGCATAAAGCAAATGTGATATCAGTCAAATTGGTACTTGTGTGATTGATTAAGAGACCTGAAAACAATAATAAAATCTAGATTGCAACGGCTACGAGATGCACCTTTTGTGGTGCTAATTGGTCTTGACTGGTCATCTGTCAAACAGGTAATGGAAAGCAGTTCTCTCCCGTGCCCATGTGGGGCCCATAGGGGTTCAATTTAGGCTGCAAGTAAGGGTCCCATGTGTGTTTGTCTGCAGTTTCCATGGTGGCCTCACCCTTGTTTGTCCATATGGATTTCAAGTTGCTGGGTTTCAGCTGGGGCCCAACTTAGTGAGGGTCAATATTTCTAAAAAACAGAAAAAAGAAAAAGTAGCCTGCTTAAATTTGTCCTGTTTATGCCCATGCCCACTTAGCCCTCCTACATCCCTTACGGGGCCCATACAGCCAGCCCACATGAGCTTCACATATGGGCCCCATGTAAGCGAAACCACATGGGACCTGCAAAATTTGCCCAATTCAAGCCCATGCCCACTCAGTACTCACATAGCCCATATTCAACCCTTGTGGGCCCCACATGCACATGCTGGCTGTGCTATTATGTTCATGTGATAATCTTCATCCAACCATTGTCTCCTTTTTTTCCGTCTCTCTTGACATCCCTACAGAAGAGATGCGATGATTTGTGTTCAAACAATCTCATCTTTTCAAGTGTAAATAAGACACAACAAGCTTAGAAAAACACATCAGTTGAAATATGTTGATGTGACTTTTCATTTCCTCTAATGTGGCATTTTGCTTCAACTTCCATGCACATATGCTGTGTTTATGTGTTTAGAAAGATGACCTACCTATGGTATGTATGGAATATAGATGTTGTATTCATTCCCGAAACATAAAATGTCAACATATTATGTGACACAATACTCTTGGGAATGTTTGATGAAATGCCATACTGTATGCAGTTGTGTGTCCAAACAAACACACATACACACACACTTACATATAGTGAAGGAGAAAGTCATATTCTACAACACAAATAGCTTATGCTTTTGTGACAGTTTCCAAAAAGAATATGTTGGCATGACAACATTAGTGATGAAAAACCCTTTCAGACTTTGTTTCTAGAACATTCCCCAATGTCATTGATCAATGCAGTCGCAACCATCTGGGAGACTTACATAAGTTCTAAAATCCTTTCTCCCCTCAGCCTTCATAGATCATGCAGCTTCTTGCTAACAAAGCCACATCACTTCAAAGATTTTTCTGGACAAGACTTCAGGCCTGGATTGTCCTTCTGTGTCCTTCAGCAATGAAAATGAGCCTGTAAAATGCTGCATATCTGCTTCAAGAAACATTAGATAATAATTGTGTACTTTTGGGGGAGAACATATTAATACACACAGAAGGAAAAAAGAAAAACTGTAATTAAATCAAATGGAAATTAAGATGCGTTTGTGTCTATTTCACACTCCGGCTGTTGGCTTGTGTTAAGAAGCAAAGCTAATTAATTCTGCGCTATCATAATGAAGTTACATTATCATAGTTTTCTACCAACACAATCACTCACTCAATGACTGCTGCTCTGAAATGTGGAATGCCACTTTTATTGTACTTTAACATCTTATTTCTTTGGTATTTCATAATTATAATATTTGAGACCAAAACCTAATTAACTGATAGAGATCATTTAGAGTAGGCATTTAGTCAGTATGGAACTTTTTTGTTATCTTTCACTCAGGCTAAATACTTCAAAACCTCTTGTTAATTGTCAATTCAATTCAATTCAATTCAATTCAATTCAATTCAATTCAATTCAATTCAATTCAATTCATCTTTATTTATTATATCATTCTTTTTATTTAATTCAATTCAGTTCGATTCAATTCAATTCTAATGAATTTAGTTTAGTTTATTTGAAAGGGGACATTGCAATTTCATAAAACACCTGTTTACACATAGTTAAAAAAGCCAGAATTAGCCAGAAGGCTAGTTTTCATCTGTAGT
>JAOXYM010000012.1:7943313-7958432 GCA_028567055.1 Leptatherina wallacei | reverse complement strand
GACAAAGTGGTTCTGCACTCATTTTTGCAGCCTCTTATATATTTTGAATGCCACCAGATAACTGCTTATTTTTCTTATGCTCATTTCTTCACTTTTCCCAAAAGTGCTTGTATTGAAATCTGTGTCACTGGCCTGTACCACTCCACTCACTGGCTGTCTTTGGAGTGTCTACTCCACTTCCTTCTGTCACATGATGGCATTGCTATTGCTACTACTTGAAGTACTACTAGGAGATAACAGAGGATGTCAGATATTGTAAATAAATAAAAGAAAATAAAAAAGTCAACAATTATTGAAGAAGGAACTGAAATTTTGACTGCAAATTGCAAGACAAGGTTTGAAGCAAGCCGTTATTCAGCGAGCTATAAAACAGAAACTGAGCCTCCACCGAGTCCAATGATCTCTTTTAGCTCTTTTGGATTTGATCCAAGCAGTTTGGAGACAAAAACTTGGTTTTCTTTGGATCAATGATATATCAAAAAATTATTCAATACAAACTTCCATCTTAATTTGTCTACTCAAATGTCATTAAAGTGATTATTTTGTTTTAACCCTTGTCATTCATTTGACTTTTGAAGAAAAGACTGGAAATCTTGGAACTGCATCCACTGGAATATTTTGCTTTCCCCATTAGAGCAGAAAATATTTTGTGTTGGCTATATTTGGCATTAAGCTTTTTTCACATCTTGGCAACCAAGAGAATAAGATGGTCCCGGTTTGATTCATCTCTATAAAACTCCAAATACAAGGCCAAGTTTGGCCCTTACACATTGTTCTGATCTCAGCCCTTTGTTCGGGGCCATTTTAGTTTGGCTCTTTCTTTTTTTTTGTTAGTTTACTGGTGGAATTTGTTCTCTGGAGCTGCCAACCCCCATGTACTTATGACTCAAGCATCAATACAGCATAACAAATATGTCTTTGGTGCAGAGAACATTTCCCTCTTTCATATTCTGATTCGCAGTAATACCTTTAGTGTGTGTATGTGTGTCTTTTCTGCAGAGATCCGTGAAGCCTTTAAAGTGTTTGATCGTGATGGGAATGGGTTCATCTCAAAGCAGGAGCTGGGCATGGCCATGCGCTCCCTGGGCTACATGCCAAATGAGGTGGAACTGGAAGTCATCATCCAGAGACTGGACATGGACGGTAAGGCCGACACACAGCTTGGACTTTATTGTCTTCAGCTGTTAAAGAGAAGAAACAAAAAAATCTGAAACTTTTCTCTCTATTTACCCACCAAACTGGAGCACAGGAGGCAGTAAACCCAGCAACAATGAACTGTTCTCTTTCGCAGGTGATGGCCAGGTGGACTTTGAGGAGTTTGTTACTCTCTTGGGTCCAAAGCTGACAGCAGCCGGAGTACCAGACAAGTTCAACGGCACTGATTTTGACTCAGTATTTTGGAAGGTGCTCATTATTTCAGACATCATCTCCTGCCTATTAGACAAAATGTAGACAGACGAGCCACAGGTGAAGTCCAACTCTCAGCAAAGAATCATTTAAACTTCCCATGAAAACTAGACTTAATCGTCATTCACTGGGTGGTTATGGGAAGGACTAGGTATTGTCATAACAGTCCTGTTACTTAGATTATAACAGTCAACTTTCATGAAAAGTAGATGTCAATTTATTTACAGACATCATAGTAAGATAATCAACCTTTCACTTTGATAGTGGGGTGAAAAATTAGTGGGATGGAGCCTTTGTCAAACCTGCCTTTGTTGTAGTTGCATGACATGATTACAGGAGTGCATGTTAGTAAAACAAACAAACAAACAAACAAACAAACAAAAAACCCTGCTAGGAGAGTCAACATGCCCAAGGCAGAGTTGCAAAGATTGCATAGCTTCACTCACATAACATTATATAAGAGATGAAGTAGTAGTATCAATCATGTGCTGCTGAACTGATCACAAAGAGCCTCCGGTCACACCGGTGCGCTCGGCTCAGGCTGAGCTGAAAATGAGTAACGCATATGAGCTGTCCAAACCGCCACACATCCTGGATTGATATTTTTGAAAGGGATTTTCTTTGCAGTTTTGGTCTCAGTCAATAACAGATTATTTATATGATTTCCTTTAATTTATATAATCTATATTACAATTTCCGCTAAGGACAAATAATGTTTCATTCAATTAATGTCATTTGAATTTTAGACAATTTTACTCTATTAAATTACAAATATCTGACAGTCATTACATTTATTTGTCTTGGAAGGTCATGGGTTTAGGTCGAGGCATATTTGACCAGCCTTTATTGCCAGGGCAGAGGTTAGATCTTGACATTGGTCGGGACCTAAAAGTGGCCCACAGAGGACCCCAGGAAAACAAGTGTTTTGTTGCAGTATCATGTATCTGAGCGGACATATAAACTAGCAGAAGTTTATAATGCTAAATATTTTATCCCAAGTTTTTGTTTTGTTTTTTTGCTAAACTGAATGAAGGATTATTTTACTAAATGATTTCTGTAAGTTTATGAGTTGAAGACATCTGTTGGCTTATTTGTTTCACCTCAGTATTGTACAGATAAAGCGGTTTGTACTAGTATGCAATCATCAACATCACAGAAATGTTCTTTTCTCTCACAGAACAAGAAATACTACTTCCATCAACTTAATGAAACCTTGAAGGAAAATCTGATTTGAAATATATAACTGCACACACAGTAAACCTATGCTACAAAAGAAATCATTATCCTTATAGTTGTAAAACTTTTGAAAAAGCGACCGCACAGATATTCTTTGACTCATTGCAGTTGCATAGAATTCGTGATCTTTGAGGGAATGCATATATTTATAAATAATAATTACTATTCTATTTTTATTGAAAAACATGTTCATCCACTGTATTGCAGGGATGGTTAAAGAAAAAAGGCCTTTTTAAGTCGGTACAATATTATGTGAAAGTCAGATATATCTTCAATACACCATATTAGGACTTTGATAAATTTTCAATTAATTATAGCAAAATAACATATTGATGCATGCTAAGGAAACCGTTAGCTGTCATTATCACCATGATTAATGACTCAGAAGCCGTTAGAAAATAATTTCTTTGTGACTTTCTGACATGAATTTATTGTAAAATCTAATATAACTCCTGATGTCTTCCTTTATTTTTATCTGCTCCTGAATTTTTGACTGAAGACAACTCCATTAGTGCTGCTCACTGGCACTACCTAATGCTAGCCATAAGCGCTAGCTCTTTCAATAGAATAAGAGACGGCAGGGACAGCCAATCATGTTAGCAAGAAAAGTGCTGTTTGGAAATCGATAAAGGGACATCTTAGGAGTTGGTGGATATTAGTAGGGACATGCCCCTACCGTCCTTACCCAATTTTATGCCCATGCTTCTTTACATGTACAGCATATGGGAGTATTGTGGTAGAGATCTGTGGACCAATTTGTATATTCAAATAACCCCTTCATAATATATTGCATTGATTTAGCAGATGCTTCTATACAAAATAATCTACAAGTAAGGGACACATTAGGAGGTGGACATCAGTATTTTGTCTAAAACTTTAAAATGTGAACTAAAGAAATTCACTTTACAGCTACCTCACATCCTTTACTAAAGATGAAAATGTGTAGATATCTAAGCCATTAAGAAGCACGAAGGAATTACTCTCAAAATACAAACTTCCAATTTTGACGAGCAGAGATTAGTTTTCAGGGACTTTAATCAAGGCCCTTGAGACAGACTTTAAACACGTAAAAGGTTTTCCTACACTGGTGAAAAAGAAACACGTCTGCAGAGTGAAAACAGAATCTAATTATGTGTTGTATTAGTGTGATGTTTATTTTAGCAGACCCTATCATGTATTTTTTGTGTATTTAAATGTACATTTTGTTTACCATGCTTGCCAGCCCATGTCCACGTCGATGTTCAGTGATGTGTGTGTATCTCCAGTGTGACATGCAGAAGTTGACAGTGGAGGAGCTGAAGAGGCTTCTGTATGACACCTTCTGTGATCATCTTTCCATGAAAGACATCGAGAACATCATTATGACAGAGGAGAATCACATAGAGAACCCAGAGGAATGCCAGTTGGATATAGACAGTAAGGAAGAAACCCCTATATTCTAACATTTCTTCTTTTATGTGTAATGCATTTCTGGAACATATTTGCTGTTTGATGTGGTCTGAACCCTCAAAATGAACATAAAACAAACTTGATTTAAGATTTACTGTACTGTGAAAAAGTCTTGCTCTCTCCCTCCGTTTTTGCTATGTCGCCAGACAAACAGAAGGTGCAGTCATGGACGGAAACATGTGCAAATATGAAAACGTATATAAGGTAGACATAATAAGCTTGAAAGACAATCTTTAGTCTGATCACATTTATTCTTCAACAAATTCTGAACCCTCTAAGTGAAGCTGCTTTGTGATATCTTTAGGTGGTCTTCAGGAAATAGGTTTGTGGGCTTTTTCAAGACATTTCAAAATCTGTTCAAGATGAACCTGAACTGCTTAAATAATGTTGAAATTTTATCACAGTAAGACCTGTTGCTGTTGATCTTCAGTGCAGTTCGTGTCATTTGGCATACCTCTGCCTTTTGTCTCTGATTCCCTTCCTCTCACATCACTGTATTTCTATTAATAACCTCCTGGTTTCCCAGAGGTGATCAGTACAAACAACATTGTCATAATTTATAATAGCCGTTTTAAGTATATAAAAGATAATCAAATCAAATTTGAACATTTTGTTTGTGTTTCTCAGCAAAAAAACCCAGACTAATAGCCTCTAGAGGTGGAAGTGAAGATGTTTTTGGAATAATTAAGTAGTGAGTTCATATGGAAATGTTATAAATAGATTGCTAGTGGCTTGATCTGTTCATTTTTCCTGCACATGGGTTACAATACTGCTCCTTTTTATGTCTTAAATGGCTAGAATTTAACATGACAGAATAACGTGCATGTTGCAAATTACTTAAAATAGATCTCAAAAGCATCATTCCTCAGTTGCAAATCCCTGAACAATCTCTTTAACCATATAAAAATGTGTGAGTCATTTTTTGGAAAGGTGACTTCATTGTTAAAAACCTCTCATAGCTTCTCCAAGTATAACCAAGTCCTTCAGCTTAAATCAACCATCAGCTTTGGATCAACTGTGCACCTCTTAAGATGAGAAACTATGGCTTTGTTATCTCATTAGAAATTACCACGAGTGCTGCAGTTCTATCCGCCTACACAGACCGCATGGAGAATCCTGTTCTCCAGGGCTCATTTGAAACACAGGAAATCCCAAAATGGAAAAGAAATAGAAATAGAAATAGAGTTAGGTAGAGGGGGGAAATGCTGCAGCAAAAAAAAAAGAAGGTAAATGTCACCAATTCATTACAAGTTGAGTGTAATTCACAGAGTACAGCAAATCTGTGTCTCAAAGGAGGAATTTTCCTAATGGCCAATTTACAGAAGGATGCCTTCAATGCTAATTCTTCATTTAACAAAGAGAAGATCTCTTCTTTTGTGGGGAAAACACTTCTGAATGTGAAGGGTCTGTTCCTTCCAGAAAACCTCTGGGGGATATAAAGATAATTCAAACATGATCATTTTAAAAGTAAGATCATTTCTTACTGGGGAAATTTAATGGCTTCATGGGAAAAAAATAAATAAGTGTAGTTTCTTCTCTTTCTCCAATGGCTATGGTTCCCTTGAGGTTTCTAGCAGGATCTCTAATGTGATTATTCTGCAGGTTTATTTACGCCTTTTATTTGAGAATCATTTAAAATGCCAGTCAGGTGCTGATCCATTTGTTTGCTGCTCAAAAACACCCAATCAACATTTCAATCTAGATGGAGTTACGCAGCATACAGGTGTGAAAACAAATTTATGGTTTATTTATTATGGTATTCATGTGATAAGGGTTTGTGACGAGTTCTTTCATTTGGAAATTACTATCAGATGTCTATCAAGCATAAATAAATAACACCACATTCAGTGGACCTGGTGTTGTTTTTTTTCTCTGCATCCTCCTCCATCATCTTCTTTTTTTTCTTTTCTCAGCCTCCAGCCCGACGCAGCAAGTCAAGCAAACCTGTGTGCGCAAGAGCCTGATATGCGCCTTTGCCATTGCTTTCATCATCAGCGTCATGCTCATCGCAGCCAATCAGGTGCTGCGAAGCGGCATGAAATAGGAGCCGGGGCATTTTTGTGGCCTTGACCTCGACCTAAAGGCTACCTTACAGATAAATGACTGAAAAAAATAAGCTAAAAAATAACAACAAACAAACAAACAAAAAGACAGACAGACAATCACACAGCTGCAAAACAGAATAACTGATGACTGCAGAGCAACTGGAGCCACCAAGGACACAACATGTGCAGGATTTTGCCTGGGAGACAGATGAACAGATAGCTTCAAGGACAACGGAACCTCACATTTAGAGAGACAGCTGTGTGTTTATAGTGGACAGCTGACTATACATATCAATCTTCGTAAAACAACCTTGAGTACTCATTCGGTATGTGCATCGAGCAGTGTTGCATCCAGTATGGTGGCAGCTATAGAGAGAAGTGTAGTGACTGTCCAGTTTTGTATTTGTCCAGTGTTCCATGTGGTTTATTATAGAACAGTAGGGAGTATCAGTGAGATATTGTAAGAACATTGGAGGAAATGTATTACTGAGTTTGGAAAGTGTATTATGCGCAAGGTCTGGAGAGTGTGTTGCTCTACTGTGCAACATTGTTCAAAAACCACTTGGGAAAACCAATAGCTTTGTAAGACAGATAATAGGGAAGGTTTGCAGGGACGTGGATGTGACTGTGTATTCAGTGAAACTCTTATACACAGTCTGCAGAGCTTCAGTCTGAGTAGGATGGAGAAGGGTGAAGCAGGTTAACAGATCTAAGAAGGAGGGTGCTGAGGTCTGAATGGACAGGTAACTATCTGGAAAGTGGCTGGACAAGCAGTCGACTCTCTGCTCTGCAGGCCTCAGAGGATTACCATCATCTATGCATGAAATGCATGGATTTATACTGTCACCTTGACATATTTGTAATAGCTCTTATCAATGTAGTTATCATTATGACTGTGTAACACTGTTTTAAAATCAATTCATGACAAATGTGAGTAAGATGTATGTTGCAAGCTATGAGCAGTCATAACAAAAGGAAAGCATCTAACTGCATGAAAAAGAAGGGCTGCTTTAGAATATGCTTGTAACAGAAAAAACAAATAGGTTAGCTTAGCTTTGGATGTTTTGCCTTGCTCGGGGCTTGATCATCTCTCACTACCACAGGACAGTACATATCTTCAAGAAGTGTAACTCAATCATTTATGGAATATGCATTTAAACTGATCTGCTTGGTAGTGGGGATGCAAAAATGAAGGAATGTATTTACCCCCCCACTCTCCACCCCCTATCTGAATATGTTGCGGTAGAGCAATAACTGTGTGTAAAATAAACATCTCACTAAGCTTTTTTTGGACAGACAAATCTTTGTTATTAGTGGACCTACTAATTTTTTCTAGAGTACTTTACAGTTTTGGCAGTAGTAAAGATCCTTTAGCTCTCATGTTCAAATAGTGTCTGAAAGGGGCCAAATGCTGTAAAACATTGCAATAAAATATAAATATCTGTGAAGCACCACATAAATTTGATTGGAAGTTCAGATTCGTGTGCATGCATGTGGGTGACGTCTGCCACTCCAAGTGTCTACTGTGCATATATCCCAACACCACCTAAGCCCCGGAAGGATCTGTGATTAGAAAACTGGCCAGCTAAGAAGTAAAATTAGTCAAAAGCAATCGCATGAAAAATTAATCATGAAGAATTACTTGAGGAGAAACCAAAGAACCAGAGAGTATGGATGCTTTACTAAATCACAAGGCTATCTTATTGGTACTTCATCATGAAAGATTTAATTTTCCCTTAATCTATGTTAAAAATGTCTCAAAGCCAGGGAAATATATATGTCTCGAAGGCCAAAAATAAATAACAGAAATAGAAAAAAACATTCTCAAAATGTCCCTAAAACCAAGACAAAGCAAACTGAAATTCTAAATTATTCACATCCAATATTGCTATTGATGGCTCTCTAAACTCACATCTCGCAACAGCCTGTGCCAAAATGAGACCATCCTATCATCCAGATCCAGGCTTGGTGAGGATTATGCGACTCATCTCAGCAATTTGTCAAAAGTGTCAACTTCATGGCGAATGCACTCAGAAAAGAAAAAAGAAAAAGACCATTTATTAACGAATACCTTTGTTTCCATTTTGCACTTTACAACGTGCTGCAGCGCACAACTCACCTCCATGATTGTTAATCCATTTCCAGAAGTAGATCAAAGAAAGAATCACTTTATCGAGGATGCATCTATTTTTTGATAAGAATGTGTTGGAGTAGAATATAAACTGAGGGCGAATGAGAATGTCCCAGTCATTAAGAAAGGAACATTTTCACAGAAAATGAAGTTATACTAATTTGATTTGTTGCCTTATTTCTTGAGATTTTGACATTGTGCGTATACATAAAAAAAAAAAAAAATTGTCAAGCATTTTTATTGTCTATCACCAGAGCAAAGATACAAAGCTATTTATTTTCTTTTACAGATGGAAAAAAAGCAAACTGTAAAAACATGTTGATAGTCTGCTGAATGTTCTCTTTCCATTGTACGGAACTTTGATATGTGTCCTTGCAAAAGAAAAAAAGAAAAAAAAAAGAAAAGTTTATTGAATATGTGATATCTGTTCATGTTTTCACCAAATGTTCTTCTCTGTCTGTGGAATGGTATTTCCCATGAATAAAACCATACAACTACTGTGTCACTGTTAGGTGTCTGAAATAAAAATCGATTTGTCAAATTCTCAATCGCAGAGCTTGAGATAATTCTACGAAACACTGCGGATCAGCTTCACGTTATTGATTGACACGCTGACATTTCTGATTGAAACTGCAGAAAATGATGGATTTTTCGAGGTTCACTGAATCTGAAGATTGCTTCTTCCTATTTTGAGACGCCTTAAGCATTGCTTTTGGCCACCATCTGTCACATTTATCCAAACAAAATCACTTCTTTTAACTCTGATGTCCGCTAGAAATGTTCAGGACACTGTTCTATGGTGATCTAAAAATAGGGCACTACATTATTGGCATGGCAAATCAGTTAAGTTCATGTAGTTTAACTTACCTGGAAAATCGCAATTAATGATTTTAAAGACAGTGAATTAAGTAACAACCACTGTAAACTTGAATTGATGCAGGGAGAACTAAATCATACACATATGGATCGAATTACCTGTAATAATCCAAGGAAGCTGACATAGTAGATGAGCCTGGAGCACTGATGAGGACACAGCTGGAATGTCAGGAATACAATATTCTTTATTTCACTGACACTCGTCTGCAGGGAGATATTTCAGACTCTTTTTACCTGGCATAATTAAAGATAGACAGAGACTGCAGACAGAGTAGTAAGAATAAAGGAAAACTTATTGCTTTGTCTGTTAACAATACAACAGTGTAATTTTGGATTTTACAGATTTACACCCACATATCCAACTACAGGGCTGAAAGTGTCCTTCTATGTTGTCTACAGAGAGAATTCATCAGTGTTTCTGTTGAAGATTCACGCAACGTCCTCAGCTCAGTTGTTCCCAAGCTACAAATACCCCCGAAGAGTTAAAACTGCACATGTCTGTCTGCTATACTTCTAACTTTTGAACAGTTTGACAACTGATTTTTATTCATGTTAGTGCCGGGGGTTTTCTGGAGGTTTTATATTGCAATAATAGAATTTCCCTTCAGGTGATAATAAAGCATCCTTCAGTTCAATTGAGTTCAGTCGTCCTTTGCACACAGTGCCATGTTTCATTATAAAACCGTGCATGACATGAAGTAAAGTGTCAGTAGGCGGAGAATTTGCATCTCAATGCTGAATTCATGCTAAACAACAAATCTTTTTGCTGTGGATCAGTAAAAAGGACCCAGTTTCACTTCAACCAGATGTTCACTCAAATTTTGAGCTCGTTTAAAGTCAATGAAAATAAAAAGATGATTCATCGAATCACTCTCATCCCTTTGGGATTCTCCATCCTATGAGCAGATTTTAAATGATGAACAATTGTTGATATGACACAGTTGCTGCAGATTTGTCGGCTGCACATCCACGATGAGAATTCTCCCGTTTCACCGCATCCCAAAGGTGATCTGCTGAATTGAGAACTGATGACTGCAGGCCACTGGAGTACAGTGAACTCATCATGTTCCAGAATCCAGTTTGAGATGATTTGAGCTTTGTGACATGATGCATGGTCAGCCATCTGATGAAACGTCCCCCAACACCATTACACCACCACCCCCAGCCTGAACCATAAATATAAGGCAGGATCAGGCAATTCTAGGGTCTGTTGGGGCCCCATGCAAAAATGTGTGTTCTCGTCCAAATTTAATTCTGCTAGCTTATTTTAAGTCACCAAATGGCAGCAAAAGTATTTTGCCAGAGTGAATAACAAATTTGTCAGTTCCAAAGGGGAAAGGAAACAGAAACATAGTTCATTTATTTTGTGAATGAATCAGATGCCGAATGCCTCAAGGTGAACACTGGTGATCAAAAGGAAATAACTGGCATGACATTCATCTTTTCCCTGTTCTGTGTGGAAACCTTGGAGACACAATAAAGAAAACATCTCTGTTGAAAGTAATCGTGACCAGATGATCAATGAGGGTCAGAAAATGATGTTTCACATGAACACATAAATCATAATAGGAAAAGAATAGACACTCAGTATCTACATGGTGAATGAGTGCTGAGGCCAGAAGTCTTCCTTTTTCAGGGGAGAAGCCAGAATTATCCCACATCTCTGTGGGATCAGTGACTCAGGGTAACTTTGTTTCTCAACTACAGCACAGAATGAGCACTATTGCATCACCTTGTTCAGGGCTTTAGGACTAGTGTCTTGGTTGCACCAAGGGGGCCATCTTCTTTCATGCAAAGACTTAAAAGCTTTTCTTTTTTCTTTTCTTTTCTTTTCTGTTTGTTTTATTTTCTTCTTAAAAAATAAATTTTGATGCTATTTCCAAATAATAAGCCAAAGTTTGGTTTGACATGGTTATTAACTCATTGACTGCCAACGACGCCATTTGAAGATAGCCATTTTCACTTGAGTGAAAATGGCTGGCAGTGAATGAGTTAATAGGACTGAGCTATGGGATGTAAAGAAACACATGAAAACATGTTTCTAGAGCTCTAAATAACACTTTAATCTGTGTTAATAGGGCTACAGAATATAATCTTTATCATGATATCAATGTTGCACAAGACTGTTTAATGATTTCTTTCCTTTGTAACATCTGGGACTTTTCATCAAGAAGAACCTCTTCTTGATGAGAGCCTCCTGTGCAGGAGGCATCATGAGATACTTGCAATATAGAGGATCTTTGTACAACCTAGGAAGCACCAGTCCGCCCATGTAAGCATACCAAAATCATGAGGAGACATCCAGCTAAAATACTTCTACCAAGCATTGGCATCCAAATGAAACACAGTTCATACATGCTAATGCAAATTTTTGAAAGTCAAAGGAATGATGGACATTTGCAAATAGTGAATAGACTCGAAAATCTTTGCAAAGTAATTGCTCAAAGTGAGGCTCGATTTTTTGCCATACTTTCCTATTTCAGTCAGTTCTGTCATCCTCACCCTCCTGGGCGCTTGAGCGCAACAGATCATTATCTCATCTCATAAGGTGCTAAACACATTTGCACAATTCAACTAAGTAGATTGTCAAGAGACTGTCTGTTGTGTTTGCCCATCATCATAAATTTGGATTGCATGTGCTGCATACAGATTGCTGGTTTGTGATACAGTATATGAAGCAAACTCTCTGAAACTCTAATTTCAGTTCATTCTGCATCATCTGAACAAACTGTTTTCAGCAAGAAAATTAGCAGTCACATCAAGGTGCAATATTTTCCAGTGGTGAACAAGTGATTAAAAGGGCTGGTTTGCACCACAGCAACGGAAGAATGGAGACATTTCTCATCAATAACTGATGAGCTTGCTCCACTTCCATTGATGAAAACATGGATCTGAACTTTCTAGTGAATTTTATACCATTCTTAATGTTGAGATTAATGTGTTCAAGTGTTTTTTTCTTTTTCTAACAATAACATTATGTTATTGTTAGCAATTCATTGTGAGCAACAGTCCATCTTCCAGTTTCAGATGTCTGGCTGTCTGTCTGGCTGTTAGCAACATAACTCAAACAATTATGCACAGATTTTGATTCAATTTTCAGGGAAAAAAATACAAGATGACATCATGGTAGATGTTACAATCCAACATGTTTGACTCGGATTGTTGATATGCTGGATCTGGTAATCCAGAAGGATTTAAATATAGAGAGTATATGGGTGGGCTGTTGGGCCTTTTGGGGTTTTTCTCACTGACCCAATGGCCTTGCAGATGTCTGCACTCTCTGAGTGCTTCTATTCTTTCTGTTTTATTTCTCCATCAAACCAACAGTAATGTAATTTAATTTTCATCGCTGGAGTATATATATTTATTTCATCCACAAATTACATTTTTAGGAAGTATTTAACATGCCTATTTTCACTTATTCCTGCTAACGCACTGCATGGTTTTAATGGTTTTAAGCAGTTGCATGGTTGATATTCATATTCAAGGAAAATGAAAAATTTGTGGCATTCATGATCATATATGGGCTGGTCTGGGCCAAAATGCTTTACCTTTTGGAAAAGCAGACACATGTTGACTCGTTGAGTTTTTATGGGTTTTGTAAAATTCTGTAGAGATGGACTTTTTCACACACGTCCCTGCAGCTCTTTCATACCCTGACTTGTAAAACATCCACACCACTGACCAAAATAATACTAAAATACCTGGTAATTTTGGCATGCATTTCTGTTCTCAAGATCAAAAATGGTGAGAATAAACTTTGTGTGACACCTCTGCCTCCCTTATATATATATATATATATATATATATATAATTTATCTTTTTACTCAGAAAATTGCGCTGATGTAAACCAAAACTTGAAAAAAGCCCACTTCCTAGGCTTTCTACAGTGGCTTATCATCCAAAGCACAGCATTTGATCCACTCAGGGTGCACAAAGACACAATCTCTCCAAAAATGACTAAAAGTATCAACCTTTTTGGCAAACAACTGTGAACATGGATAATGCATTTTATGTGAAAACTCTCTGTCCAAGCTTAATCTGTCACTTCCTCCCAGCGTATCTCTTTCAACACATTCACAGCCCAGGAGATAAAGCGTCATCAGGAAACTTCCAGGAAATCAAACAATGTTAAATTTCCTGCAGAGATGAGATATCATTCAAGTCGACCTTAAGGTCGAGGCCAGTATGATGATGTCAGTGAAGATCTTTGATGCCATCAGTGTTAAATTTAATCAGAGTGGGTGGTGCTGGCCACTGTTGCTTGCCAGTGTGTTCAAATGACAGGAGAAAGTTCTTCTCAGTAGTTGTTTTGTCCTAAAGTGACACATCTTTTGGGCATGTTGGTGATCTAATTGATCACAATTTTTTCAAAAATTTTATTGAGATTTGAGAAAACCAGAGTTAGGGTTAGAAAAAAAATCCTTCTGTATCTGCTCAAAGAACCAATCTACTTAGCCTACATGTCCAAAATTATGAATCAGACTATATTCTGTGTAAGTCTGAATTATCATGATCCAAATCTTACCTTATAATTGCTATCAGTGATTATTTTCTTAATAAAAATTAGTTACTGCTACTTGAATTTTAAAAAAAAAATCTTTAGAATTTTGAATGGCTCTTCAAAGGAATGGCTCAAGATCCCGCTCCGTTTCAAAGAGCCATGAATCCCATCTCCACCAGATTATTACATTTCTAGGTTCTTACTGTCATGTGCTATTTTTTTTTTTATTATTATTGTTGTTTTGGGAGCCCGTACGACAGGAATACTCAATTCGGTCCACAATCCAACAGGTTTTCCATGTGTCCCTGCTCCAACTCACCTGACTCAAATGAATGAGTCAATGTGCAGAACTTGATTGGCTGTTACATCCATTTAATTTAATTCAGGTGTGTTGAAGCAGGAATACATTGAAAACCTGCTAGATTGTGGACTTAATAGGACCAAATTGAGTACCTCTGATCTAGGAGAACCAAAAAAAGCCACCCTGGCAGGAAAAATGTAAGATCTCATAAATAGTATTCTCAGTCTTGTCAGAGCAGTTCTCCGACTTCAAACAAATGATATAAAAAGTAAGTTGACATCTAACATGGACAAATAATCAGTAGAAACATATAATTTTATAATATATTTATGTAGATAGATCAAATGAAAGAAAACCAAATAATTATTTCATAATCTACCCAAACAGAGCATCAACATATGCAACTGGTCTGTTAAACCGGGGATTTTATGAGACTATTTGAGTTTAGAGAAACTATAAATTTCCAGTCACACACAAGGCCAGAGATGATGTTCAGTGAATAAGAATAAGCCTGATCATTTCACCTTTACAAAGCTCTTAATTGGAAGTTCTTAAATAAACACTATATAACTTATGCTATTTTCTCAGTGACACGCCCCCCCTATAAACGGCTCATTCGGCATCCATCTTGGATCCTACCTGTACTGTGAGCTCTCAAGACAGTATAAAACAGTCTTTTCTCAACTCTTGTCTTATCTCTTGCTCTTCTTTGGCTGTCCTTAGTTTCCTCTCTTCCTCCGATAATGTCTTCAAACTTTTCTTTGCTGAATCCACCGACGTGCGTTCAAAACAACCGGTTTGTTTACATTTGCGTGCTAGTGTGCAAAGCAAAACTTAGCAGGCCCAGATGTAAAAGTTCTCTAGTGCAGTTTCTCAGCCGGGACACTGCTGGGCCGTGACAGTCCTAGAAATGCATATAATAGAGGGCACTGTGCCATCAAACAAGTCCTGAAAATTGAGTTTTAAGGTCGAAAACTTATATAGTGGGCCTTTAAGGCAGGGATCCTCAATCCTGTTCCTCAAGGGCCGGTGTGTATGCACGTTTTTGAAGTGTCCCTGCTGAAACACACCTGATTCAAATCAGTGGGTAATTAGCAGAGCTTGTCTGAGTGTGAGTCAGGTGTGTTGCAGCAGGGATACAACAAAAACCTGCAGGACACCGGCCCTCGA
>JAOXYM010000012.1:7926134-7937690 GCA_028567055.1 Leptatherina wallacei | reverse complement strand
ACACACACACACACACACACACACACACACACACACACACACACACACACACACACACACACACACACATACACACATCGATCAATTAACTTAACTGCTTTTATCCTCTTGGAGTCTCACAAACCAAAAGGGTTTAACACTTTTATCAGAACCCACCTCAAAGAGATATCAGAGTGGAATACTGAATCAAATACAGCCAAGAATGTGACCGCTTCATCCATGCAGCTTAGAAGTGGATCTCTGCTGTTCTGCTGTGTAATGGAAGGGCAGGAATGAAGCTTCTTATTTATCTTCATAATCATATCATCAAAATACCTTTTGGGACCTGAGCAACAATTTAATCAAAAGCCAGTAGCTGCAAGATATTTAATTGAAGACGTTTCCCTTCACACATGATATGCAATACAATTACAGGGTAAGCAAAATTTAATTAACATGAAAATCTAAAAAAAAATTAAGAAAGAAAGAATAGATTTGACTCATTAAGACTCAGGCTTTTGATTCTTTACTAGAAGTACCCCATTAAAAAATTATATGAAAAATTTTAGATTTAAAAAAGAGGGGGGAAGAGCTGTAAAGCTCTGAGAGCACATCACCACAATGTAAATCCTCTTAAGAATATGCGTCTATATCTTTGTTATTGCATTCGTTTACTGATGCAGGAATACTTCTCAGGTTGATGTTCATGTTTTCAGCAAGAAACCACCAACAGTCTGGCTACTGAGTCCTGAGAGAAAGAGATTGTAAATGTTTACCTGCTCACCTTTGACTAGATAAACTGATAAATTGCAATTCACGCTTGCTCAAGTGTGTGTTTGTTTAACGATTATTCTAAATGATCTGTGGATCAAAATGGTTCCTGAACAAACCTTCAATTATTGATGGAGCTACAAACCAAATCGATGGGCACAAACATGGCACCTTTCAGACTGTGGTGAGTGTAGCTCAAGATAAAGATAGTAAAAAACTCCTTTCACAAAATATTGGGAGACCAGAATGTTGTGTTGCCTCCTCATAGAAAAAATACCCACAGGCTGCACCATGTAATCTGTAAAATTGCAGCTTGCAACCTCTTGACCTCTACAATGAGATCAGGTTAAAGAAATGTCATTACTTCGTGTTTGAATAACTGGTACACTCAGGTAGCTGACATTTCATGCTATTTTATGCCATAAATTAACATAACATATAACTTTCAGACCCGTGTTTCTAATTAGTTACCATGGCACACTGGGATTTGTAAAATACATTCCTGAAGCTGTTGTTTCTCTGTAGTGTTATGAGACTTAGAAACAGCATTTTACAACTATTTTCCCCCATCCCCAAAGCATCACTTTACAGCAGTATTTGGCTTTACAGCACCGCATCACACTTGCCACTTTGAACATTCACCAAGGCTGATTCATCAAAGAAGAGAACATTATCAGAGGAAGCAAGGAAAAGAAAGAGACGGAGAGACAAAATAAGACAAAAGTCAACATCAAACTGACTTTTACTGGCTGGAGAAAGCTCAGAGAAGATGCAAGACCGATGCCGAATTAGCCGTTGTTAGGGGGAGTCTCTCTGGAAAATACTGCCCAAGTTCAAGACATGGGCTTTAAAGTGTAATCTTAGGATCAGGAGATAAGAGAGCATCACTCCCCAAGAGTAGACAGCATAAAATTGGAAGACAAAATAAATTACAGCTACACAAAATGACTTGCTGTGTGATTCACTTGATATCTAATGAAATCTGACTGATCAGGTGACTGTCCAGTCCTCGGGGGCTGCTGTCCTGCAGATTTTATATATTTCCCGGCTTCAACACACCTGACTGAAATGAATGGGTCTTTGTGCAGAACATGAACAAGATTTTGGAGCCATCTAATTTGAATCGGGTGTTGGAGCAGGAACACAACTAAATCTTGCAGGACACTCCTGCCCTAGGGGATCATTTTCTGGCATGGTTTGAGTCGATTTTTCCCTTTAAAATGAAAAGTTGCTGTAAACCAATACAGAGTTGATTGAAAATGGATAAAGTCTTGTTCTGATGGAAGTGGTCTTGTTCGGAAGGACAAACAAAAAGTCACTGAATAGTTTGATGTGTTTGAAAAGGAATCATAGGCTGTGGTCTTCAGTCACCATGTCCCACCCGACATACTGGATGGTACTCTAGGTCAAACAGTAAAACAAAACAAAATGTGCGAATTCTTTTTTCATAAAGGAATATGATTTAATTCCTTTAAGGAGAGTTCCAGAGACTTAACAAATCATTATCTGAGTATATTGACTGATTAATATAATGCTTCCTCAATAATTGTTAACCAGTTAACCATTTGAATGAATAAAATGGTATGTCAGCATGACAAACACATAGCTTTAATTGTGCTGTTATGACCCAGTTTGTTAGGCTGCAACAGAAAATGGAGACAGAACACATGAGTCAAGGAAAGTAAGGGTCAAAAAGCCAATTAATGGTAAATATGGAGGCAAACCACTACAAAGCAGCAGCACGAGGAGGGGTGAGAGCAGCAATTTCATGCAAGCCAGACTGGGCATGTCTTATTCACACCTTCACAGGTGCAACCAGTGAAGTCAACTGAGATAATGGAGCCCATGGAGCACACAGGCTTTGGTTATTTGATTAAATAATAAATCATAAGATCTCAGCTTCTTTCTTACCCTTGTTGAAAGACATCATGAGCTTTAGAAAAAGATGGTGGAAGACAACTACTGCCAGCTACACTCACATCCTATCCTTATATTTACCTGCATGAATCATATTTAATACACAAGCGGTTGTGGGATGGAATAATTTCCTTTCATAAGTGCCAGTATTTCCGATGCTTAAGAGATAAAAAAGAAAGCACTGATGTTCCTTTAATTGGCATATCAGATCATTTGGCCAGCCTTTATTGTGGCTACCATTAAAGTTAGGAAAAGTTCAAAGCAAAACACTCTTTCATTGAGACTGCAAGGTCAGTGAGGATGCAAACGGGGCATAACAGTACAGTACATAACAAATGAGTCTGTCAGCTGACCCAAAAGGTAATTCAAATCAGAATAAATGCTCAGTCCTAACCAGTTTGCAAATGCAGACAGGAATAAAATTTTAAAAAAATTGCAACCAATGAAATCTTTAAATGATTGGAAAAGCAGGATTGCTTCCATAGTGCAAATAAATCACATATTTTTTTAATGCAATGCAACTTTATTCATAATGCACTTTAAAAACAACAAAGTTGACCAAATTCACAATGTGCAGAATTAAAACTAATTAAAAGTAAAAAGCATATAAAAAGGATATTATCTAAACTACAGTTAAATAAAACAAAATAATTAAATCAAACTAAAATCAGATCAAAATGTCAACCAGTCATTGTGTACAAAGCCCAAAGTGAACAGGTGAGTTTTAAGCAGAGATTTAAAAACAGACAAAGAGGAGACAGGTCTAACATATAGATGCAACTCATTCCTGCCACCGCAAAGGCCCGGTCTCCTCTGAGTTTTCGTTTAGTCTTTTTTAAAAGGGGAGTTACAGCCGCTTGGGCTGGATAGATGGACTAAAAGCAATTTAACTGAAAATGAAGCATGGGGAAAAAGGGCAGGAAAAAATTCCCCAAAGTGTTAAACTGTTGTTTATGGAATTCAATGTGCATAATTTTGATAATGCAATTATCTTAAAACTGGTCTCTGCGGACTCCTGGATATTGTGATTAAATCTCTTCTCCCTCAAAGACTCACAGCTTGACTTTCAAGTACAGATGAAAGCAATATTAATAATTCAACAAAATTAGGAAATGTATTCAACATTAAACAAAAACACTAAGAAACAGTGCAAATGTTTGGCAGTGTTTGCTTCAGTATTAGCTTTTTGGTCCGTTAGACCTTCATCAGGTAAAAGTGATGACATATAGAAAGATATAGCCAACACTTGAAATGAAAGGCACCCCTCATCCAGGGGAAAAATATCACATTCCAGTGATGGAAAAATAAAAAAGAAAAGGCCTTTTTCCAGTAAAAAACAAACAAACAAAAAAAAAAACTCACCTGAATCAGATCAATGAGTCAACATGATTGAGCAGAGCTTGAAAACAAGAGGTTGAGGAAAGCAATGTGCAAATGGGTTTTATTCCAAATCTGCTGAAATTACAGTAAAATACTCCCCCACACCAAAGCAAATTTTATAACATTGTTTGTTATTTTCTCAGCAGATTCTTCCACATCATCAAGCTCTGCAGTTTTAATACAAATAAGATATTCATCTGTACTGTACAGTGAGTGCCCATTTAAACCAACAGAGATGTAAATTGCCCTGCTATTCCCCTCTCATCAAGGTAATCAGATCCAAATTGAAAATATCCTATCGGCAATTTTAGTCTGAGTTTCAATATGCCTTGCATGCCAGTATAATGTTGCATTTTCTGCTGGCTATGAAAGTGGAAACAAAATAAGTGGCTTATGAATGAGATTTGAATTTCATAGCCCAATATCTTTTGGAGTTTGTAATTGAACAATATGTTTTCTGTCTCCCTAAAAGACACTTCCACTTATCGTGATGTGAGTAGTATGAGCAGCTGGTTCGCAGACATGGCATCCAGAAATGGAGCCACACATGTATTCCCATCAACTATCATATTACCACTTGTTTACAGATACCGGATACATATCTGGGGAATAGGAAACACTGAAGAATGTTCCAGATGATTTGGCAATATGATCTTAAGTATAATCCATTGGTTGCTCATGGAAACAGGTTTAGAAGGAGGCAGTGAAAATGGGTCAGCTGCTGGTGTGTAATGTTGAAAAATCACTTTGAGGTGATTGATCAAATTATAAAGCTTTAAAGAATTCAAACATCATCATAAATGGCATAAAATAAATCCAAATACAGTTTCAATTAAAACCAATCAACCCCAAAGTCAGAACTCCATCACTATCCTCATCAGCCAGTCCAGAATCTTTAAAGATAAATTCCCGTGTCAGGCTTGGGATGGTCCAGTGATGCGCAAAGCATCTAAAATGTAATTTACCAATAAGTTTGTCCAATTTCCACAGTAGCAAAATGGACTTACAAAAAAGACAGATCTACCTTCTTTTCAGATGATATTCTTGCTATTTTCAGGAGAAACAGTTCTTCTTACCTCAGGCAGACCAACAGACCTTTACACTTTGTTATCAGACCGGACAAAATCCCTCTTAACACACCTCACACGGTAAAATCAGACACCATGCCGTTCGCAAACATCAGACAATCGGGCCTTTGAAACTTTGATCGTAAAGGACAGATCAGGACAAACATCATCGCGATTATCCTGTAGTGTGTACCAGCCTTAAGGGGAATGACGGCTCAACATGATTTGAAAAAACTTGGTCAAGCATTTGTTTTCAGTCGGCTTGATGTTTGTTGATTGTTTCTTTTGCACATGCTGTAATGCTTTTAATATTTTCTCTAAAGCATGTTCATCTGTCATCAGTACAAATAAACTTGTTTTGCCTTACTTCCAGCCACATTTTCTTGGAACTTGAAGAATCTTTTTTTGTACATCATTCCTGCTTTGACCCTGAGACAGCTCCTTTTATATTTCTTATATTTTCTGCTTGAGGACCAGCATTAATGAGATTTCAAATTAGTTGTAGAGCTCTCAAAAGTTTAATTGTGGCCTGTTCATATTAACAGTCCTTATAAAAACAGAATAATGGTGTATGTTCAAATGATAATAACAGATACTAAAAAAATCCTTTAACTTAGCTAGGCTAAAACTGACCTGAATTTATTTACGATTATATAAAAACAACACAAATACAGTTAAAAAAAAAAAAAAAAGGACGGGGGGTAAATAAACTAAAATCAAATATAATAAAAATTAATAAAAATAGTTAGATAAACAATAGTAAATGAATACAAAATTATCAGATTGATTAAATCATTCAAATAAAAATCAACTAGATAAAAAAGACTGGAAGTGATTTTTTTGTAAATTTGTGACAACAGGGGTCAAGAGGATGAGCCTATCAAGGCATATCCATCCAGGGATGGGTAAAAGATACCTGTTGCTTTAGTTTTGTCAGACAAGCTTTTAACTGATTCTTTTACCCCCAGTTTCAAAGGGATTTGTTCAATATGTAGTTTCATCCTTGGAAAAAATGATTTCTTAAGACAGCAACACACTTTTTATGAAAATCAATCCAAGAGAAAAAAAAATTGAATTTTCAGGGATTATTTTCTGCCACAAATGTGACTCCCTGCTGAGTATTGACAACAGCAGACTGGTTTATGTGCGTATGATTTGGCATTTATGTTTATGAATGAATGAGTCACCCAGGCGCGCAGGTGTCGTCCACCCATGGTTTCTATACAAGCCTTATCGGTGGGATCAATTTGTTGTTTGCAGCATTAAAAAGGATTTATTTGCAAAGAAAATTCAAAACATAACTCTGCAAAATGTTGCCTAATTTCTACATATATTCCTCAAATGATTACGCCGTGTATTAGGAACTTGACATCACAGTTTATGAATGAAGGCGCACTACAATAGGCTTTATGTTTGTTGTGTATTCACCTGGGATTAACTGGATGGGATCATTTCCAGGCATCTTGGAGGCACAGCCGAGCTTTCCACCATGAAGGATTACTGAAATAAGGCACGAGGATGTCCCTGTGATGTCTTGGATATTGCACTGGTGCTTAGCACAGTCTCGCCAGTTACATTTTGTGATTACCTCTGAGCTGTATCCTTTCCTAATTAAGGTGACGAGAGTCTTACCAAAGCGCTGCTGATGATGGGCTTTGCTGCTGTATTATGGACATGGCAGTTTTTTTTTTAGTTTTGTTTCTTTAAAAGTCACTAAGGAAACTAAATGTTTAATGAATTTGCAGAACATGTCCCATTTTTTCCAAGGTTATAACTCAATAAAAAGGTAATTTAGTGAGGAGGAAAGGATGACAGGAGCTGTTACAGATGTGACTGCTGTGTCTCCATGGGGGATTTTTATTCCTTTTTTACCACCACCAGCTTAGCTTCCCTTTTCAGTGCCAAGGAGAGTTAATACTTATTAATACCAGCAACAGGAAAAGCTGAATGAGTGAACATAGAGTACTCTCTGGAGAGTGGGAAGTGTGAATGCAAAGCTAGAACACAGAGTATCTTACCTGTGGTAGTTTTTTTTAATAAAAAATGACACAGGTTATGTCTCTTTGTAATTCATCCCCTATTATTGTGCAGTTTGTATGATGCAAGGAAAAAGTGCCACTTGATCTAAAAAGTCTCTAAACTAACAATAATTAATAGTAAAACGTCTGATACGGGAAGTTTTATTGGTTTCAGTGCTACACAGACTTTTTTTCTTTCATGCATTAGAGCATAACAATGATCAGTTTTCTATGTAGACATTACTTAACTTCCTCACCTTATGATCTAATAATTTCTAAAAGGGATGCTAAGTTCACATCTTATTTAAATGTATTTTAAGATCTCAGAGAGAGTCTGTGGTAGAAGGATGTGCTATAACTTTGAAATGTTTGTGTTTTTTCTGCATAGTCACCATTCATGTTGTTGGTTGTTTCCATGATGGTGATCCTCAAATGACATGATTTGGATATGTTGCTGTGTGCAGGAGTGTGTGATAAAATGGTTTTACAGGTGCAGAGAAAACAAACTATTCATGAAAATGCAACTGTAAACTGACTTCTACACATTAGATTTGAAAACATAATGGGTGACTGGATGTGGCTTTGCTCGCAGGTTGAGGATGACAACACAAAAATGACACGTATAAGAGTAATTGTACATTTAAAGAGGCTTCTTATCACAACTTTCCGAGAAACATAAATTATATATTCTTTGTATGATAATTGCATGTGCCATTTTCCAGCTAGTGAAATGATCAATCTGCTTTCCATGTTCCCTTACATAATTAGGCTGGTTGCAGGTACTGTACAGCTATGAGGAAGTGGAGGTGGTGAGTGGCTGGACAGCTGCTGTGTCCACTCTGCTGCAAGATTCTTCATTGAATCCCCCCACAGAAACACACTTAAACACTGTACGGTAAATGCAAATCTAAAATTACACATTTTTATTTAGGTATAAATGGGACCTTGTGTGTCTGATATATAACAGCTGCATACTGTCTATGATATTTAAAAAGGACTTACTGTACATGCATATGTAAACAGAAAAAGACACAGAATAAACTGCTCGCTACCTTGTTTTCTGTCTTTAAACAAGAAACATCACACCCATTTGCTTCATTAACAGAACTGATGATTGCGTATGTGGTGCAACTTTTCCTTATGTAATCATTTATTTTGAACTCAGTCAGGTTTTAGGTCTTAAAGATAAATTTAAACAGAAAATACCCTTAAAGGATCTGCAGATTCCTTCATTGCAGCAATACCTCATGGAATCATAAGTTTTGACATCTTTTGAGACTATACATGAAATGCGCATAAATTCTCTCCTCCCTCCAAATTCCATTTCCTTCTCTCTGTGAACAGTGCGGCAGCCACTGCAGCTTGTTGTATCCTGAATGTAAAGCAGAGCGGCATAAGCATGTTGCTTCACAGAAACCGTGCCTCTCACACAAGCAGCTTGTTGACTGTTTAGTGCATCACTCTAAATAATTTCTCACCAGAGAAGAAATAAGAAGGCACCAAGTGCTGCCTCTCAGTTTGCTAAAAAAACGAGTGTCAAAATTTCACATCCAAAGGCCCTAGATGACAAAATATACAATCCGTTTCCATGTACTCTCAACCTGGAATCATATATCATCAAATGATAAATCATGTTTAACTGTAGACAGGTTTAACCTTTATTCCTGATCAGGACATGTGCTGCATGATAATCTGTCCTCATTGGACTTTGCAGCACTGTCAAACGCTCCCTATCCCTCTTTTGATCACCGACTGCCACTCTGTGGTCATAAATATTTAACACAGCTCTGCTGCAGTTAGGTTTTCCCTCTTTCACTTTTACCAGCCTTAATGAATTAGATTCCTGCATCTCATATATCAAACTTTAAGGTTAATATTACATACTGTAGGAATGACTAAAACAAAGAGGAAGAAATGTGTTTAAGTACCATAGTGTTCCCTCAAGAAATGAAAGATCAAATTGTTTTAAACCTATGAAATATTAATCTTTTCTTGTGGGCCAAAAATAAGGGAGAAGAAAGAAAAACAATTGGATTTACTGTGGCAAAACAATTCTGCTCTGATAACACTTCAGCCCCCATCATCCATCAAGATTAAAGAAAAGGTGGTGGTGGTGTGTGTGTGTGTGTGTGTGTGTGTGTGTGTGTGTGTGTGGGGGGGATAACAGAGGATAACAACCGCGGTTTACAGCGCACCTTGGCTTTAGCCCGCCTATCTCCGTTAGCCGTTAGCAACTTTTCTCAGGGAGGTGGAGATGGAAACACTGCCTCAACTGTCTCCAGTGAGGAGCGGCTGGAGTATTTCTCATGGCAGTGTGGTTACACCGAGAGCGTTATGCCGTCGCAGAAACGCACACAGCTAAACTGAATCTACAGTCATTGTAGTCATTTCTGAGTCGTTTTTCTAAATTCTTTGTAGGTTTTAACGTAAACATGTTATCTGAGATTTAAAGTTTAAGAATTTTTAAGGCGGCTCCACTGGATGAAATGGTTACATAAGGATATTTTTAAAAAATAATTTTTTTCTGTTCTCTTAAATGTTTACCATCCCATAATTATGACAAACTCAACGAGGATCAGATTTTTTTCTGATGGGATTAATAAAAAATCCCTCTGGGTATTTTTTATTTAATTTAATTCAATTGAATCAACAGAATTAAATATCATAACTTACCAACAATCAAAGTCATTCTGTGAAAGAATCTGTTGCTGTATTGTTCATCAGTGCTTTTTGCTCCACACCAGTATATCCCAGAATCATCCATTGTTAATTTTCTTACTGTTATGGTGATATTTTTGTTTTCTTCATCGTTGTACATGGAAAACCTTGTGTTCATATCAGTGTTTGTGGTGTTTATAAGTGGCTGACATATGGATGGATCCTCCCCCTTACAGATGAATATATAGTTGTAGACATCCCCCTCGTATTTACAAAAGTATGGGAAGTTTTGTCCAATAGATGTTGATCTTGTGAAGAAAACAATTTCTGTAAAAAAAAAAAAAAAAGAGTTTGTTAATCATGACTAATGATGAATCCTCAAAGGTAGAAGATGTAAATGACTCACTTTTAACCTCTAGTTTTATATTTCTGACGGCAGTACGGCAAATTCCATTTTCATCTTTCACTCCACACCAGTAGACACCAGCATCTTTCTGGGTTACTTCCCTAAAGGACACACTGTAGCTGCTGTTTGTGTTTGTGAAAGAGACGGGTTCTGGTGATATTTCCTCACAGGTGACATTTTTGACTTTGCAGATAAACTTAACCTTGGAATAGTATTGGTCTAGATAATCACATCTGATAGTGGTTGGAGAAGAATTATATGCAGTTTGATGGAAAGGCATCTGGCAGCCATTCTCTGCAAATAAAGCAGGAAAAAAACAGTCTAAGCTTTTTTAGTATTAAATTATTACATTGATTAATATTTGTTATTGTTGAGTATAGATTAAAGCAATGCACTACTAAAAGAGGAAATCTCATTCAATATATCAAATACGGTTGTGAAAAAAAATAGTTTTCTTCAATTTCTTGTTAATTTCATCAAGTACTAACTCTTTTGTGTACCATGTGACTAAAACAGACAGAAAAGTAAACATTGAATATTGAAAAGTACTGTTTTTATGTAAAAACTTCAGTTATTTAGGTCATTATTAAGAAAACAATTGAAAATGGCTAGATATTAGCTCTCAAGTTGAATTAATTATCTTGTTAATTAGAAATAAACAAAATAATGAGAAATCAGGGGTTATCTAAACAATTTTTCCGTGACTGTACATCAAATGTTAAACCCAACGCATTCATCATTTATTTTCTCTATGTTTATGAAAGCAAGGAGCAAGAATTCAGGATTGTTAAAAATTCCCACTTACCAACCATTTGTACTTCCTTGGAAGTGGCTTGTTTTGTTTGATTACAAAAGTGGTATGCTCTGGTGTCATTGAGTTTCAGTTGTTTTATGATCATGCAAGGGTTTTTCTTCTTTGTAACATTAAGCTGGGTGCTTTCTTTTGACGTGTTGAAGGTCACATGTGTTTTGGAGTTTACTGCAGAAACATTTTGGTATGTTTCATTTGTATGACAATATTTGCATGTGAATTCAAAGCATCCTTTCATTTCTGATGAGGCCTCAAAACCTGTAGTTCAGAAAAAAATGACTTCATTATAATTCAATTCAATTCAATTCAATTCAATTCAATTCAATTCAATTTTATTTATAAATCGCTTTTCATACCGAAGCAACACAAAGTGCTTTTCATGATAAAAACAATTTAAAAAAAGAAAGAATTAAAAACATTCATACAACAGTAACAGAAATTTAAATCATACGCCTCATTTTCTCTTTCACATGTAATCATAAATGTACACACACACACACACACACACACACACACACACACACACACACACACACACACACACACACA
>JAOXYM010000012.1:7894091-7926034 GCA_028567055.1 Leptatherina wallacei | reverse complement strand
GGGGGGGGGGGGGGGGGGGGGGGGGGGGGGGGGTCCTCTAACTCTTTGATAAAAGCAGCCTAGCAATGTGCTGTTGTTTGAAGGTGTATTTTTCCCATTTCCCCTTTAAAGTCAAGTCACTTCATGACAGTTTGGTTGACATGGCATCAGGTTTTGACATTTTGAGGTGGGCTAAAACTATGTTTTTCCATCTCTTTAAAACACACCTGTCATTTCCGATCTTTGTCAGAAGTCATACAGCAAGATATAAAGCACACAAATTTCTGAACAAAAGTGGCCCCAAAGGACCAGAATGCAATGCAGTCACAATATGATAGCATTCATTCAGTGGTAGCTGTTTATAGGCAATACGGGGCACTTCAAACCCCGACCCATGAAAAAATTGGGAGAAAAGTCAATTTTTCAAAATTCTGAAATCTTTATTTGGCTCTTTAACAAAATGTGGGGAAAAAATTTGCAACTTTTTTTTTGTATATTTACCATTTATTACCATGTGACGTGTCAAAATTATTGTAGTGTAGTCTTCTGCTTATCCATTAGGGGGCAGAAGACAAGCATCACATTGTGTACAATAGGGTTTTGAGCAAAGTTTTTACCATAAAGTGATGCAAAAGATCTCAAAAACTGTATGTATCAAATATGATATGTTTGGCATCATCGGGTGAAAGAAGCACTGCTAGAATTTACAGATCTTTTCAGTGAAGTGCCCCCTAACGGCTAATTCAGCAGCCATCTTGCATCATACCGCTACTCTGAACTCTCTCCAGCAAGGAAAGTTTGTCCGATGTTGACTCTTTTTTAATCTCTCCCTCTACCCTTTTCTCTCTTTCTTTTCTTCACTTACTCTGATAATGTCCTCTTGCATTTCTTTGCCCATTCAAAACGCCAGTGTGTTGATATCCAGAAGCTGTTGTGTATGCGTGGTAAGTGAAACTCAGCTGTAACCTGATGCTCCAGGCTGGAACATAAAGATGAGAAGTGAAGTTTCTCAGCCTCAGAACACTACTGGGAAATAACAGCTCCAGGAATGTACATAATAAATGTCTCTGTTCCATCAAAATGAAACAGAAACACATATTTTTAAGGTCAGAAAGTAGTATAGTGCTACTTTAAAGCAAATTGAATGTTGTGTAATATTTTGGATCCTGCTTTAATGGTACATATCATGGGTGGATGAAATGGGCAGCACACTGCGGTGGTAGGGAATTCCATAGATGGGGCTCATCTCTGTGTGGTGGAGGCTCTCCACCTTGCCAAACTGGCGCAGATGGAAGAGAAGAGATAGCTTTCGAGTCATGGTCCTGAGTGCCAAGAAAGATGCCAGGATCTGTGAGAGCAGGAAGACGAGGTAGAGGGAGTGGACGGCTCTTTCCAGAGGCAGGATGATAATTCCTTCATCGGTCACGAAGAACAGCAGCACTGGCAGCTGGAACATGAAAGACAGAAGCCAGAAGGCTGCCAGCTCTGGCACCTGATGACAGGGAGGGAAGGAGCGAGAGTTTGGCCTGGTGCGTACAGGCAATGCAGAGATAGACCAGTCAAACATCAAGTGCTTCATTTTTATCTACATGAAAGCACAGACACACATGCAGCTACATGTTCACACATACATACAGCAACTCAATAGACGGTTAGAGCCAGGAGGTGCCTGCATCTTTACACAAGCAGGTAGAATACTGAAGCAGCTTTTCCCACCTTACTCTATCAAAGGGTTTTGTACTATGGTTCAAAGTGGAATGTGGGTTTGAATTACCTTTTCCTTAAGGTTGCCAATGTAGCCCAGAGTAAGCCGGATCACTTCAATGACTGTGACCAGGACCATCCCGGTTATGAGCAGGGCCTGGTAGTACCCAGGAAGATAGTAATACTGTAAATGAAGCAGAGCCATAATGTAAGAAATTAAGTGTTAACTCATTCAATTCTAAACTATGAACTTGAATTGAATTTGATGCAAAAAGTTTTATTTTACAGAATGACACTGAAAGTGCGTTGCTTTTACTCCTTTCATGTCAGGGATTTCGGTTGCATCTTAGGAGGATTACAAGGAAGTCCTTGAAGCTACCACTAGATGGTGCCAAATTCTAAGCCTCCTAGTTTATCTTCTCTTGGTTGAACTTAAATACAAAAAGGAAACTCACCAAAATATTTTCTCAACATTTTACTAGTTTGTTTTAATAGATGCTGATTCTATGATCAGGGCTCATGATGAGTGGTCTCCAACTAAGTCTTAAGGGGGCAGCTATCATAATAGCTTCTTGAACCCAAAGAAGTATGTAAAAATAAATAAATAAATAAAATAAAAAAAAATTCTTGTACATGAAGAGAACCTGTTTATTGGTTGGAAATCAACCAAAAACATACAGAATTTAGTCTGTTAAAATACTTAATCCTGCTAAGTCATGAACTATTCTGGAGTTCCAACTTACCTTTACTTCTAACATGAACACAGCAGAAAACCACCAGCAGGGAAAGTAAAACATGTTGAAGTACAAAAGCATCTGAAGGGGAAGATGGGACACCAGCTCATTGACCACTGAAAGGCAAAAGAACAGTAAATAAATTAATTCAATAGCATTAACCAAACGATTATATAGATACAACAAACCAACTAATAATAATAGAACGCGGTCAAATTAGATGCTGATGCTTTCCGGAGGTATATGGCTGGAATGTTTTGATCACACTAAACCAAGGTTTTTCAGCCAGTGATGGACAAACTAAGTGCAGCATCTTAACCTCATAGTATGTGTTGGGGGTACTCCAAAAATAGCATGTTTAAAGTCTGGTGTAAATCGGATGAAATATGTAGATTAGGACCTACAATAGAATCCATCCATCCAATTTCTTTTGTGGACTGGCAACAATAGGGCTTATAAAAGGTCTAAACACAGAGCAGACCAACATGTATATGCTCACTGTCATGCTTATGGTCAATTCATAAACAAAAAGTATTTCAAATGGCCTAACAATGTGCGTTTAACATTTAATATTCACATGTGAGAGTGCAGTAGTAAACCAAGCAATCATAAATGGGAGGGAAGCAAAAAATTGGAATGGCAATGTGAAGTGGTTTTGCAGGATGAATCAAACAATTCATCTCTTTCATGAGGTACCCCAAAATACTGCTAAAAAAAGGCCTTTCTACTTTTGAATCATTGTGTGTAAACCCTAGTGAGATGTGGAAGGTGGATGTCATAACATAGGAACAGTTATGGAGATACTGTGTGGACCAATGTAGCCCAACTATTTCACCATCTGTTATGAAAGAAATTGAGAAAGCTCATGCAGGCTCTGGGAGAACATACAAACTCCACAGAGGAAATTCAACCTAAGAACTATGTCAGTGGATGAGATAAATACAGGGTCATGAGTCTACATGAAGGAGTAACGGAAAATGGGCATAACATAAAACTAATTTACAAAGCACTGAATGGTTTAGGGCCAAAATACATTCAGGAACTTCTGGTTCACGTCATCAGGGTCAAGTCTACTTTCAGTTCCCAGGGTTAGAACTAAACACGGAGAAGCAGCATTCAGTTTTTATGTGGAACAAACTCCCAGAAACCTGCAGGTCTGCTGAAACTCTCAGCAGTTTTACATCAGGGCTAAAAACTTTTCTATTTTCAGCCTTTTATGATAACAAGTGATATTTTCACTGAGGGTTTCTTTCTTTCTTTATTCACTTTTGTTGTTTATTTTGTGATGATACTTTTGTTTTTAATTCTTCTTAATGCTTTATGCACCCCGCTGTAATGTTTCTAATGTTTATATGTAAAGCACCTTGAATTGCCCTGTACATTAAATGTGCTATACAAATAAACTTGCCTTGCCTTGCCTTGTGATTGCCTAATCACACAAAACCACAGGCCATCAACATGAGATGATGCCTTTAAGATATAAGGTCATGTACAAAAGGTAGAAAAGTGCATCAGCTGGGATTTCGTCGATTTGGGGGGAATTTTGCTCTCTTATCAACATCAGACATAATTAAGACAAAATTTAATAGCATTTAATCTTCCATGTAGAATGCCTAAATGATAGACTTACTGCAGACAAGCTGTGTGATCCCAATTTAAAACTATCAGGGGATCATAATGGGAGTAGTTCTTAACATTGACATAAAATTATATAATATTTATTTTGCTTTTGAAATGAAATGAAATGAAAATGAAATGAAAAATACTTTATTTATCCCTCTTACAGGGAAATAATTGTTGTAGCAGGTTTTTTTTTTCAAAATAATAATAATAATGATGATACAAAAACAATTAAATTAAAGATGAAGATAAGGCCTTGTTCCGGAGGGTGATGGCTGCTGTCAGGAATGATCTCCGGTACCTTTCTGTCTTGCAATTTTGTGCCATTACATGGAAGCCTTGGAGAAAGTCCAATAATAACAGAACAAATATATAGAGTAGCTCAATGGTTACAGTTTCCAGTTTGAAACTGCATAATTGTGCATAATTGGTAGGAAGGACTAATCCTTCCTACCAACAAATTTTTCTCTTACAAATTGTGGGGAGGTGTAACCTAAAAGTAGTACAACTTGAAGAGGGACATAAGGTGAATTCCTGCTAGCAGCAGATGGAGCAAAAACATTTTGCAATGTCCCTTTATTGCAACTATTTTTTTTATAATATGAAACACTTGAGTATGACAAAGCTGCACAATGCATTTCAGCTCTGTCACATTTACAGTTTTTTGGTTTAATGATAACTTTTTTTTTTTAAAGTATCATTCCAAAATTCACATAATAAAGCTCTGGAAGCATATTGCTATTTGCAAACATTATAGGGGAAGTGGCATAACAAAACCATGCGGATCAGGAAATTCAGTTTCTAAATCACCCCAATGATAATTTGCTTCAATATGATGTAAACACTAAAATGAGATTGCAGCAGTAATTATGCAGCAAATATCCAAGCCAAAGGAAAAAAAACAACTACCATACGGAACCTTTTTAAAATTATCATGTTGTACAGTAGCAAATCATAAGTGGCTAGGTTTTGTCACAGTGCTATGGCTGCAATTGGCATCAGGTATCAGCTTTAAATGAGCTGAAAGCAGTATTCATATTTCATATAAGTGACTTTATATAACACAAAGAAAAAGCCCTGAAAGAGCAATCGAGTTTCAGGAAATTCAAAGATGAAATCCTTTGAGACAAGCTGGCCCTAAAATACTTATAGCATGTGGGTGATTCACTTGAGAATATGCTGAGTATATGTGTTCACCTTAATTCCTCTAACTTCATTTTAATATTGTGTTTTACAGCTTTATCCATTTAGATCCACTTTATTCCACTCTATTAAAATAGTTTCTATGAAGCTAAATTACACTATACCAAAATAGTCCAACAAACCAGATGCATCCTCCTGCTCCCTGGTGAAGTCACTGTCCGCTGTCCTGTTGTTTGTGAACACAGAGCCTCCCACATAGGACAGGCCCATCTGCAGATTCTCCGGTACAGGCGAATAGAACACAGGCATTGTGGGTAGAGGTGGTGACCATGACCGAGCCAAAAAGTGAGGAAGCGTATAACAATCCACAAAAAAATAAAAAAAAATGTGTTTGTGCCTCAGTTTGTGCTGCTAATCCTTGTTGTCCTTTTCCTCAGTTACACAAATGCACAGTTGCAGACACACAGAGACACTAATGGATGCACAAGCACACATGCTGGCAGACACTATTGCTAATCAGATTATTGTGAAGGAGGCGGGCTGAAGATTAGGCTGTAACAGTGGCATGGCAGTAAGTCCGTTAGTGGCCATTCATGATGCACATTCAATTTATCTGCTTAGGGAAGCTCCATAGGGATCAAAAAAGGGACAAAAACTAAATGAGTGTTTGCTCATATTGTTTGCAGTGCAACGTTTAAATACAAGCCCCACAATTCAAAGCAATTAATAACTTAAATTAAATAGGGCTATGAATGAACACACTGACTCAACAATCGAATGTTTCATGGTCTTTTACTTAAATGTAGAGCGTAAACAATATGACACACAGCAATGATTAACCCTGCACACTGCAGCCAAGCAGCGAGTCCTCAGAATGGTGCCTGGCTCATTGTTTTTGGCCTTGGAGCCCCACTCGTCATTAATGCGACTGGGTTGCAGAGGCAGAGTTTGGCCACAAGGTGTCATCACAGCTCGTCCCTGGGGGCGTGCAGGGGGAAGTGCTGGAACTCCTCTGGCACCTCTTCCCCTTTCTGGGACCTCTTGTAGAAACCAAGTGAGTCCAACAGGCTGCTGATCTCGTCCGCCTTCATTTTCTTCACAGGGACAGTCTGATGTTTCAGGAAGCACAGATACACACCAGAGCATGGGCAAGCTGCAGTTAAAGGCTTTGAAGCAGGGATATGCTTGCAAGCATGCATTAAATTTCTTTTTAGTTTTACATTAATTCAACAGCTCATTATACCTTCAAAATTACAAAAGAAAAACTTGCACGTGTGTTTTGAATAGGAAAATAACACTTTGAATCTCTATCCAAGAAGTGTGTGGGGAGTCTACTTATAAAGCAAAGCAGTGGTTCTTTGTGGATTCAGGCCAGTACTAAAGAAATTCATAATAAAGGGTTTCAGTGGAGAAGTTTATTACCTCATATGGGGATAATAACAAGTAAAGGAGCTTTGCCACAGCAACAGTGAGTAGCAATTTAAGGACAAACTATGCTCCAAATTGTATCTGTATTCATTCCAGCTACCATGTTTCAGAATGAAAACATTGCTCTGCTTTTAGAAACCTTCATTGAAATTCTTTATCTCTCTCCTTTAAGTCTGTCTGCCCATGTTATTCTGTATCTGTCAGAGGATCTGATATCAGATGCAGCAGCAGTGTTAAAATTTCACTACATCTGTCTATGCGGTAATTCTGGCACTACCTGAATAAGCCTCTGAACTCACAACTCACCTTTACAACTTCGTCCTTCTCGTTAAAGAAAATCAAACGGGGATTTTTCTCCTCCGATGAATCATACTCCAAGTTGTGGCTGCAGAGGAAAGAAGCAGATCAAGGCAAACAACAGGTAGGCAGCGGTGTGAAGCATGAGGCATATCCATCTGTTTTGCTTATTTTTAGACTCCCTTATTATGATTTCAGTTCGGAAGGATGGATTTTTTTTGGAAAGCTCACAAAGCTGGCAGTGGATTTGGCAACTTGTATGGAGCACTGTTTTGTTTATAAATCGGTCATGAGAAAATCTGGGGGGAGGGGGTTTGTGGATGGGTTTGGTCCCAACACGAAGCCTGAAGAACATGACAAAAAGTACAAGGATACTATAAAGCCCAGCGCTCCAGGAGAAAATGATGGAGCTCTGGCAATTTCTTTATGGCTCATCCGACCACACTGGGAGCCTGCAAAGATGATGACAAACAATTGTTAGAACAGCATTCTGCATTTCTTTTCTTTGTGTGATCAAAGGTGTCAGAAAAAGGTTTCACATCTCAGCAGAATTTAAACTGACACGACTACGAACAACTCATCCCTCATCTTACTGAATCTGCCTGCTGAATAACATTACTCTGTCCCCTGTCCCCTTAATGTGTCTGTTTAATTTACAGTCTCTGCAGCAATATCCTGTGGACATGACGAGCCATCTAGATGATATTTTAAAGTTACTCATGTTGGAGAGATTTCGATGTGAACTCACCAGCAGTTTCCCTCGGGCTATAACCGGCTGTTCTTCCACTGCTGTGTTGTTCGTTTCTGATGCTCTAACAGCGAGTGCAAATGTGAGCAACAAAAAGGCCCACATTTTCCTTTAAGACAAATTAGTATCCTTGAGTGCTTTTGCCTTGGTTAGAACCAACAATATGCAACCCTTTAATCCACTTGGTCAGGTTGTCAGGATGGACAAGACCATGAGACATTCATATAGGGGAGCTGAGTTGAGTAGCCTTTCTTGTTTTTTGTTGATTTTTTTTGTCATAAATTATTCTTCGTCCAGAAAGGGGTCCATGGTTTTGATACTTGCTTTACTTAAATGCAATTGTGCTGCTATAGTCTTGGGTATTAGCATGTTTTTGATTTTCTAGAAGCCCTTAGCCCTAGTGTATAGTTTCTTCCACCTGAAATGTCACTGAAAGTCCACAGAATCTGCAAACATGTGCTGTCTTATCACTTTTTCTCATGCAAGATATTTTTAAGTGGATGTGACAACTGAGAGCCAGCCATATGCTCCTCACTGCTGAAAGCCAAACAGTTCAAGCTTATATCCTAATCCACCTTGTTTCTTGAAAACAACAAAAACAATGTTTGAACTGAGAACTTCAAAATGAGCACGAATCTCATGCTATCAATTCTCTCCATCTTAAACTAATTCAATAAAATTGTTTGGATGTTGTCATAAGAAGAATCAAATCAAATAGTGATTTTAACACATTTCTGTTTTTGATATGGTACAAGTCAGAAAAAAAAGCTTTTTCAGGAAACTTTCAAGTCTCACTTTGGCCTGTCGATTAGGAAACAAAAGAAAAAAGGAAATACAACCTCAGATGAACAACAACACATGACAATTTTGCACCAAATCATTATTTATTAAAAAAACTGTAATTCAGAATGAAGAAGCAGTGTGTGGAAAAACTAAGTACAGCCATACTACTTCCTTCCAGGTGCTGCTAATGAAATGCAAGTCTGTGCACCTCAGATGGCAATTTGATATTTCGGTGCATTCGGGTGTGTGTTAATATAATAACAAGGAGGAAAGACGTTAGCTTTTTTCTAAGAGAAGCATTTGTTACTGCTCATCAGTCTGGGAAGGTTATTTATTTTTTGCATGTCTGATTTAGCATATCAGCATTGTGATTTATAAACCTGTTTACCCACGGGTATTCATTTGATTATAATATGAAGTGGCAGCCACCTTCAGTGCAGACTTGCCTTTGATTTCTGGTTACTTCCTATTTTTTTATAGCTAATGTAGGTACCTTTCTGCACTAAACTTTCACCACACAGACACAAGCGTGGTGGTGGTCTTTACAGGAAACTCGCACCAAGAAATTGATAAAGTATTTTGCCTAAAATATCAAACTTGTTCTCAGTTTTTCCCAAAATGTTTAATTTTCTAAAACCCCTGTCACTATATTCCTAGAACTCCTTCTGCATATTTCCCTACCCAGACTTGACTTTCCTTAGATACAATCAAACAATACAGCAAGCGTTCAGTCTTTCTTTCTTTCTAACTCTCCCTCCTCTCATTTCTTTGCCACAGTGCCGTCGTTGCATGAGAACTCATGTTTTATTCCACTGTGTTCTCTCAATGAAGTCAGACCCAGTGACAGCATAGCACATTTGCTCAATGTCAACACCCTGAAAGAAGAAAACATCACTGCCCTCCAAGTTTATTCAATCACTCTGTGCTGTGAAAAAGCAAATTCATTAGGTCACCACAAGAGGGTGGTAACACCCGCACGTAAACTCCCTAGCAGTTTGGCGGGTAAAATGTACTTCCAATTTCTAGCCACAGACAGTTATGTCTCCAACAAAAATAAACCATCCTTGCCTGGAATGCTGGAGCAAAACCATCTCGCTATCTCTATCTTTTCCAGACACGGAGCTCTACAGCTTGTAGTCCTGTGCGGTACTGTTTGGGATTATGTGTCAAAAAGCTGTAAAATAGTCCCTCTTTTTTTTTTTTTTTTTTTTACCAGGTTTCCTCCCCTTGGCAGCCGTCGTAAATCTGTAGGCTTGTCCTTTCCCCTTTCTGGAGTTTCACATATGCATCTTTGTGTCTTAAAGTTCCAGTCGCCTTTCTCAAAATGCAAGTTCAGTCCAGAGAAAATTCAGTAGATAATCTAGAAAAACAAATATAGTTTTATAATAGGCATAAGAGAGGGGAGAAACACAATGGGTTGTGGGGGTGGGGTGAGCCTATATGTGTGGATGCATACCATATGTGTTCACAATCAGCATGTTTCGGCTTACATCACATGGCATCTGCCAAAAAAGGGGGAAGTTGTTATTATTAATGTGCTGACAAAGGGAAAATGTAGACTTTCATAAGCGGACGGCTATGGAGCTGAGACAGATGAGGAAAGCAAATTCGTACTGAGCAACTTTTTCCAGCAGGAGTTTAGTAAATTGCAACACTTGCAGCTGGAAAAAGATCAAACACCAAAACACCTCTCTTATATCCTGCTTACTTTAGAGAGCTTGTTATAAAGAGACACACACTTCCTGTTTCACCAAAGCACCGGATGCTGTCTACCAGCCAGCGGGACATTAGTTTGTGCGGGTCTTTATTGTGATGTGCTCAATGATTTGTTAGTGTTAGTAAAAGAAATATTTCCCTTATGTCTACTGCTTTGTGTCCTGGGGATGGTTTCTGTTTGTACATTCAAGTATCAGCAGAGGAAAAATGATAAAAATATACTTTCAGTTATAGTTGCAGGTTTTCTTTCTTTGTGTGTGTGTGTGTGTGCGTGTGTGTGTGTTTGTGTGTGTGTGTGCCTGTCTGGATCCTCAGGGTAACTGGTAGGAAAGCCTGCTGCATGTCTGCCTGCTGTGCTTCAGCCTGCTCATAAAGAGGTAGCACTAAAGTAAGTGGCAGCCACATGGAGGACTTGCAATACGATTACAGTGTCCTGGTATACTGGGCAATAAAAAAGAAGTAAACTTACAGAGGTTTAAATCCGAGATGAAAAATATTAGTTTGTCTTCCTCGAACATGCCTCAATCCAGCATTCATCAATACATTATATGAAAAAATAAACATTAGAATAGATACATGAGAATTAGAAGGTTGCATTCACAGTTGATTCAAGCTATGGTTGTAGCTCGACATGCAAGCTTTCTGTGGGAGAGATTACATGTATCACTAAAATCACTGCGCGGATGTCTTTAAGTTAGGCGACTTGAACCATGAATTTTTTCAGGTGATGTTGCACGAGCAAGATCGTGGATACAAGCGGCCAAAATAAGTTTCCTCCGCAGGGTGGCCGGGCGCTCCCTTAGAGATAAGGTGAGAAGCTCGGTCATCCAGGAGGGGCTCAGAGTAGAGTCGCTGCTCTTCCGCATCCAGAGGAGCCAGATGAGGTGGCTCGGGCATCTGGTCAGGATGCCTCCTGGACGCCTCCCTGGTGAGATATTTCGGGCACAGCACACTGGGAGGAGACCCAGGACAAGCTGGAGGCATTACATCTCTCGGCTGGCCTTGAAGCGCCACAGATGAGCTGGCTAATGTGGCCGGGGAGAGGGAAGTCTGGGCTTCCCTGCTGCTACCCCCGCAACCTGATCCCGGATAAGCGGCAGAAGATGGATGGATGGATTGATGGGTTGCAGGTATAAAATCAGGATCATTTGGAGGCAGAGTGACAGTTTAGATGTACTTTGTACAACAGTCTTAGGCCATTTCCACACAGAGACGAGTTTAGGCGTATCTGCTGAAACTTCTTATCGTTTGAACCAACATTTTGGAAGCCCAGAAATGAACATTTTCTTTTAAACTGGGCGTTAAAGTGAATAAATCTGAAAATGCTACCATTTAATTTCTTTTTACAACCTATATGCACTGCAATGGACTGGCAACCTGTTCAGGGTGTACCCTGCCTCTCGCCTGATAATTGCTGGGATTAGGCTCCCCAACTGCGACCCTGCATGGATTAAGCGGAACAGAAAATGAATGGATGGATGACTGACTGACTGACTGACTGACTGACTGACTGACTGACTGACTGACTGACTGAATGAATGAATGAATGAATGAATGAATGAATGAATGAATGAATGAATTAATGAATTAATGAATGAATGAATTAATTAATTAATTAACCTTTATTTACCATATGCAAACCATAGCCCCACCTCTCCCGCATGTACAAACCTTTTCAATAAACAATTATGGAGAATGGAGAATGTTGTAGAAGCTATGGAGTATGATATGGCTTTTACAGCAACATCTGTAAAATAAAAAAAACACCCACACAAATGTCTCCTTTTGAGTTTGATTTTCCGCAATCATTTTCTTTTTATGTTTTGTGCACATCACACAAGTTATTCTGCATGCTCCATGTCTGGGCTAGTCTGGGGGGCTCAGTTCAATTATGCAGGGATTTCACAAAAATTTCACAGCTTCCTTTTGAAAACATTCTTTCCGTTTTGATTTGCATTCAAACTTTGCTTAACTCAAGTGAACCACACTGCTTAGAGAACATCATGTAGTTACAATGACTGCTCGCTTCGGGGTCAATACTCCCCAAAACTACCACTGGTCAATAATGAAAACTCAGGAAGAAGAAGAAAACCGGGCTTCTTGATTAGCCAGGACCGAAAGAGGAAATCTTTCAGCTTTCGCCGGCTCCGTCATCGCAAGTAACAGTAAATGCAGTCTTGGGGTTCTTAATTTTACTGTGGCGAGCAGAACATACCACACCTGCCATCAGCTTCTTCAAACACACACTGTTAGCTTTGTTTTTCTTCCTACCCAAACAACATTACTTCCTTCTTCTTCTTCTTGATGCTTTTTCACTGTTGGCATACGTCACTTCCTTTTTGGTCCACTGGATAGTCCATTTTCAAGTGAACCGAGATCCCCGGCTTTGGTCCGCATCAGAGTGCGGTTGGTGTTCACACTGTGCCAAACTAATCGTACTATCAGTGGAAGTGAACCACGATCCGTTTAAAGCGGACCGAACAGCTGCAGTGTGAACGCGCCCTTACTCTCTGTTTTTTCTGGGATTTCTGTGGCAGTGTTACACCACCACTTACAGACGTGCCATTTGGACTACAACATTTTCAGTGGTTTTGTGTGGACGCACGCATTTCTTGAAAGGATTCTGTCTTTACAGAAATCTTTTTTAAAAGTTACCTGGTTCTGTCTCCATGTGGATGAAGGCTAAATGAGCTGCTTTTTAGTCACAATATCTGACATGTTAAGTTATCTGACAAAAAGTAGCTTATTGGGAGCACACATGCTTTATTGTCTTTACAAAAAATGCAAAAATAAGGACTTTTCAGGTCCATTGAAGTCTAGAGGAGTACATGGTTCAACCTTCAACCACATTACACAGACACCTAGGTATTAGCTTCAATGTTGTACCATTTTAGTTTGGCTGAAATGTTTCCATGCACTTTAAAAGTTTTGTATTTGGTGGACCAACACAATATATAATAACTTTTTCTATAGTATTATGCAACCATGCTTTAAACAGGAAAAAAACAACTTTAACTGGAGGCGGTGGAGACAGGTATCATCTCCCTAACACTTACAAGGCAACCTCAAGCAGTTTCACGAATTGCATCTTGAATTTTTCAGCCATAAATGTGTTGGTAAGGCAGGTAAACAACTCACAGATGACATAGACCAGCGATTGCGTGCGTCAGTGGCACATCTGTGACCTCAACGACTCCACAGGTCCCAACAACGTAAACTCCTCATCAGTGAGTCAGAACTGGAGGAGCCTTTCTGATGAAAGGTGGAACATGTTCAACAAGCGAAAAAGTCCGGTTGCCTTCGATTTCAGCTTTCACATTTAGATTAAAAATGTTTAGAACAACAAGTACTATTTTATTTTTACTCTACTTTATACTTCTACACACACTCCATTTATTTGAAATACAAACAAAAATACTGATTGAGTTGACGAGAAATAAATTAGAATATTGTAATTCTAATAATCTGCTAATAAACCATTTAAAAATTAATTATATTAAAAGGAAAATTCCAAACAATAATCAGGTTTGATATGCAAAACTAAAAACTGAAGTGCAAGATTAAAGCTTTCTTTGCAATAATTAAGTTTTGGATTCAGTGATTTGGATTTTCTCTTCAACACATATTAGAGTTTAATTAATTTAGTCATTTTCAACAAAACTCGATTATTTTTATTGGCTCAAAATGTTAAAGTTTCCAAAAACAGCATGCAGAGGGCTTGCTGTATTTGCATTTTCTGTAAAAACAGAAACCCATAGTGATATGACTGGTCATTAACATAAGCCTGATAATGCCCTTTCCACCATTCCACATAATCTCGGCTGAATCAAAATTCAAGAAAGTGTTTAAATGCACACAAAGATTAGCATATGCCCCCAATTGCATGATGAGTTTTTAATCATTTTCTATAAACGTAGCTTTCTGAATTTGTCTGAAGCTCACTCCAGCCAGTAAAAATCAGTCCAATGTTCTCTATTTCATTTCTTCACTTCCTCTGATAATTTCCTATTGACTTTCTTTGCTGGATCAGCCATGGTGCATGTTCAGAGCAGCCAATGAGTTGATATCCAGTTACTAGGATGTGATGTGGTGCCGTAAAACAAAATCCATCTGTCTAGTGCTGCCATGGGCTGGGAAAAAAGTTGTCAAGTGCAACGATAGCTACAATAATGTGCATAATCAATGTCAACGTAACATTAAACAAATGTTGCTTTAAAGAAGAAAACAATTATTACTTTGTCCTTTTTCCATTTTGTAAATTTCACTCCATCAGTGGCCCTTTTATCAGAATGTTAAACTGCCCTGTAAGTGTGATTGAAGTTAAACACAAGTGGCTCAGCTTACATTCAGCCTTTTGATTTTGAACCCATCTTTACTTTTCACAGTATCTTTTTTTAAGTTGTGACCCTGTTGATTTCAGGATAGATAAGCTTACAAGGCATGTAAGGGATTTTACAAAGATTTAAGCCTTCTTTTCAGGAAAATGTTTTTTTGTTTATTCTACATCCTGAAGGCAAAAAGAAAGCCAACTTTGCTGCTAGAAAAGGCCTCAAAGTTGTCCTGTCAAAGCTGCCTGTTCTTCAGCAAATCATTGTGATCCTTCATACACCGCTCAGTGTCTGACCCTAACTACTGACCTCCTTTGAGGGGGGTGCAAATGAAAAAAAGAACTTCCCTAAGGAGGTCACCTACATATCAGATTGCTAAAGCAACAACAAACACCGCACTCTTGTCCTCTGTCTTAACACGGCAGAGCCACAGCTGCGTTTAGCGGTGAGAGCGCATTTTCACGAATACAGCAGTGACAGATTTTTGGCATGGCATGTGGGCTGAGTGGGAATCATTTCACAGACAACGATTCCAGAATTGACATACTTCGGTGAGGACTGGGATAAGGTGATCGACAGCAGCGACAAGATGTGGGAAAAGGTTTGTCGTGGAGGTGGGAAGGGCGATGAGGACAGTGGAGAGATTTGCACTGATGGATGTCCAGTTGCTGGCCACATCAGAGAAGCCAGGGGGCAAACAGACAGCAAGCAGTGCTCCCCTCCCTCTAATCTGTGCCTGGGTAATCAGAAACACATGGCTCCCCATAATGACTCCAGTGTTGTACTGTGAAGCAGAACAAGGCTGTTAGGGTCATATATATGTACAGCACTGGTGTGTATACGCACTAGCACAAAGGAATAGTCACTGAAAATACTGTAGTTCTCTTCACACGCCAGAGCACTGCAACCACAAACAATATTCTGGCACCCATACACAAGTACATGAATGTTTCTGCCTTTTACTTTGTCAAGTGGTTTTTCAAGCATCTGTCCACACAGGTTGTAGACAGGGTCATTAACAGACATGATAAAGCAAAAATGAGGAAATGTTCCTGCAGGTTAAACAGCATCTACACGTTTCAGTGAGTAGTTTTGGCAAAACGATTGGAGCGAAAGTTTGCATATCAAATAACAAAGCTGTTGTATGCTACAGTTCGTCGGTCGCAGACTGGAGTGATTGTCGGGACAGCTGGGGTTCACTGCATAAAAAACATAAGCCATCTGCTTATTTTCCTTGGGTTTGGGCAGACGCATTGGGTCTTGTGATCATTTTCCGTCCCAATATCTCTCTTTCTGCTGCTCCAGCATGGAGTGAGTGAGAAGCGGGGAGGAAAAAGAAAAAAAAAAACATTTTGGGTCAGCCTGTGGAATTATGTGAAAGCTGAAACCTCAGGCCACATTATGAAGTCTGAAGTCCCACTTTACTGCACAGATAGCGGATGGATGGGTGTGTAGGGAAATGAATGGAGAGGGGGAGGGGGGAGAAGGGGGAAAGAGTGAATGAGGGAGAAGGAAAATAAGTTACAGAGAAAGACACAAGAGAAGGATGGAGGGATTAACAGAAAAAAGAGATAGAAAGTAATACTGGTAAAAGGCATCTGACTGATCTGCTTTCTATTAGCTATCCAAATCTTCTCCCCTAATGCACTCTTTGGAATTATGCTGACAAAGGGGGAAAATCCAGGGCAATTTGAAGTTCCAGACAACTGTTTGCACACCCCCTCCATGTGAGACAAAAAAAAAAGGAGAGAAAAAAATCTGCCTGGATAGAAAAAGGCTGAGGATTAATTATACTTCTGGCTGTTCACATTTATTTACATTTTCACATTTATAGATCTGTTTATAATGAAAATTGTCTAGATGTTTGTGTCTTTGTCATGGACCCCCCCCCCCCCCGTGCTAAAATAATGATCAATCAGCTCAGTTCAAAAGGGTTACAGATGCAACGAACGACATTAAGCTCAACACTGATGCATCTATCCAAAGCAAACTCCTCCACTTTTCTGACCCAGTTTCAGCCCTTCACCGGTTTGTCTGAGCATCTGTTTGGGAAGTCGGCGTGTTGTGTGGTTGCTCTTAATTTATGCATTAAGAGCTGCCTATTTTAGCTGCGTGCCAACACAAGGTAGTTTCATGTCTGTTTTAATGTCTGTTATAATTAAATCACAGAGCGTGTAGATGCCAATAGAAATCTATGAACAGACAACCGATGCTGGCGCTGCTCCCCCTGTCATTCTGGTTGCACGCTGACCTCAGTTCTCAGTGGTTTTGGCTCAAGAAAGGCACCAGCTCCATTTCCAGTAAATGTCATTTCATAGTTTCTGCATTTCCACAGGGCTGAGAAACAACATTTATCGTGTAAGAAGGACTGCAATTAGACGGCGTTTCTCGCAGACAGAGTGTCGACAGGGATAAAAGATGAAAACAGTGTTTTCAAATCTCCTCTGGTTGTGTCTGATGCAATGAGCTGACAGCATTTTTAGAAAATTGCACTGCCACGGACACGTTGATGTCACACAGGGAAGGAGTGTGTTGTTTGAACACTGACGGGATATACTTATCAAAAACATCCAAATTTCAAACTCTCTTGCTCAAAAAAAAAAATGTTTTGTGTGAGCACGGCACACGTTAGGGCAGATGGGGTTGATGCACAACCCGTTCACGAGTCAAAATACGCAGAAGCAAGATCCTGAACCCTACATTGCTTCCCACACGAGTGTGTGTGTGTGTGTGAATGGGTGAGTGAGACCTATATACACGTGGAGCATTTACTAGAATCAATATATTTTTAAGAGGGAACTTTTTCTTTTTTTTTTTTTCAACATTAAATCTAACCTTTCTTTCTGGAACATTTGTGTTGCTTTCCACTAAATTCATCTTACAGGTTTTAACCTCTATCCTACACAAATACTGTAAAACTGCTCCCAACTCAGTCCACAGTCAAATTCATATTTTCAGTCACTTTCAAGTGTAACTCGACTCCAATTTCTTTCTGCTTTGCATTGCAGAAAATATTTGTCTTTTTCCCCCTCTCTCATAAATTCTTTCTTCCTCTCTTTGCAGGGGCTGAAATGGCTACCAGATGTGGTTCCAATCTGTTCCTGTTACCCTGGAAACACAGGGACTGGAATGGGTTTTTTAAGTCCAGGGCTTTTGGCTGACTCATTGGGACTGAGTTTTAAAGCCTCGGTGTTCCTACAGACATGGCACATTGAGGTCCCAGCTCTGTCATGTTTAGCCAGGCACCCGAGATGTCACCAATTCCTTTTCCCACACACCTTTACAATGACTTTTTGTGCAAATTTTGGATTATACCACAGTTGTTCCTTTGTGTTCTTTTCAAGTCTTTGAAGAGGATAAATTGAATAATACTCTCACTAACAGCAGAAGGAGAATGAAAAACCAGTTATGCTATCATAATCATTATCATAAGCCTTTCCTCTTCAAGTCAGGTTACAAACAGCAGGAACAGAAATCCATCAAAAGTCTGACAATTGCTAAGCAACAGTTTATCCTGAAATGCTGTGCAGCGGTGACACGCAAAGAACATTTCCAATCTGTAACTTTCCCACAACATGTCAAGGATGAAAAGCTAAAGAACATGTGTTGGTACGCTCAGCTGAGAATCTTCTCCATCTGCGAGTTGAAGACAGGCAGATGGAGGCAGTTGTGTCAACATTCCTGTCCGTTCTGGCAATAAATCTGACTTCAAGATGTTGTCACATACAAAAATGGAACAGTTTGGGGGGGGGTGCAAATTCCAGGGTGGGATTTAACTGACAAGCTAAAACTGATTTGGGGACTTTAAGTTGTTAGCTGAAACAGAATTAAGACCAAGTATAAACCAGGTCCAAACAGGACCCAAAACAGATCATGCTGTTATTCAAAATAATAGCAAATCATGGATCTTTGTGAAGATATCTACAGTGGAATTTTGAGCTAAATGGTAATATTAGCATTTAAACCCATTCACAGTTACAGAATATGGACTGATGTTTAGCAGGTATAATGATTACCATTTAAATTTAGCATGTTCAAATGCGGACATTTGGTAATTAGTACATAAAGTTAGCTTGGCAGTTATCAAAGTAATGTCTTGAACAAGTTAAATTTGGCATTTAATTATTAAAGGACAAGTGCAAATTTAATGAATGCAATTCCAATCCATACCAAAATGTAATGGGTAATTTATTTGTACACACTCAAACTTCATACTTTATCTCATAAAATTCAATTAGTTTTTAGGTTTTTAGTTTTTTCCTTCTTTCATTTTGTTTTATGCATTAGTTAGCTAGCTCGTCAGTTCTCCCCTTTGGGGATTAAAATCTAAGAAATCAACAGATAAGCCTTTTTATGAATATTTCCAGGTAAAAAATACCTTTAAAGTGACCCTCTTTAGTCCATGAAAATTGTGTCTTTACACAATTTTGAGTGTAATCATTCCATACAGTTATAGCATTGAAAAATAGAGACAATGGAACTGCATATGAAGAATGATTAGTTTGCATTGGGGTGTTCTAAAATGTGCTTCTTGAAACAAAGCTAAACTAATTGGTGGCCATGTAAAATAGTTCCCTCTCATGTGTCCAAAAGTGGTTTGTTAATCGGCCTTAAGTGTCAATCTTGAAAACATAAGACTGTTGTATAAATTAAACACATGTAGTAAGTACATGGTCAAAAGAATGGGAACAGAAACAAAGCAACTTCCCCTTCTGGGTCCAATTTCCTGTCACATAACCTGTGCATCCATTCATCCTCCTTCATTGCCTTGTGGCCCAGTTTTTGCTATATCCCTCTTCCCTCCAAAAGAGGACACATACGCAGCGCGTGATTAACTTCTTTGCACAAAGTTTCCACTGTTTTACCCCCAATGAAAAGAGCTCTTGTCTCCCCCCCCCCCATCCTAAAGGAGCCAAATCAACAGTCCCCTGCTTCCCTTAGGCTCTTTGAAGAGCCGCCGTGACAGAGCGCCTCAGGAGTCCCACCACGTCCCAGGGATTCAGCAGTCCTGTTGCCCAGAGTGGCAGGAAAGGGTCAAATATCAATCAGCATGCTAATGAATCTCTTTTGAGTGGTCAGAAGACGTGTGTGGCAGTACAGTATGTTTTTACTGACTGTTCACCGGACTCAGACACTGGGAAAAAAAGCCAACGAGAGTTCATGACCCCGTGAGAAACAGGAGAAGCAAATGAGTATATGGTGACTATAAACTGAATGAGGATGTTTTTCTAAGTTCTGATTTGACAGTGGCTTACATGTATTGCTTTTTTATTCCAAAGAAGTAAATGAAGAAACACCAGTTTAACAACCATACACAAATGTCAATCAAAGTTGCTATAAACAAACTACAAAAACAAAATTACAGTTGGTGACTCTTTTGCAGCTTTTCAGGCCCTTCTTTACAAAAATGCACTTTAAGCCTATAAAAACAGGCAAGGACCAGTCAGTCAAAAATCGCAACTTCATAATTACAAAATATTATAGTCTTAGATAATATGCAATTGTTTCAACAGTGGTATTATGGTAGTATTGTACTATCCTTTCTGTATGAGTTTTTTTATGCAAGTCAGTAATAACAAATTGAGGGATCAAGAAGGTTACAGATTTTCTTTGCAGCTATAATGCCGTATAATTACACTCTGCGTCATGCAGTTAAGTGTTAAACAAACAATAACATCAACAGAGAACAATTACAAAGCCAATGTAAACTTTACAGGAGGAACGTACACTTACTGCAGGTTTGCTTCAGAGCCCAAAATAAGCAACGTAAAAAAAATCCCAAATGAACAAAAAAAGGAGAAAAAAACAAAAACAAACAAATACGACATGAAAGCCAGTTCATTGACACCAAGAAAAACACATGAACCTAAAAGGTCATATAAGCACAGCTTACAAAGATAATAAAAAAGTACACAAAGTATACAAGTAAAAAATGTTGAAATAATAACCAAAGAAATGCGTTGTACCTCGAGAAAAAAACAAACAAAAGAAACTACCAAGACATTTTGTGAATGTGATATTCTTCAGCTCAAAACATGGCAGATTAACATAATTTCATGCTTACTTCTTTTTCTCATCCATTATTTATAGCTCATATTATGTATGAGCTGCATTCAAAACAGCTATAAACAAAAAATAATAAACAAAAAAAAAGTTTTGAAAGTTTTTTTTTTTCTTTTCACGCGATGAATGATACCAGGTTAAGAGTCCCAGGGCAACACCGTTTTTGGCTTGCTTATTTTAGGATCAACACTTCAAATAAACATTGGCAATTAGATTAGGCAGCTTTAGTTGCTTAAACTGATCCACAGTTGAGGCACATTTTATACACAAGGCAAAGTACCATTTCGTCTCAGTCTTACCCTAAAGCAAGGAAATCAAAACATCCTTTTTTTCTTTCTTCTTTCAAAATTCTGCATGAATCTGCTATCGCTTCAAATAATACGATCCCTTCGGGAACAAAGTGTTTTTTTTTTCTTCCCATACGTTGTCCTGATGGCATCTACAGGGAAATGACTCAAAAGTGACACTGACCTCATTTCATGACTGAACTGAAAGAGCAGAGAGTCATGACCGGATACATCAATAGAAAATGTGCTTAACTGTTGCTATTTTAACAAGTGTAACAGAAAGAGTGTAGTCCTGCAGTATACTTTCTTAAGTATAGACGTTCCTCAATTACAAAGAATGTAAGTGGATTTAAAGTGATTTACAAGCATGACATAAAGTTAGGACACCGGACAGCTTGGAGCTTCATTTTTGGTTTAGTGGTTTAGCTGAATGAATAAAACATACAGTAAGAGCACATTCTGGTGATTCGGTGTGAACAAAAGAGGTTACAAAACAGCTCTTTTTTGCAAAAAGATCAAAGATTTGTGATTCAGCAAACCATTTTCTGACAGAGATGGACAATTAAAAGATGAGAGATAAAATCCAAAAATGCTATATTTGTTTATGGGAAAGCCATGAAACCAATAGTAATGAATTTCAAGTTTTTAAACTTGTTAGGATGTCAATGATGTTTATTGTTTTACGAGTTACAAGAGATATCACGAGCAAAATCAGCCATAAACGCTGCGGTTGCATGGAGATTTTTTCTTCGGAAGGCAAAGTCAGACAACCCATAGCCTATATTCAGAAATGAAAGATTGTGATAAATAGTCCTGATTGCTGGCTGGTTGGGGCTTTACAGCTAATTTGCACAATCTGTGAGGAACACATAAGCTAGCACAAGCTATGAGGACAAGTTAGTACAAGCTAGGTGGAAGCAACAGAAGAAGCAAAGCCCAGCGAGTGGCTGTGACCTTTGTATAGATGGCTTTTTGTTTAAAAAGGGATCCTGGTTGAAATGCATGGCTGAATTATTCCATTATTAACTGGTTATTGCAGACAGGGTAATCTTCTGGTGGGCGGAAATGACAGTGTAGCTTCTTGGCATATTTATAGATCCTCATTTACTGAATAAGGGTGAGGAATATAAATACTTTTAAGGCTATGAAAGTTTTGTTTAGATTAGCTTCTAGGGGGATTAATTACAGCTTGAGTAGAACTTGAAAGGAATCTTTAAAGTATGAAAGACCAAGCCTAAATTTAGCATATTTGTGAACTTTGGGTTAAAGGGCATTGGTGGAAAATGCATGGCTTTTCTGTTGTTAAAAACAAAGATCTTCAAAGATATTTCACTAACCTGTACAAGTTGTATTTATAATCATTAGCACTTTGCAGCACTCGTCTTGTAATTGGGACTGAAGATGACTTGCTAAATTGCTTTGGTGTAGAAATGTACTCCTGCTTGTTGGTCCAACCACATTAGAAAATAACAAATACAAAAATGGCTTGCAATCACTAAAGCACCAAACTCATACAAATTATTAGTACCTGTGGAAAGCATACATTAAAATAACTTTTTTTTTGGAACCTGTTTCATGTTTCATGTACAGTTATGCAGTTTCTATATAAATATAGTAGTGGAACATCGCTGGAGAATAGAGATGAATTAACTTTGGGTAAAGTCTTTGCGCCACTGATCACACAGCTGTGTCTGGCTTAGTCACAGGTCGTGTTGTGAGGCTAACACGTACTGGTTACACACAAACACACACACACAAAACAAAAAGATTCTTGAAGTGTAATACAATCCTGTATAGAGCTTATTATAATACACTTCACCAATGAGACACAATTGCACGCCTGGTTTGAAAGAATTTATAACTCTTGACTGGTCCTGGAATCACAGCACACATTATTCCTCAGTTGAAAAACTATGTGGTGGTTCACCTTCTAACAAATAGATTTCAGTCTTCTGGAAAAATCCATCACAATCTTTGTGCAATTTGTTGTAAAAGAAACACTTACTTCACTACCTGTGGCGGCATTATGGCTGTCTTTTGCTGGGGCGTTTTACTTTCAGGTGTATCCTTGCCTTTCTTCCTCGGCGGCTTTTTTATGGGAGTCTTCTTTGGTGTAACATCCAACAGGTCCCCTGTCCTGGAGCCGTTCAAGTCCTGCTTCTCCGGGCTCTTGGCTTCAGGGGTCCCAAAGTTGTTTGTGACAGGCGTTACCATCTTCTGGAGGCTGCTGGTGGTGGGGAGGAGAGGCTTGGTGGAGCCCTGCTGGCCATGTCCACCTGAAGCGGTCCTCTTGGCTTTTTGTGGAGGTGTGGGCTTCTCCCGGTTTCCTTTGGCCGGGGAGAGGCCGTTGGTCTTTGAAAGTCCTGTCCCCTCATTCCTGTTGATGCTTTGGGTTTTTTCCTTGAGCTGAGCAGCCAGTAAGGTGGCTGCCTCAGAGTTCATATGAGGATGCATGACCTTCGGGCTCTTGGGTGGCTCCTTAGGGGTCTGCTTTGGATTGTCAGCACTCTTCTCAGGCGAAGAGCTATGGAAGACACTTATCTTCTTCAGAGCATTCTGAACAACACCACTGATGTGCTCCATATGACTCGGACTGCTGTGCTCATCCCCAGACTTCTTACGTCGCAGAGGTTTCCGTTTGCTTGGGGAGCCGTTGGCATCCGTCTCCTTCCCCTCTTGTTTCTTCTGATGATCTTGACTTTTTTCCTTCATTTTCTCCCGCTCATCACTCTTAGATGAGCCATCACTGGAGCTTCTCTTTTTCTCCTTTGGCGCTGCAAGTGCCTTAATTCCCCCCTGCTGCTCTGGCTGCAGAGACCCGGTCGTATTTCCGTGTATCCATGACAGTTTGGGCTTAGTAGATGGATCTGGTGGGCGAGGTTTGGGCTTGCCAGGTGAAGGTGGCGGCCTCCCGTTGCGTTTGGCCTCCGGTGTAGGAGTGCCATCCCCGTCCTTGCCGCTGCCCTCATCCTCCTTTGAGTGCCTAGAGGGGCGGGTGATGCAAGCATAGAGTCGCACAGTTGTGGATTCAGAGCTGCTGTTGGAACCCTCGCTATCAGAGGACTTGAGTAAGGGCTGCTCGCTGCCATCTGGTTTGGTGACACTTGTATCTTTCAGGGAGGTGTACTCCCCAGCATCCTCCTCATTAAGGTCATCCTCTAACTTTTCCGCAGCAGGGCTGGGGGTCGGCTTCTCCTTGCTTTCACTCACAGACTCTGTTGAGGAACAGAAAAGGAAGCTGTTAGTTCAATGTGCTTCTCTATTTCACTAATAGATCATTAAAGGATGTGGTATAGCCACTAGCTTGTAGACAATAGTCGACCTTACAATGATAAAAGAGAAAAAAACAAAAACAGTAAATGTTAAATATGTGTGATATATGAAGCACTCAAAAGTGAAACCATCAATAAAACACATGCAAAAAAAGAAGAAGACGAAAATCCTCACAAAAAAAATGTGATTCAGTGTCATACTTCCAGAATAGAAACTGAAGGAAAGGGTAATTTCCACCACAGTTTAATGAGTTAGTCATAGTATGGATATGTGCCATATGCTGAGTGGGCTGTTCCATTTCCTGTTTATACTTTCCCCCATTCTCAAAGGAAAACCTGGGCCTTGATGGCATGATTAGAAGCCAACTATCTCCATAATGGGATTTACACAAATGCATGAGTCACTGCACCGTCACACTTCCAAGCTTGACCTCGTTAGGAACATGTACCCATGTGTGTTTGTATTTATGTGTGTCATTCCACATTGCCAGAGTTGTTTATTCGTGTGATGACTAACCTTCATGTGGAACACAGTAAACCGGGCCCTCGTCTCCACTCTCAAAAGAAGAAAAGGACTCCTGGGAGGACCAAGAGGAGGGGGACGGCTGGTCGGCCACAGAGGGGGGCTCGATGAAGCTGCAGTTGAAGGTGTTCTCCGGGTCGTGGTGGGCTACTGAGAACAGAAAACAAATGCAGAAGCCAAAAAGGTCATTTCGAGGGTTTTGTACTGTGTTACAAGAACAACAGTCTGTTCTCACTCAGTCTCAAAGCAGACTCGTGGAAAGCATTGGTTTAAGTGACTTCTGTGGAATTTTTTATTTTTTTTTTATTGATTTTATAAGTGAACAAACACAGGCTTCAACATTATGGCTTTTTAAAAGTGATATCTGATATTTCTTTAAATAACTTTCCAGTGTTTTTCACATTTTGGTGATTAAAGATGATCAAGTTTCCACAAAACTTCATGATTAGCAAGACAAATTATATTCAAACCTTTGTATTGAAAGTAAAACTGAAGAAATCCAGATAGAATTAACAACATTGCTTATGGTGGGCTGGCAGCTCTGCTGACCAAAACTACAAACACACCAAAAGTATAAAACTTTCTAGATATAAAAGTGCTGACATAATAACCATCACAAAACAACAGACAAGGAGAAAACTGCAGTCTATGAGGATTAAGCATATCTAATCAATTTGCTTTTATATTTTATTGACCTATGACAATTTCAAATATATAATTACAGCAGCCATAAAGAGCACAGTGTAATATTTGACATACTAATTAAGAGCTGATCTGCTGTAGTGTTATACGATGGTCTCATCTATCATTTCAGTGTTCAGAGCATGACTGAATCCTATTTTTCAACTATATGTGGATCAAATGCTGGTTCTCTTCACCATCTTCCTCGTGATCTCTCTGTCTGCGCCCCCCCCCCCCCCACACAAAATCAGACAGTGCAGCATTCTGCTGACCCCCTATTGTCAGGACAGTTGTGGTTTCTGAAGCATGCTTGGGGTTAATTTTCTCATCTGGTGTGAACGCTGCATTTATGGACCAAACTGCACTGGGTGTGACCTCAACATGAGCGACCACATCTGATGCTCCTGTTTACATGCCCGATGACACATGGATCCATCCGTTTGTTTAAACCTTAGATAAACCCTGCGTGGAAGGAATCCCCTGACTTCCAGAACCCCGTCCAGGAACAAATTGAAGTTCCATAGTTGTAATTTGACTATAACAGAAATGATGTGCTTTTTTTATGAGGCCTCCAGCTGGATTTTCTGAAGACTCTGTGATTTTACAGAAAGAGTATGACATGAAAAAGTGCATTTGGATAACTTGAACAAAAGATACCTGCATGCATCACACAGGTTTCAATGATCTAAATGTCATTAAACTTGGATGAGGTTGATGTAGACTAGGTGGAAGAAAAAAATGTAACTGAAATGTGGTGTAGATCCAGATCAGTTATTTCATAATTGTAAGATAAGGGTTAGTCTTGGCAGGGGAAGTGCTCCTCCAGTTCCCTATGCCTCAAAACAACAACATTTCCTCTTAATAACATTGAGTTACTTTGATTTACATTTGGTCCACGAGATGCTTCTCTCGCTATAAAGTGTAAACAAAACATGTCTGGTTTGTTTCTTGGAAGTTTATGCTGTTGCTTCCTGTGATCGTCCAGATGGACCACACCATGATCAATTTCTGCTTTTAGTTTTTTCTCAACCAAACTCTAGATTTTTATGCCCCCCCCCCCAATCCCTTTAGGTTGTTGAGTTATATTACATCTTGTTCTTAGAACAACAGCCCTGTGATGGACAGGCAACCTGTCCAGGATGTACACCTCTCGCTTATAATAGCTCCTGAGATAGGATCCAGTCTTCCCTCCCATAACCTTGCATTGGAATAAGCAGGTAAAGACAATGGATGGGTGGATGCAATTATTTTGAAGTGTGGTTTCTCTGCTTTTGCTGGGTAATGATGGCTCCAGAAATGAACATAATGAATGTTACTGTACCATCAAAATAAGTCAGAAACACATATTTCTAAGGTGAGAAAGTTACATAGTCCAAATTTAAAGCTTTCACTCAGATATCTGAGACTTGAATTTTTTAATCTTTAGTTAAAATACTTGATCTTTAAATAATGGCAACAATCATGGCTACAATAAGTAAGAGTAGATATGTAAATACAGGTCCAAAGACTCTAACAATGTCCCAAAGTAGGTGGTACTTTAATATGTATTGGCAACTTGCACCCAATGGCTCTAACTTTTTCAACAAAATCTTTGAATTGAATATGTAGTACATATCAAACTTAAAAGGGGCTCTAACTAAGGCCAGGCCATTATGATATTTTGATTGTATAAACTTTTAAAAAGAAAGTTGAGGTTGAGGTTTATAAATGAAAAGCAACTTTGGAGTTCAGTACAAGATTTTGCTAATGTTGAGGATGACAGATAAATATTTCATTAACTTTAATGAGGAATATAATAAGAAACAGGGAATATGACACAGCATGTGTTCTGTTTGCATTTCTGCCCCTGTGCAGAGTCCTCACTGTGAGGCAGCCAGCAGACAGGCAGTCACTCTGAGGGGACTGAGGAATGCAGAGCAGCTAGCCTATGCAAAGATTTCAGTCATGCTAGTCAACAAACCAACACATGGGCATTTTGGAAGATTACTTGTCTGCAGGGATGAGCAACAACTGCCCTTGAAAGCTGCTACCTCGAGACTGTGGCTCTAGTGGGGCAGCTTTTACTGCAGACTGGACGCCACTGTGATCCCTCCCTGCATAAAGGCCTATACACAACAAGGCATTATTGACCCATCCCAGCTGCAGAGCTCTAACGCAACAGTTGCTCAGTGGGGTAGCAATAGTGAAAAAAAAGGCTGGAGAGGTGGCTACAGCTTTGATATTCCAACTCTGGAAATCTGGGTATAGAAGGGTGATTAATTTCCCAGTAATTAGAATTATCCATATCTCTCAGTTTGGATTACAATGGTGCAAAGTCAGAGACAAACATCTAAGATATGGTCCTACTTGGATTTTCTCTCTAAAATGAAGTATTTTTACATGTGACTTTAGAGTGTGTTAGAAAGTTTTCCTTTTCATTCTATTATTTATCTCAAACCTGCACTCTGAGCGTAGCTGCAAACACATTTGTAATCACGAGCCAACTTTCCCTGGATAAATAAAGATGAAAAAAGCAGATGGTGCCGCTCTAAGTGCTGATTTCATGAGGAAACATTTGAACACAGAGGATGCAAAGAATGCCGGACAGACGTGAATATGCAAGGCATGAAGTAAATATGCTTAGGCCGGAATGCTAACAAGCAACCTTAGTTATGCCAAAAAGGGGGAATAGGTGACAAAAGGTTGATGTAGCTGTTTCTCTGAGGCGAACCATGCTTGGACGAATTATTGTCCTCTGTCCCCCAACCCCGTAACTCCTTATTTATTCATCAGTTTTGTCTTGCCACATCTGTTGTCGCTGACCTTGGCGTGGATAAATCACAGCTCTGACACTAGCAGGGGTAAATTTGACCACTTCCTGTTTCCAGCCCCACTGGGCCCCCTCTGGAATGTGTGTGTGCAAAACTGTGTAGCTCCAGACAGACTTTGAGTTTCTAAATGTTGGCAGATCATGCTTCTGTGGGCAGCCGGACAGAAAGCAGAGCAGATAAAAATTGGATAGGACAAACCAGGAAAAAAAGAAGAAACAATGGCCACTTGCAGTAGGTTACATGTGGTTTTAGAGGACTTCTTTTAAGCTTGACTTAAAATCAAGTTTTCTTTACTGATAGTTGGATCTATAAACATTAGCTTCCCACAAAAGTTGACAAAGACCAGTCTGTTAAGGTGTTGTATTTGTACTAAGATGTAATTTAGACAGACTTTAGCTCAAATAATCACCTGAAAAACCAAAGAGGCTCATGCCTCTCAAACATTGAAAAGAAACCAGGTGGTCATGCCAAAGCTAAATTTATTATGCACACTGAAAAGTCAAATGTTTGTTTGGCCTTTAAAATGTCAGAAAAAAGGTGAAAAGTTCCCATAGTCTCAAAATCATAAGATATCCTCACATTTGAGAATCTGTAAACAGGAAAAGTTTGACATTTAAGGTCTTTAAATGAATGAATATAGTTTTCCTCTGTCAATGCTGCAACTGATAATCATGTTATTACAGCAAAGGTCACCTTAAAGACACGCCACGGAACATTTACAGATTTTCCAGCGACGGCTAATTTGGTATTTATCTTGCATCCTACCACCTGTACCGTGAGCTTTCTCCAGCCAGTGAAACACAGCCTTATCTATCTCTTCCTCTGTACCTTTCTCTCTTTCTTCTCCTCTCTTCCTCCGATAATGTCTAGTGTGACACGGTGAATAAAGTGAAACTTGGCTGCAATGTCATGCAGCGCCCTGAAAGAAAAAGTTAGTAGGACAGCGACCACTCCAAAAATGTGTATAATAAATGCCACTGTGCCATCAAACGACTCAAGAAGGCTTAAAAGTTTAAAGGTCAGAAAGTTACATAGTGCGTCTTTAATACCCTGGCAATGTTTATAAGCAAAAGATGTATTTCTGACTTCACTTGGTGAATAAAAACATTTTTACAATCAAGACTCTGACGCTGATCTGTGATTTCAAGAGATTCAGTTCAGGACAATTTAGAAATAGGAAAAATTCCACATAAAAGCACATACAACACTTGCATTGTGTTCTGATATGCAGCACATGGCAACACATTTATTCTGCGACCTCATGTGCTGTCACAACAATCATTTATACAGCTGTATAAGACATAATTAACTTTATATACCGAAACACTCTTTGAACTGTGAACAAAAAACAGCCACGATAAACTGTTTGCGATGGGGTTTAAAAGATCAGCATATCTCCTCTGTCTACAATAAAATGATTTTTAAAAAAGACTGCGGTCACAGACAGATCTGTCACACACACCACGAGACCTCCGCATGGAGCAGTAGGGCTGCAGCGTCCACCCAAACAGTGCGGCCTTTGATAGCGCGTCACTCACCACCAGACCTGCCCCCCCAACAACCACTTGCCTTCTTTTAATAACACAGCCTGCTTCTCAGCACAAGACAAAAAAAAAAATTCTTAGGGAAGAGAACGATGGAAAAGGGGTAAAGTAAATGGGAACCAAAAGGCCCAAGTTTAGGGTTGTAATAATATGAACACATGGCATTTCAGAGTGCCAAGAACAATAATGGGCTCAAAAACCAGTGCATTCCCTTCAAATGAAACCCCATACTCGTCTGGCAGCCACCGTCCACTTTTCAACCCTATTCATCATCTACACGGTAAACAAAGGTGGCAACGACAGAAAATTGCTGACACTGATGGCTATTCATGGCTGTCCGAGTTAAACTGGAAACTTTTAAGTCTTTATTTTGCTGTTTTTTTTGTTTCTAATGAAGCTACAAAATATCCAACGTCTATGTTGTACAAGCTCCAAAGACAAATGTTACATAAAACGCAGCTTCTGGCAGTGCTGTTGGTGGAACAGGAGAAAAGGTTTTGGGGCTTACCGACTACTTTAGGCAGTTTCTGTCGCCTCAGTGGAATACGGGGAAGCTTAGTGCTGATTCTGCTGAATCGTCCACACAAGATCCGCTTGGCTTTTTTGCTGTTGGTAGAGTTGTGTTGGTTAGCATTGAAAAGGGATGACGCCACGGAAAACCAAATGAATCATTCAAAAGATGCATTTAAAACCTGGCTCTCATCCTCTTTTGAGGGCTCCTCACTTTCTATCCATACAGCAATGTCAATATACAGAAGAGTACTTAAAATGCGGTGTGTATGCATTTATTCATTTAACAACTTGCCATCTGCAGGAAAAAGTAAAAACAACAATGTTTCTTTCCATTTTCATTGGTAGATTGATCCATCACTCACTTGTGGTTTTCTTTGTGTCGACAGAGGCAGCAGCAGCACAGGAGAGACAGGAGGACAATCAATAAAAAGGACACCAGCGAACCAGCTGCGATCACACCCATCCGCTGGTTGGGGTCTGAAAGATAAAATACAGGGAATACTGGGTGTGCCACATTGGTGAGAGAATGCCAGTTTCTTTGTTATAGTTAGCTTGGTTCATATGATCTTTGTTAATGTGACAGCTTTCATAACAAAGATGGAAGCCGTTGTTACGTAAATCCTCCCAAAAGACATGAACCCACTTCAGATTTTATTGTAGATTTCCTGCAATCAGCTTCCTCTTCTAAATGCCCGTCACCATAAGTCATCGATGATTTATTAGCACCCCTCCCTCTTTAAACGGGATACACCCCAAAGATAATAAGTGCTGGATTGCATAACTATGGGCAGCATTTTGCACTTGCAGGGACAGATGAGAACCAGGGGGAGTTAAGGGGATAACTGGCTGCGGCCCTTAGTTTTTTATACTGTCATATAAATGTAAGATTGATTATTTACGAGTCTGGGTGTAGCGTCTTGTCTGGATGTAGATGATGGAAGAGTGACAAGATCTCAAGATCTCATGATATCACTGACCAACTTTCCCCTGCCACCTTTGCGTGGTCTACGTTCATAAGCTTCATGCCTGCCTCTAATAATCTCCTTTCAAACCATTTTTTATTTTCTTTTTTCTCCCTTTTCCTCTCTGTCTCCACTCCAAATTATTTTTCTTTCCATTTCTCCATCCCCCTTTTTATTTCCTCTTTTCTTCCTCTCTCTCTACTCTGGCTGGACAGGAACAGAGCCAACAAACACAGCCATAAAAAGGACACCGGTCTTAGTCTGGAAACACTATCAAGGCCCCTGAATCTCCCACTACACACACTGACCTGAATAGATGTGTTTGTTGTTACTCAGTGTGTACAGCCAAATGTTACACAATTAATACAAAGCCAGCTTTACTGTTATTTTAGAACGCTGAATTATTTCAGCATGGGCGCTATGTAGAGAACTACTGTCTTACTTTGTCTCAGAAAAGGAAAAGGAAGAACACTAGTTTCCAACTATAAACTAACCACAAAGGATGAGATTGCGCTTAAAAAAAAAAGAAAAAAAAAAAGGATATTTTCTTACGGAGATGGCAAGCCCCAGACACAGGATCACAGTTCTTGTCATGACAGGGGCAGGTTCGGTTGCAGTTGACTCCATATTGGCCAGGTGGACAGGTCATATTGCAGCTTTGGTAGAGAAGAGAGACAAAAACATCTGTTTAAAGCTCAGTCCAAGTGACAGCTGTGTAAAATGGGACAAAGAAAGAAATAAGACAGGTTAGTAAGCCTTTGCGTATATATATATATATATATATATATATATATTAGGACTTATCTTA
>JAOXYM010000012.1:7865506-7893158 GCA_028567055.1 Leptatherina wallacei | reverse complement strand
TATATATATATATTAGGACTTATCTTATTTTCTATTCATACATTTCTATTTATTCATTTATATTAAAGATCTGTATGATAACCTGTCGATGTATCATTTCTATGCCGACGATATGGAACCTATTGCTGCCCAGGCTTCAGAGTTTTAACAGACTGCTTTCGATGCAGTGCAGTCTCGTCTGCAGGCATTGAAATTGGTTTTAAATGTACATAAAACCAAACTAGGTTTTTTTTAACACAAATATGATTAACTAGAAACTGTTCAGCCTGTAACAACCACTCAAGGCAATATGATCAAATTAGTCTCCAGATACAGTATGCTGTAAGTACTTGGGGTTTTAATTTTGCAGCTCCTACTACTTGAAACACCTTCCAAACTGAACATTTACTTCCTAATCTTAATTCTTTCTTGCTTTCAGAGAAAATCCTTTGAGCAGAGCCTGTGTTTTTAATTGTTGCTGAATTCAACTAATAATACCTTAATAATCTATCAAAATATTAATTTCAACAACTACACTTTAAAACCTGTTGAAATCACTAACTTCTTTGTTGTTTCTTTTTAAATCTATAATGGACTTTGCAATTGTATTTTCTTTTATTCATGACGGGAGCTGCTATTCTCTTGGCAAGATCATCCTTGCAAAAGAAATCTCGATCTTAATTGGATTTCAATCTGGTTAAATAAAGGGTTGAATATAAAGTTAATAAATGCAGTTTTTGTTTAAGAATTAAGTGTTTGATCTCAAAGGGTGAGCTGAAGGCTTCAAGTTTCCAAGATGTGTGTAATGGACATGATATGAAAGCTATCAAGCCTTTTCATTCCCATACTGCAAGGCTGTCAAGGACATAAACATCTGTTTTGTGCGACTTCGGACTTACAAGGTGCCATAAAAGCCTGGATCACACAGGCACTCTCCAGTGACAACATGACAGATGCCATTAAAACAGTGACTGCAGTTGTTCTCGCAGTTCTCGCCGTAGGTGCCGTTGGGGCAGCGCACCTCACACCTATCACACACAGAGAGGAATGCCATGATTACAGTTATTTTCAAGATTAAAAGGTTTTGAGACTTGGACATTAGGTATTACAGGATCCAGTAGCTGAACACACTGCTACTATACTTCAAAATGTCTCAAGCAAAAAAGCTCTAGAGGAAATGTGCAAATTTGTTTGCCCATTTTAAAGCCAATCTGCAAGTATTCATTTGCTTACCTGTCCCCAATCCAGCCGGGGTTACAGTGAGAGCACTTGCCGTGAATGGGGTCACAGTGGTGGCCATCCTTACAGGTGGGACACACTTCTTGGCAGTTTTCGCCAAAGAAGCCTTTGGAGCAGAGCTGATCACACCGCGTCCCGTTCCAGCCTCTGTCGCAGGTGATGCAGCGCCCCTCTGTCACCTTACAGGGCTGCTGGCCTTTGCAGTGCCCACATCTGGTAGCACACACAGAAAAACAGAACTGCCATTCATCTCATTCACAGATGTGTTGAGGATCAAACAAACAAACACACAAACAAAAGAAAGCCATTTAAAGAAAGTGATAAACAACAATGAAATCAGGCAGTGCTCTTTGTGGTGACTGTATTATGCGGTGCAGGCTGTGGAAGGTAAAACGTTTAACCTGAATTGCTTTTACACATTGTCTGATGATTATGGGATAATGTGAAGACCAGCTCCCAAATCTCCCTTTATTTTGCTCCATCAAGTAACATGTTCAAAAATGTTAAGGGTTATCAACTGCAGCCTATAACAAATCTCATTTCCTATCACACCCACAAAACCACACCATAATATGTGTATTAGATGAGGAAACTGAACGACTGCGTGTTTCCTGTGTTTTTGAAACGGTGCATTTGCTCTCTGCCGAGCTTTTATTCCCCACCTGTTTCTGCAGTTTTGACCGTAGAATCCAGCAGGACACGGTTCCCTGCACAATTTCCCACGGTACCCTGGTGTGCAGGTACACGAGCCGTCAGCCTGGTTGCACTTGCCGTGGATGCACTGGCACTGTCGCTCACACCGCGGACCCCACAGCCTCTCCCGACACTGGCAGCGTCCCGTAAACTGGTCGCAAGGTGAGTTGTTACAGTTACACTGGATAGCGCAGTTCCTCCCAGTCCAGCCAGGGTTGCACAGGCATCGCCCCGTCATCGTATCGCAGATGGAGTTGATGCTGCAGTAACAGATGCTGTTGCACTGATGACCCCAGAAGCCAGGGTGACACGTGCATTTTCCTGTGTTTTGGTCACATTTGCCCTTTTGGCACTGACACGCATTCTCGCAGTTAGGACCCCAACGGTCGTGTTTGCAGGTACACTCGCCTGTCAAGTCATCGCACTGGCCATTGGGGTAACAATTACATTTCCCCTTGCAGTCAGGACCCCAGAACCGGGATGGGCACTCTGTTAAAAGAAAGATGAAATATGAAAGTTCTCGTTAAATATCATTAAACAAGAGTAAGAAGCAGTAATCATGTTAGCAGATTCAGTCAGACTGAACTTAGGCACAGTTGTGCTAACAATGTCAATGCTAACACACTGATTTTCACAGGCTTGACTCAGAAATATGTGAAATTAGCAGGACTTCTTAACATTACATTGCATGGTGGCACATACATGAAAAATGGGGATTTTACATAAACCGCCCATCCTAAAAATGTCACACACTAATATTTCGTTGGACTTCCTTGAGCTTTCATTATGCTTTCATCGTTTCAATAAGCATTCGCCATCTTGTAGCGATGTTGGGAGAGGGTTCTCCAACACATGCAAAAGATTCTCAAAGGGGTTCAGGTCTGGACTATGTGGTGGCCAATTCATGTGTAAAAATCATGCCTCATGCCCCCTAAACCACTCTTTCACAATTTGAGCTCGATGAATCCTGACATTGTCATTTTGGAGTATGACCGTACCATCATGGAAGAAAAAAATCGACAGATGGAAAAACCTGGTCATTCAGTATATTCAGGTAGTCAACTGACTTCATTCTTTGGGCCCATAATGTTGCTGAACCTAGACCTGAGCCTACACTTGACCACATGCAGCAACCCCAGATCATAGACTGCCCCCACAGGCTTGTACAGTAGGCACTAGACATGATGGCTGCATCACTTCATCTGCCTCTTTTCTTATCCCGATGTTCCCATCACTCTGGAACAAGGTCAGTCTGGACTCATCAGACCGCATGACCTTCTTCCATTGTTCCAATCTTTATGCTCCCTAGAAAATTGAAGGCATTTTTCCCCATTAGCCTCACTGATATGTGGTTTTCTTGTGGATACACAGCTGTTTGGTCCCAATCTCTTGAGTTTCCTTCGCATTACAAATGTAGAAATGTTCTCACTTTCATTATGAAACAAAGTTGTGAGTTTTTTAATTAATTGATTTCTCCAAACATTTCAGTGAGCACTAATCACGATAATTCAAGACCACATTCCCTTCTCAAAGATGAGGTTCCCCATCTTTCCAGTTGTTACTTATGAGTTGGACAGTTCTTAACCCATCTTTAGTAGTTTCAGCATCTCCTTAGATGTTTTATCTAAATATCTAAATATTTTGTCACAATGTAAAAATGACATTAAATTCTAAAAGGATTGAGGTGGTTATGAGTATACATATATAAAAGGAACATGGATAAAAAATTCCTACCAAAACGTTCACAATTTTTTACCTACAACTACCGAAGAGTCCAATACGACTCATTCTTTGAGCACCATGAATATCAGAACATGATTTCATGTCCCTTTAACAGTACAATATCTCAGCCTGAAATAAAGACCTGAACCAGCCAACCAACTATAGAACACAACCATCCCCCAAGCTTTTAACCTTCTCTGGCAAAAAAAGTAGCAACTAACTGTCTTTTTGCATGAAATAGTTTTTCTTCATTTGAGCTTTCATGTAGAAACAAAACAGCTGTACCTAAATAAAAAGTGAAGCAAAACAAATCCCTTACTCGTATCACAGCTGGCTCCAAAGTATCCATGGCGACAGCGACATTCATTTGGCCTGACACACACCTCATTTTCCTTGCAGGTGAAGTTGCCTTGGCAGAGAGCTAGGGCGAAAACCGTCACAGCGTATTATTCAACTGGCTTTCACCAGGAGCCATCTGACCTGTTCTGATTAATGTTAGCGCTACTGTACGTACGTGTCAGGCATTCATCCCCTAGCTGCCCCCATCCGCTGCAGCACACCAATCCCGATGACCTGGAAAAAAAAAGTTACGAGACACAGAATTAGAGGTGGAGAAGATGGAGCGCCACACTAAAATGAAGTAAAACAAATAGAAGAGAGAGGCTATCCACGCCCAGCTCTCTTCTTTGATCTCTCAGTTCTTACTGATGTGGCTAACACCAAATTCTGCAAACGTATGCACAGCATTGTGCACAATGCAAATGCTTTGCACATTGTAGTATAATTATTTCAGCATGGGTAAATCTAGTGTGTACAAGATAAGCACTCTTCAAAGCTCTTAACCTCTAAATCTGTGCAGTTTATCATATTCTGAAGCACTCCTCAGCCTGTGGGGAAGGAGAATGAATATTCAAAGTAGATTTTTTGCAGACAGTTTTAGGCCTGACAGGAAAGGACGGATGTGTCTCCTCTTCCTCCCACGCCTGTGACCTCTTAGGCTCCCTCGACACGTCAGCTTCCCCCTAAAGTCTTTGAAGATGGTGCTTTGCTTTCAGCTGGGAGCAGCAGTGTGTTTTTATCTTGCCAAAATAGGCACGTATTTAAGATCCTGCATCTTTCACCTGTATTCTTAGACTCTTTTATGGAGGTAAAATGATTTTAAATAAAACTTTATCATTTAATGGACATGATTTGACAGAGATTTTGAAGAATTTGCCTTATAATCTGTGTTGACCCTTACCACAGAGATACATCAATGGCGAGAAGCTAAATTCACTGATTTCTGGAAACAAAATCATGATTAAGAAGCCTTTTTCAGTGTTACATCAAGAGTGCAGAAACTACACTTAAGATATTTCCGAACCGCTCTTTCTCTGATTCAAAAGCATGTTTTTTTTTTGCCTGAAACTTTCAGTTTTGTTTTTTGTTCCCAAACATTTTATAACGTTCGAGGCTAGAAAAAGGATGAGTGTTGAAAGGCATCATCGCCGTCAAGTTAAACTGTTTTTCATTCACTGCAAGATTCAGCGGCTGATTTTGTAAAGTGAGGACACATATTGGAAACGCTGACCAGAAATGATAAATAGTCAACTACTTCCGGCTATTCATGCGATTCAAGGCAGAAAAGAAAAGGAAAAAAAAACAACCATTAAAAAGCGAGGTCACTGGAGTGATTGTTGAATACAAAATAAGGAGGGCAAAATGTCAAACTTTTAAAGCAGCGAATGACTAAATATATCACAATGCAAGCTGCACAAAGCATTGAAAATACTATCACGTATGCATATATTCAACAACTATCTATTGCAAAGTAAACTCAATGAGATGTGACAGTGTAAACATTTTGCAAGAGGAGCTCCTAAATGCTTTCTATCTGAGGGGACAGGAAAAAGTTGAATGTGGCCTTTTTTAGATAAACTGTTTTCAGTTGGGTTTGAATTGGGCAAATATTCATTTTTCTATCTATCTCACAGTCTGCAAAGGAACCCCAGCTTAAAAAATAAGACACATTTTATGACATTTATGTCCTTGTAAGAATGAATTATAAGAATGAAAGAGCCATGGGTTGTGTCTTTGTCTGTCCAACCACAGTTTCAGAATTCTTAGACATGAGCTCAACGAGCTTGGAAACAGCATTCAGTAATTGTGGATTTGGATGCTTTTCTTTTACATGAGTAACAAAAAAGATGCACAGACTCAACAAAACATGTTCAAGTTATTTTTTTCTCCTTTTTTCCCCCGTCAATGTTTTAAATCTGTCTGAATTACTGAAACATGATTATTTTAGCATGGCTCATTAGTTTGCCATAAATTTTAATGAAAATCTGTTAGTTTAGACTTTTAAAAAAAATTAAACTAAACCCCAGTTTAAATGGAACCCCAGCTCTTTAAAAAAAAAAGCATGTCATCAGAAACATTGCATTATAAAAATGCCACGAATGCTGCCAGCGACCATCACAGCGCCCCCTACAGGACAATCAAAACACTGCTCCAGATGCAGGCTGCACATCTGTAACAGCTGCCCTCTTCAATGAACTCCTCCTCCTCCTGCTGCTGCTGTGGCTACACGGGACAGAGACGTTATGCATATGAAAAAATAGGTCAATATGGATAGAATGGAAAAACTCTGCTGATTAGACGAAGTCATTTAAAGACAAATAAAGTTGAATGAAGTCAGTGGAAGGTTTCAAAAGACGTCAATGGCGATTTCCTCTTACACTTGAGTGAGAACCATAATTTGTGAATGAGGGCAGCAATGCGATAAATGTCCGTTTTGAGTAGTTATTGCTTTTATAACGCACTTTTTCTTAAACAATGTGCGAAAATGTGCTACTTTGAGAAGGCCCTTTATCCTAACCTTTAATGAAAAGTTGGGAGAAATTTCGCGTAAAGGGCAAACAACGTGCACGAGCTGAGACCAAAGTGAGTGAAAAGAGAAAGAAAAGGTTTTCTATTTAGCTATTATTTGTTCTTACCCAGGTGTCCTGCACACATTCCTGCCTTTAGGGTTTAGTTCTTGGCTAAAAACGGAGCAAAAGAAAAGGCAAACCACCGCAGCAAAAGCAAAAGAGTTCTTTACTTCCATTGTACAAGCAGCAGCATCCTTCTAGACGCCGTTTTTACTCCGCATTTCCCTTCTCCAAAAAGTTAACGCTGGTGGGAAGTTTTGCTGTACTTTTTACGCTCCAGTTCCTTTCACGCGCATAATCCAGATGGATGCTAGTTTATTTGGAAGTGAGGATTAAATCCCTGTTTGCTACTTTGGGATGTTTTTAAAAAGTTTTGCCACCACTTAACACTGAAGCCACCGAAAAACTCAGAGGGGGGAAAAAAATGAAAAAAACCGGACCAGCGGCAGGAATCTCAACCACAGTTAAAAGAGAGTTAAAAAGCCCAAAACTTCCAAAACAGTCACAGTTTTCTTGATGCTCGTGTAATTGCGCTGTTTATTCCATTCAGAGTTCTGGAAGAAGCCATTACGCAAATGGCTTCAGACTTTATAACAAAGTAAAACAAAACATTCGTAATTTCCTCGACTCGTCTGCAAACGTGGAAGATTTCTGATGATCTTGACAGAAAAACTCATGCAGATGATCTCCGTTTGGCTTCTTCCTTCCCGAGGAGAAGCGCTTAATCCTGAAACTTTGGTCCTGTCTTGCGCTCTCAGGAGTGGCAGGAGGGAAATTCCTGATTTGTTACTCTATCTTTGGCTTTGTGCGCCATGGCTCCGCCACCAAATTTACATAGGGCCTGTGTGCAACACGGTCTGCCTTAATGACTTCAACAAAAAGGAAAAAAAGGAAAAACTTACGACCCAAATTTGAGCCATAGCCCATTACAACAAAAACCAGATAACAACAAAGCATAACTTTCATAACCGTCTAATAATTGGCATTATTATTATTTATATTATCTATGAGTCCACACAGGCCTAGCTATTATAACTGGCATAAGATATATGAAATAAAACCAAAATCTTTACTACTTTATATACCTTTTTTTTTTTTAGAATAGTAGCCTATTTGGAAAATGTTTTCCAACTTAATAATATACTAATTGATAGAAGGGAAGTGTGTGTATGTGTGTGTACTAATTTGAAGCTCTGGAGGGGGCAGCAGTGTATGAGACAACAGCTCCCCCCTCTGTTTTCAGGGATGAACTGATGCTCATATGTAGCTGTGACATCATGTGAATGCAAGAACATGACTAATCAAACACAGACATAATATTTTTCTTTTTTTTGGTCAGTGGTGACAGGTCATTTCTTAATCTTCTACTCAAGTAATAGGAACAACAGAGGAGAGAAGCAAAATTGAAAATGACTAAAAGCCTCCATGAGAATTTCTTCTTAAGCAAAAGTACATATTAGTACAAGTAGTAAAAGTAATAAGGTAAAAGTGTTTGTTTTGAATGTGACACAGTTTGATAGTAATACTGGAAAGTGTGTGTAAATAAAGTTCATATAAAACCATGGTTCCATGTTTTTCCTCAGATTTTTCATTTCTATTTTTAAATGTCTTTGAGTTCAACATCTAAAACACGCAGTCTTTTTTTTTTTAATGTCACTGGCCTGTTCATGTGCTGATCATGTGACTTATTTGTGTGTATATCTTACAGAGTTACTTCCTGTCACACTTTTCAAATAATGGGGGTGCTTAGACAAACACTGAAAAGTCATTTAGATTTTTGTGTAGCAATATTATAATTTTTTTTTAGATTTATTGAAATGCAATTGAGCATTGAGGGACAATCAGTAGCCTATTTGGTATTTTGGCAAATTTGTTGATAACCCGAAGATGTTCAGATGTGACTGCTTTCTCATGAAGTCAGACGGTTTGAATTGACTTGTTTGGTGGATAACATTTTGTTGACCTTTCTAATAGCTTGTTATATAATCCTCAGTGTAAAATATCAACCTTGTAATCAGCCTGATATAAAACAGTCAAATCATTGTAGAATCAGACATATTTTCCTCTGAAATATAGTTGTGGAAGTATGATGTAATATTCAAAAAGCAAATAGGTACAAGTATCTCTAAATTGTGTTGCAATGCGTGTGCCTGGGATATTTGGTTGTTTTCACGTTAAAGAAAATAACAGATTGGGTCATTCACTTGGGTACTTCATGTGCACTGTTATGCATGAAAAGGTTGCTCCAGGGGTGGGAGTCTAAGTCCCATAATTACTTAGAAATTATTAAAGCATGAAATCATTTGTTTTGCAAATTAAACTGAATTAGATTCAGATTCATTCAGTCAGTCCCAAACTAATTTGATACTTTACAAAGTGCTGTTTCATGAAGAGAAAGTTTTTTTTAAAAAACGATTGTGGTCTAAAAAGGATGATAAGATAAATTATCAGAACAAAGGTTTACCTAAATACATTTTAAGGGAGGTCGCTTAACAAGGTCACATACAACAAAATCCTTTCAGGACTTCATTTAGGTGTCTTAAACATTTGCCTGGAGATATAACTTCTGCTCTATCGACAAGTATTTCCAGTTAAGTCTGGCAAACGTCTGCTAACAAAATATCGTTCAAAAAAGTGGGTCAAACGAACAAAATTTTCTCATTTAGGCCTTCTTGTCTCACAAGTGTACCTACGCAAACTGCTCAAATGAGCAAAACAACACCCCAGCTGAGACTGTGCAATCCACGTGCAAAAGTTGAGGAGTGAAGCCCTACGTCACGAGCTCTCCGCCAACCAGATGATGCCATTCTGACGGCTTGACCTCTTAATATACTGTTGCGCGCACTGTCAGCTAAGAAGATGTTTTGCTAACTGCACCGCTCCGTTTACGTTAACCTCATACCCGCACCCTAATGTTTTGCACCAAAACCGTGTCAGCCCTGACCTGGGCAAGCGCGGACATTCACCTGAAGCGGCTTCTCTCCAACCGAAGACTCCGGTCCACCGTTACCTCCACCTCTACGTCGACCCAGTCGGAGCGGGCGGACCATGACGAAAGCCGCGGCGGTGCTCACGGTGTCCCAGCACCGTCACAGACCCCCGGGAGAACAAGGACAGACGGCACCATCTCTGCCAATAATATTTCCGTAGACTTTGAGCAGACACGGGAAGCTTTTAAGAGCAAAGACTCATTAGAAATCCTCAGAAGTTTGGTTGTTTTCAAACTTTGTTCTTATGACTTCCTGGTTGAAAAGAATCAAGAGGTAATGAGGTGTATTCTCACTGCGTAGATCACCAGCTCTGTTTGTGTGAATTACATTTTTTATTTAATAAATTTTGCTGAATTTATGCTGACAATATCAGAGTAATGTGGGGGGACGATTAATTAGCCTACAGTAAATAACGTCTATAACATAGCGAGTGATGCTGCATCACTTATAACCATTTACTGCATTTATACATATTTATTCCACCTTTGACAGCCACAGATATCTTTAAGGTGAACAAAACACCAGTTTGTCTCAGTATATTTCAAGTTGTAAGCTTTAACTACAACCTAAAAATAATACATTTTTTACAGTTCATATTGAGCCCATAGGCCTGTTTGCTCCCTTGGGGTGTGGGTGTGTGAGCTTACAGCACACCCACATCTCAAATTACAACCAGTTTTTTCAGCCTTGTACGTCAACCTCTAGACAACCTGTGCTGCCTAACCCCAGCCAGATGTCATTTATTCAATAGTTATACAGTGATATTAATCTTTAATATCAGTAATATTAGTCTTTAAGTCTTTGTGTGCACAGGGAAACAGTTGACTTCCTGCATAATAGGATTATTCTTTCCACACTTATAACACCACTAATTTCAAAGATGAAAAGGTGGAGCTATGGTTATGAAAGCAGATGGCAACACAAAATATGAAGTGGTTACCTAATCTGGCATTTCTGATCATCACTGTTGCCTCAATAATTCATTCTTTTAACCTTTTTAAGACTTAGTATGTCAGTTGTAGCTTATGGGGACATACATGTTTTAATGCCTTTCCTTATGAAAGATCAGCTTGTTGCATTCTCTTTTGTAAACTCAAAACATGACAATACAGTGCCTGCTTTCACGTGAATCATAAAGACCTTAAATAACAGGATTATTAATGAGAAATTATTGGTTCATTAGTTACCTGTAAAACCTCTAACTGGTTATACTGACATCTCCTTATCTGTTTAGATCATGGATCTTGGAAAGAAGGTCCTGGGTGAGAAAGCCTTTGACCAGCTCATGAAGATGACATTTTATGGGCAGTTTGTTGCTGGCGAAGACCACAAGGCCATTAAGCCTCTCATCCAGAAGAACCAGGCTTTTGGTGTTGGCTCTGTTCTGGACTACAGTGTTGAAGAGGACATCAGCCAGGAGGAACCGGAGCAGAACGAGATGGTGTATGAAAATTTCACTACTACTTGAAACGTCTTGGAATAGATGTTAGAATTTCTGTTTGGTTGGTGGTTTGGGTGTATTTTTCAATAATTACTGTCAAAGTTAAGTGAAATCACATTTAATTATCTCTAATTATCTGTTGCAGATGACAAATATTAAAAAGATGAACATGATTTTTCATCACATTTGTGGCTCTGCCCTCTGGATTAGCTGGAAGGAGAGCTTTTCTTACTTGTTAGGCATCCTGTCACATGGGCAGTGCAAGGCAGCGGCAATCTGATCCCCCTCTGATGTAAACTTGGATGACAGTACAAACCTTATGCAAATAGTCTCTCTAGGCAGCATTGGTGTCACTAGACTTGAGGCTCTGGGCGTTCATGGATTTAAAGTAATTAGGATATTTTACAATCTGAAATACATTTTAGACATTTTGGAGTTGCTCCATAGTCAAATGAATGAATGAAAGGGATTTTTTCTGACAAGCATTTTTTAGAAGTAAAATAGAGAAACTGTCAGATTTGTTTAGCACAAGTGCCAAATGAGTTGTGCCACGAACCAAAACCTGACCTTTTATAATCCACACAACATTTGTAGTTTTTAAAGTTCAGATGTAGTGAATAGGCAATCAAACATTTAGGCAGTATTATCTGAAGTTGATGTAGAGTGACAGCAGACTCCACTATCATCTTTTGGCAGGCAGATTGGCTTCTGTTATTATTATTTTTTTATTGTGCTATAACTTACTGCAAGCTGACAAGGCTCCCAGGCAAGCCTTTTGCTACGACCCCTGTTGTACTTTAACTTTGTGGGTTTTTGATAAACTTCCTCAAGTAACAAGATTGTCATGGCACAGCTTTGATATACTTTGTCTTGAGAATGCCTGCTTGGAAATGTCGAACGAGGCTTCAGAAAATTATTGTTTGCCCAGGACAGACCTTCGAAATTGTAAGTCTGGAGGACAACACACATTAAACCGACTTCATCTGAGGCAGCAGGATTTGACAAGCTCTATAGTGATTTGTCAAAATAACAACAGCAGCATTTGTCAGTTTATTTCTGCAAAAGAAAATAGAAGGAATAGAGATGAATCCTGTGTTGACATTAAGAGCAGGATGCCTACAATAATCATCAACTGTGTTGTTGTTGATATGAAATTAAATGATTATTGTCAAATTAGCTCTTCCGAGTGGTTTATCTTTTGGTTTGAATTAGGTTTGAATTTTTAGAGCAGAAATAATGATTATTTTGATTGTTTTTCAAATATTTAGCCCAAACTGTGCCACAAAACATAAAACAAAGATACAAATCTGTAAATGGAAAACCTGCAGCATATTAAACACTAAAGTATGAAGCAGATCATCTGAATGACACACAAAAAAGTACTAATGTACTGCATTGCAGCAAGATCCCAAACTTAGAAGCTAAACTGTATTTCAGAAGGATGGAGTATTGACAGAACGTGTCCCATCAGTTCTACTGAACATCTAGTGTCTAACTGTGAGTCATCTGTTTGGTTACATGAGCCCTCTAGTGCCTTATGATGAGAGGGGGAATAGGTCAAGTGTGGAGTGATGCTTTACGTCTCTCCAGAGGCTCTGCAGCAGACAGTGGGGCAGTTCAGCGTGCTCTATAGGGTCACTAAACACAATGTCAGTTTCTGACTTGCTGTCAGCACAAAGGCAAAAGTATTCACAGAAAAAGTGCCTGTTCCCAAACTGAACTCTGATGCAACCAACTTTGCAAATGTTGCCCCAGTGCAGAGCAAATTAACGATATCCTCTTGTTCTCCCTCTGTTTTAGCTCGTGTACGACCGCTGCAGGGAGCGAAAGCATAGGTAAGCTGCCTTGTTTTGTTCTCATTTGTGGACATAGCATATGATGCAATTAGAAGTAATAGGCATGCAAATTTGTTTTTCATCCCCAGGCGGGGACCGCAGAGAGGAGACAAAACATGAAGCGCACAAACTGTTCGGTGACAGTCAGGGGGGACTGAACGGAGCCCGCACGTATTTCTATGCCGACGAGGTCAAATGTGACCAGCATATGGAAACGTTTATTAAATGCATCAAAGCATCTGGTGGGTAAACAGAACCTTAACAAAATCTGCAATATGACTTGACATGTTTGTTTGTTATTGTTCTTGTTATTGAAGTCATAACTTTATGTTGGATCATGTTATGATACCACATGCTGACTTTATTTGACCCCAACTTGCCGTCTTCTTTAGTAATACTTAGCATTAGAAATTACTTTCCCTAGTCTGAGCATTGTGATTTGCATCATAATCATTTAAAGTTCTGCTTATAGGTGGGGGTTCAATGGATGGTTTTTCTGCTATCAAAATGACTGCACTGGGACGACCACAGTTTCTGGTAGGCTCTAAGCAGTGTTTAAAACCTCAGTGCCTCAGTGTGACAATCAATGTCATTCTTTAGCAGCAGGGATGGTGCAGACTAAGATCCTGCCTCCATTTTGCCTCTATTTTTCTCTGAAAGCTCCAATTCTCAGAAGTCCTGATGAAATGGCAGCGATTTTTCACATTCCTGGCATCGCAGCAGGGTAAAGATGGCATGGAGGCCTTAGAGCAGAAGCTGGAGCTGGCACAACTGCAGGTAGTGTTTTTCTCCTTGTCCACTTTTGTTCTGGTGATGCTTAATTGTATAACACGTGTGCCCTAATCTGTAGTAAACATTACATGCACAGCAAGAGTATTTTGCTACAATTGCATGTGAAGTTAACCAATGCATACATACAAATTAGGGACTGAAAAGGAAGCATGTCACTTGCTGCAAAAGTTGGGATGTCTAGAAACAAAGTGGATGGGAGAATGTCTGCACCTGATACTCTAAGCCTTCATACATTTATTTTGTTCATTTGACAAATTACTGATCCACACCATAATCAACATTAAGACACCTCTAGTGTTGGATGTGTTTGTACTCGAGCCATAACTGTTTTATACCAACTTTAAGTTGTAAAAGATGGAAGCTGACTTAAATCACAAACCAAATTCATCTCATTACTTCATCAGTGCTCATTTAATATAACGTAATGCTCATATAAGGCTTATATGATATGTCACCAGTCTCATTATTACTCCCCATACATCAGGCAGGAGGAGTCAGTCATGTCTTGATGTTCAACATTTAGCACCTTTGTCGCTAACTGTTGAAAAAATCTGACAAAACATCAAATAACGTCAAATAACTGCTGAACACAGTCGATATTAAGTCTTTTAGTAATATTTCTCTATACTGTGCACAAATTAACAAGTATGATTTTAGTTTTTGTGTTTCAGAAGTTGAACTGGGAAATGTGTACCAAGACCCAGTCAGAGTAAACACACTACCTTATCTGTTTATCTTACATGCCACATCTGTACCAACTGAACATATCAACTGTGTAAATTAGCTTATAAACATATAAATACTGCACAACACTAATCTGTTATGCACAGAAATGCTGTATAATGGATGCACTGGTACTGCTCCAACCCAACATAAACAGTATAATTGTGAACCGCGATTATTTACTGGTCCTTAAACATCTCGATATTTGTGTTACAGAAAATGAGATTTTCTCGGCCTCCCGGTCAACGTGCTTGCTATCTTGGCCTTCACCCACAGGAATAACCAATCAGCAGGCACATTCCTCTCCATGATCATTCATTGACCATTAATGGTTAAATGTAGGCATGCAGAATTCAGAATATGAGCCCATGCATATGCCTATGCATGCATTTCCATGTGGTCTGGGATTTGTAAAGAAAATTGAACTAAGGGTGAATGTGTGCACAGGTTCAGCAATCTGATCCGAAACATTGGAGCACACGTACGTTTTTAGTGCAAGTCATACTGTGTTTTACAATTGAGGCCCCTTGACTTTAGATCTTCATTTCATTACAGGAATTCCTGAACAAACTCGGCACAAAAGGGGACTTTTATGGCTGGTTTACTGGAAAAAAAGCAGAATCCACAGGGTAAGCAAGAATGCTGACTAAATCTGTGTGAATATTCAGAAAAGGGGAAAACATTTAATTCCATGTGGTACACTTTGTTGGGTAATCCACTGAATAGAAAAGAAAGGAAAATGGTATCTATCAATGCTCTACTTTGTAATGGTTCAACATTTTGCCGTGTAAGTACTTGAAATAAATAGAACGTCTACCATATTCATGCTCACATTTTTAGAATATTCTCAATTGACATAATATTGGATTATATCCTGTTTAAAGACAGTTATTGTTCTCAGGAAGATTGGATTATTTTACTTCTTTTCATACTCACTGGCAGTATAAATCAAAATAACAAACCAATATTTTAGCCCCACATTCATGCTGTTCCTATAAAACATTTCCATCCTTTTGACAGGTACATTGACATGCTTGACTGGAACAGCCTAATAGATGACAGAGCAAAGACATCGGATCTGCTTCTTGTTCCAAATGTAGAGGTCAGTAGAACGTCTCTGACTAAGATTGATTAGAAATACATCAACTGTTAACTCATTGGAGAGAATAATTCACTATTTGCTGTTCCAAAATGTCCGAGTATATAATTTACAACAGATTTTTGTAGTATCTCCAGCGCCTGATCTGAGTGGGGAAAAAAAACAAAAAACTGAAATTTGGTGCTGCTGCGATGAACAGTCATTGCAAGGACATTTCAGAATGAAATAAAGAGCAATTTTATGTAATGTCATGTAATATCAGAGCTCCAAAAAATACAGTTCAGTTCAGTTCAGTTCAGCTCTCTTCATTTAGCGCCAGTTTACAGCAAAGACTCAGCTCAAGGTTTATAAAAGAATCTAAGCAATTAAATAATTCAATCTAAGCAAGAAAAACTCGATTTTAACTGAAAGAAATCTGCCAATGACCTTAGATATTGAATGATTTTAAGGTTACACCAAATTCTTTTGTCCATTTGAAAGTGGGATGCCTGGGATTTTGTGTGAATTGCTCAACTCTGATTAAAGATGTTCATGTTATTGGCCCATTCTGCTGGAAAACCTTTAACCCTGGCATTAATATGGATAATAATATGAGTACAATTGACCAAAAACTGCGTAGCAGTATAACTAACAATGCATCAGAAATGAAAATGATAGATCCAGGCATTAATCGATAAAATCGGTAGATCAAATTTGCTGTTTATGAGGATTTATTTCCATGAAAATCAGGATCTCCCCCCCCCCTTTAATATGCACTGCAAACACTCTTCTTGGGCTTCCATAGTTAGCACTGGGCTCAGCCCTCCACTCGCATACACTCAAAGCAAAAGTAAACACAGAAGCCAGCAAGATGGAGCTCGTTCAGAAACAAAGTACAGTGTTATCATTTAATAGGAGCTGGTTTAAATAGAAAAATATGAACACATTTTGCATGCAAAAGCTTTAAGTGCAATATTTTTTTTAATAAGTTAAATATGCTTTTAAGTAAGATGAGGTCAAAATTGATTGAAATTGGAATTCACATTTGGTTTGTAAGAAATCGAAGATGTGATTTTTAGGCCTACAAGAATGTAAACCATATTCAGGATTGAGGCAATAGAGGCTCCACACCTCAACACCTAATAGATCCACTGCCAGCATCCTAAGTTCAGATATGACAGGACAACTCTAAGGTGTTTTATGTCTATTCCTCAAACAGTCAGAGACGACACAATTTTAGGCAGGTCGTTTTAATTTTCCCAGCTAATCAACAGTTCTTGATCTTGAACTAGTGGGTGCTTAATGGGTGGGTCTGATGTGTGGTTCTTTTGATTCTATGGTATTTGTGTTCAGTCTCTCCTTGTTGGTATCTCAGTTAGGTGAACTGGAGCCTCTGATGCAGAGGTTCACAACAGAAGAGGAGAAACAACTGCAAAGGATATTCCAGCGCTTAGACATCTTGGCGAAGGTGATTTCAAATCAACAGCTGACTGATTACTGAACGCAAGCACGCACACACTTTGTTGCAGTCATTTGTCATTGATTTGTAATGATCAAGCACTTGAAGCTTAACTGAACGTAGCAGCTTTGATCAATAGCAATGTGGTGCTAATTTGTAACAGTTATCTGTAACAGTTTTCATATTTGTAATGCTTCTACAGTACACATTATGTAACACAAATAAGTATTTTCAGCTGTAATAAATGCTTTTCTAGTTGTTTTAGTCAGTAAAAATGTTAATGTCTAACATTATCTTTTATATGACCACAGCTTCTTACAGTGCCAACCACTGTAACTAGGGTATTATTTGTTAAATAATTATAATGAGTTATCTTATTTAATGTCTTTAGTTAAATAAAGTTTTAGTAATTCAATTATTAGGAGCGTCTTTAGTGAAACTACAGAATAAGTGTGTAATGAGAATTTTGAATATGCCAGCATGCCTTGGAAAACAATGTCCGCTTGATGGTGGATGCAGAGCAGACCTACTTCCAGCCAGCTATCAGCAGACTGACGCTGGAGATGCAGAGGATCTACAACCGGGAGAAACCTGTTATTTTCAACACCTACCAGTGCTATCTGAAGGTCAGGACTTACAGCTGGCAGACACCAGTGATAATAATGCAGAAACGTTTTTATAGAATATGTTATGACGCTGTCCAAATATCAGATGTGGAGCTTTACTTTTCTAAATGTCAAGTGAGAAGCAGATATTACTTTGTTTGATTGACATCTTATTTCAACAGGTATTTTAAGTATAATTATCACATCAAAAGTACATAGACTTAGTATAAATTAATATATAATGGACATTATACCTGTTGGATAAAATAAAGCTACATATATTATAGTTGCTCCTTTTTTAATCACAGTTAGTTTTTGCATGTAACTGATGTTGCTAATAACAAAATGAGGCAATTTCTCATCATAATGATCATTTTTTCCCTTGCGACTCTGATTTGAAATGAAAAAGTGATGTCAGGTGATCTTGTAACTGATCGTAGGAGCGATACATACTAATGTCCCATCAAACTCATCACTTTCGCTTGCAATCAGTCCTGGTTAGATTTTGGCTCTGTATTTGTTAACTTACTGGCTTGTTACTCCTAAAAAAATCTGTCAATTTTGATTTGATTTCAACTAGTACTTGCTTCTTTCCTTTTTTTTTTTTTTTTTTTGTCCTGCAGGAAGCCTTTGATACTGTAACTATGGATGTAGAGTTGTCTAAACGTGAAGGCTGGCATTTTGCGGCCAAGTTGGTGCGTGGGGCGTACATGTATCAGGAGCGAGAAAGGGCCAAAGAGATTGGATATGGGGACCCTATTAACCCCGACTATGAGTCAACCAACAGAATGTACCACAGGTAGGAGCCGAGCATTTTAATGTTGTTATGTGTTATTATCCACAGGCTAACCAAGCTCTCATTTCCTCATATTTTCAGAAAAGCTTTGTGCTTTTACCGGAACATTTTGCTACTGGTTAAACACCGGATTAGAGTCGGTTGTCTTGCACTCTAGACACCTGAGATAAACGGGTTTTTTAATAGGGTCACAGAATTTAACCGGCAACCCTCTGGGCACAAATGTGCTGCAATAGACGGAGCAGAAATTTAATTTTTAGCGAAGTGCTCTTTTATTTGAAATGTTCACAAGATTCCATCGTTTTGAGTTAGATGTCTGCAGGTTGGAAACACCAGCCTGCTTCTGGGACGTGTTGTAGTAATAAGTAGCAGCTTTTCTCAGCAGTTGGTGTAATTTCTGGGATTTTCAAGATCAAAACTCGGAAGAGAATCCATCTGGTCAGACTGTAAGATATATGTTTGTGGCCAAAGCACATAGGGGCCAGACCAATCATAATTTTGTTCAGAGCCTCCTATATTGGCAGCTATGGTGGTTTTGGGTTGCGGCAGCATCAGTCAATAATGAAAAAGATGCTTCTGTGTCAACTGGCTCCACTCAGCTGATCTGGCCTGTGATTAAAAACTGTGACAGAAATACAGTTCAACCGATCATATGCTAAGGAATTTCTGAAAATGCCAGATCTTTTCCAAATACTTTCTAATGACAGCCTCCCAGGCGATCCTGTGTTTCAAACCATCTGGCGTGTCAGGTAAGATTAAAGCAAGCTCTAAGAAACCACTCCATGGAGATAATATGTTTTTCACGAAAAGATGAAAGCCCAGTCTCAAGTTATAGACGGTAATATTTGGAGCTAAACATCAACAAAGGATGAGCTGAGTTCATTGGATGAGTGATGAATACATCTGGGATATGCATAACTTACAAGGAAATAAGATGCAAAGGTCCTCCCAGAAGAGAATATTTAGATTTTTATTTGGTAAATGTGACCGATGTAAATATAGAACTATTCCTGCGACTCACAGCTAATTCCATATTCTAAGGAGATTTATTTATTAGAATATTTGTAATATGTAATTAATCATTTCTACTTCAAATCCTCTCCTTTGTGTGTGTTGCATGTGTGCTTGTGTAAGGTGCTTGGACTATGTCCTGGATGAGATTGGACTCAACAGAAATGCCAATGTAATGGTTGCTTCCCATAATGAGGACACAGTAAAACACACCTTGAAACGGTAAGATTTTAATTATAAAAAAAAAAATGCTGTAACAAACAAAAAGCCTCTAAATGATAAACTAATGTGTGTCTGTGTCCTTATTCAGAATGAATGAGCTGGGTCTCTTACCAACAGAGAACAAGGTGTTCTTTGGTCAACTTCTCGGCATGTGCGATCAGATCAGTTTCCCACTGGGTGAGAAAAACACACTCTCTTCCTCAATCACACTATGATGAGGCACCATTTTTTCCATCTTTCCTGCCCTATAAAAGGATAATTTGACAGTTGCAGTCCAGCCTCTGCAGGATGTTTATTCGCTGTCCTCCCTGTAACGCTCAGCTGTGTCTTATGAGACCTTTGAGTTACGAACGTGTACCCCCACAGATAACTCAGACTGCAAGCAGCGCACACGTAGGCACCCGTCTGCAGCTTGCGATGTGACATATGAACCGAGACACCTCATTATTGACCAGCCATCTTAACAAAGCGTCGCTGTTGGCTCACACCACTTTATTTGTCAGTCAAAGACAGACGCGGCGGTGGCTGGCAGTTGTCTGTCAGTGCAAGGCTCAGGCTGAAATGGCTTTGAGCGGTATTGATGCAAGCGGACACACACACGTTTCTTTGTTGCCTGTCTCAAGGGATACAGCGGTCAGAGTAGAGTCTTTGAATCCCAAAACAAAGCTAACTTAAGATCTATATTACTTGTCAGTCTTTCGATGTACAGAATATGCCCTATCTAGTTTGTATGGTTTAGTTTTTTTTAGATAGACCCAGGATGCTCTTGCCATGTCTTTGTTTTATTGTGGATTAGATTAATCTGAAAACATTGTAATAGTGTGACTATCAAAAATATTTGGAAAAGCTACAACAGAAATTGTACCCAAAAAAACAAAAGAAGAGCCAAAAAGAAAGCCCTTTATCTTTTGTTCTTATCTATTTTTGTCTCCCATCCTCTGCATTCCCAGGCCAGGCAGGCTTCCCTGTCTATAAGTATGTCCCCTACGGGCCGGTGAGCGAGGTGATGCCCTACCTGTCTCGGCGAGCGCAAGAAAACCGTGGTTTCATGAAGGGTGCCCAGAAGGAGAGAGAGCTGCTGTGGAAAGAGCTGAAACGCAGGCTTCTCTCTAGGGAGCTTCTCTACAGACCAGCATACTGAAAACACAGAGGAAGAGACTCAGAGGAGTGTGTCAGTATGTTGTTTTGTTTTTTTTCTTCCTCCAGCTTGATGGCTCCTGCAGTTGTCTGTTCCACCTCTCACTCTGTCCTGTTTTACCCCGTCCTGGAGTTTTCTTGCTGATGAACTGCATGTTGCTCCTTTAGTTTTTAGTTTTAGTTTTAGTTTAGTTTTTCCTCAATTTTGTACTATACTGATGTTGCCCACCTTCACACCATCCATACGCTGCTCTGTATTTTTTTCTTCATCCTCCACTGCATCCATAAGCATTCTTCATTTTTGTCATCCTGTTGTCTGTAGAGCTCTGGTATCCATCAAGTGGACGTCTTTACTGCTCCAGAAGGACCGCCTAAAATGTCAGCGAGACTGCACCGGACATCTGTCTTTATTAGCCTATTTATCTTGGTGAGGGAGCACAATAATAAAAGTTACAGGGTTGATTTAAATTGTGGCAAAGGAAAAATTCTATATTTGACTGGGTTATGTTTCTTTTTTTTTTACTCTTCGTAAACCGTATGCTACCTGAAAGTATCTCTGTATTGTATTTTTGTGTTTGAGGGTGTATTGCATTGTTTTAAAACAAAGCCCGTTTATGGATCAGTGAGAGAGAACAAACCGCACAGCACATCTTTCTTCTTCCAAGAGGGCAAGGCTTTTGTCAGTGTGCTTGCAGGAAAAAGTTATATTCTTGGTCAGTGAGGTGTTACAATTGAAAGTAGTGTTTAGTACTCAGTGAGCGAATGTCGTTTTAATTGAGGGCCCTGCAAGCCTGGAAGGTTGTTTTTTTTCATTATACTAATACTTTACAAAGCCGTAGTAAGGTAGAGGGTTGCCTTTTGCTCTTATTGTGTTTTGATAAATGAACACTGATGTAAATTTGCTGGAGGAAGGTGATTGTAGTTGTTGCTTTTACATCTGTCACTTTATAAACCTGCAAAATTGCTCAATAAATAAACATTCTGAACAAGTCACAGAAGCATACTTATATTTTGTTTTTACCTAAAGATAACTTAGGTGTTATTGTATGAAATATTGCAGCTGAGAGCAGTTTGCACAGTTCTGGTTATTTTTGGTTTTAATGGGAAACACATCATGCTCAGTTACTGATACACAATTAGTATTTGAGTCAGGGAGGTAACCAAGTTTCATGATAATTACAGGCCTGTCATTTTTATGAGAGCAGTGAGCGCTCTGTAGACCATCATTTAATTACCCGTGATGCTAAACTCAATACAGATCACAGAAATTGGATGCATTAATCATTACTCAAAAGAAACTTTAGTGGCTGTTGAGTTTTACTGAGGCAAAGCGCCACAGAGCTGTCACTGCTCCTCCATTCGATCGGTTTAATTAAGAATCAAGTCGACTTTTGATTTAAGATGTACCTTTGGGTATACATTCACTAACAAATCCCTTCTTGCAGGGAGCTCGAGTTTTTCTAGTTGGCTTCAGTTGATTTAGAGGAGACATTATAGATGGAAAAATTCAGCACAAGTTCGAAGTGAGTCGAAACCAGCATGGGCTCAGCACATTATCACCGTCTTCTCTCTACATTTAAGCACATGGGTTGTAGTAAAATCAGCATAAGGTGTCTTAGATAAGGATTGTTGACATTGCACGATGAAAGATGTGGAAAGAATGCAAATTCTTTTTGTGCTTCTTGCTGGTCTGTTTGGGTGTGTCCTTGTTATTTCAATGTAAGAAAGAAGCTACAGCTACATCCTCCTTCATCCAGATCTTAAAATGAGGTAAGAAAATACAAAAAACAACCTTAGCTCAACAACACATGGTACACCATATCAATATTTAATTAACAACAAACTGAGTTATAATACGGCATTTTTTGAATTGCACAGAAATAAAAAAAAAAAGTAAGTTGCAGTGAGATGCTGCTAATCAAATGCACTTGATTAACTGGTCGTAATCAGTGTGAGTTAAAAAGCAGAAGTTTCTGCATTTTGCTTGTGTGAAGCATTCAGGTGTGTTAAGACTGTACCAAGAAGGAAAGACATCTGCAATAATGTTAGAGAAGCAGGTCCCATCAATTCAGGGTGTAACAATACATCGATTCAGTAAACGATCCAAATTAAAAATATCAAACATCAAATCAGTAATCATTTGTCAGAAAGCTGATTGTAGAACATGATATTTTATTTACATTTGATTTATTTTAACAACCAAAATGTCTTTGTTTAATTAGATGAGGAAATGCCAATATCCAAAGGGTGGTGTATAAATATGATGAATATTTGGTTTGAAACCCTAAATAGGAGTAAGGTTAACCCAATATTCTGCTTTAATGTCTACAAATACAAATGCTCAGTTTTCTTTTACATGATGTGAACATTTTAAAGTTAAATATGCAGAATGTGGCACAGTCTATTTTTATTAAAAGAACAGATTGTTTTTCATTTAAATCATGTCGTATCCATCGTTAGCTTCAGAATCAAATTTAAATAATTTTGTAGCAGAATCTATGATATCAGCAAACATCATTATCTATTGAATCAATATGATATTGTATCTTGGTCAAACTTAAGATTTGCACCCCTACCATCAGTTTAGGAAGTCTTGTAAAGTCTTGGAATTGGAAATTGGGATCCATAATTCTACAGTGAGAAAGATTCAAAATAGTTGCATTTTTCCAGGAAAAAAAACATCCCGGAAACTTCATCCCAAGGTCAGACCATGCATGTTCAGAAAAGCTGCATAAAACCCGAAAGTCACATCTTAGACTCCACAGGAAATGATACAGGACCGTTTTCCAAAACACGGTGGCAAATCTATCACAGAATGGCTGAAAAACAAAAGAATCAAGGTGTTACATGACCAGACAAAAGTCCAGACCTCATCCTGATTGAAATTCTGTGGACCTTTAGAGAGCCATGGATTCTGTTGCAAACCTCAATAGACTAAAGCAATGTAATTATAGTGAGTCAACATTCTTTCACAGCGGTGTGACAGACTGATAATAACATACGAAAAAGAAATACTTCAAATTATTATTGCTCTCAAAATCATTGTTCTACAATCATGGTGTGTTCTTAATTTTCCACACGACTGCATTTTCTTTCGGTTTTTGCGAAATGAATAAAGGTATTGTGTGATATATATTTACCCAGATATGATCTGATAAGAATCAGAAGATTTTTATCTTTTGCCCTGAAACTTAAAACCTTACAATGTTTTGTTTTTTCCCTCCTCTTTCCACATAGCTGCATACAATGTCTTGACAAGCCCTGATCTGAATACAAAGCATTATTTTTCAGTGTGAACTTTAAACTGATTTAGTTTTTCTGTGGAACTAACGATGGATTGGCTTGTTGTTTCGTTCCAGTCTCCCCCTGAGCCTGAATCAGGGATTGTGTGCCAATACAAGAACTGACTGTCAGGAATATGGTAGCTTTGAGCCGCCCAGGAGAATCATGTGTTTTATCTGTTGACAGCAAACTGAGAGATTAGAGAAAACCCTGCCCTTCCACATTCAGTTCAACGGCTGCATTTGTGTCATCAGTCCTAACTCCACTGTTTTCTATTCAGCCACACCTAAATGTATGCAACAATTTCATGCTCTCACTTCAGCATTTTAGGCTGAGTGCTGTTTGTCTGCAACCAGAACAAGAAAATCCAGTTTGATGTTTTTCTAAAGCCTTGGTTACAGGGAGTATTCAAGAGGTTTAATTCTTCAGTTCTTCTCTGCAAATACAACTAGATAGCAAACTAAAGTGAGGAAGCTTCAACAAACTGACATAATGTGTTTCTTGACATTGCACCATAATCACAAAATCATTTCTACATGGTCAGCCAGAATGACAAGCGCAGTGAAACTCAGAGAAAATACTACATGACATCCTGTCAATATTTTATAACAACATCAGAGGCTAACATAGCTCAAATGTCAAACAAGGAAGATGGGCTGTTAACTTTCTGCAGGACACTGACATTTCCCAGAAAATAATTGGCATTACTTAACATGGAGGCACACACAAAATCCCAAGAAATTACAGAAGAAAAACTAAACAAAGCAGAAACAGCTTGAGTTTGTCCTAATTGGTGAATATATATATTCCACAAGGCAAGGCAAGACACATTTATTTATATAGCACTTTTCAAACGTAAGGTAACCCAATGTGCTGTACATAATCAAAAGAAACAAGAGAATACCTACAGTGAGCTACAAATAAACAGATGTCAACATCAGGATCAACCATCTCATCGTTATTATCGTCAACATAATCATCATGATCACTGCGTATGTTCCAGAAAATAGATTTTAAAATAAATCTCTCAATGTTTATTAAAAAGTGTGGCAAATAAAGTCTCAAGACCCCACTTTGGAGCAGACTCCAGGTTCTCTGGTAGTTTTTTCCAGATATTAGGATCATAAAAAAACTAAATACGGATACTCCTTGTTTTGTTGTAACTCATGGGATGGATAGCAAACTTGACCCAGATGATCTTAGAATCGTGACTCATATGATGCCAACAGATCAGATTTTTGGCCCAGAACGGTTCGGTGGCTTTTCACAACAGCATGAAAATTGCAAAAATCAGTTCTTTGGTGCAGAAGAAGACAGTGTAAAGATCTAAGAACTGGAGTGATACAATTCCTTTTTTTACATTGTGAGGACACACACAGCTGCAGTTGACCTAGTAATTTTTTTAGAGAGGCCTGTAAAAGTTCTACTCTTGTAAAAAATGCTTTTTAAAATCATGCTGAGTTATCACTCCCCTTATTCCAGAGATATACTTCAGTTGGTAAAAGTCTGATTTAGTTATTGCTTCAAAATTTTGCTTAGAGTCCAAAGTGACATAAAAATTTCTGGCTCAATTATTATTTTTTGCCTACTGATATTGGATACTAATCTTTGGATGCTAAATAATTTCAGTTTTATCTTTATTTAGATAAGCAAATTATGGCACATTCAATTACTGACTGAGGTACACTCCTAATCTTTGTAAGGGATCAGAGTCCCCCAGTGAGCTAGTAATAAAGAGCTGAATGTCAGCAGCATGATTATAATACATTAGTTTATTTTTCATGGTCTGAGATAGGGGGATCATGTCGATGGGGAACAATAGGGGGAGCATAATGGAGCCTTGGGGAACTACGTGTGTCATTTTTTTTAATGTAAATAGATCTATATTTACCAGTTGACACAAAGTAGTCCCTGTCTTTCAAGTAGATTTCAAATCAGTTCAGAACCAAACCATATTCCCATCCAATTTTCCAGTCAATCATGGTGCCATGGTTGACTGAGTCAAAAGTGGAACTGAGATGCAGCAGAACCAAAACCAAACTTCTGCCGCTATCTATGTTTACATGGATGTCATTCAAGATTCTACTGAGTCAGTTTTAGTGCTATGATGTGTTTGAAATTCTGAAGCAGAATCCATACAATGCATGGTTTTAACATTATTTGTACATGAAAACATAATTTGTTCATTTCTGCTTTCAGTGTATAAAATAGTCTAAACTAGCTGCTGTAACCTGAAGCTTAAGAAACATCAAGAGGGATCTCATAACCTCTAAATGATGATTAGTCCTGGAAACAATAGATATCCAAAATTGATGTCCTAAAACAACTACAGAATATGAATATGAGTTTCCTATGAACAAGAATTGCTGTAGGCAGATATGAATGGATGCAGGGATAAATGAGCAAAGAGTGAGCCTGTGGAAATAAACAAAAAAAACTCATTTCCAGGCCGGCATTTAAACATTGTTACAGGAAACTGTGTTTTACTGGAGTTTTATTTACAGTGAATATCTCCAACTGTGTCTGAACTTTTCAGCTGCATCATATAATAAGTAATGCTGGTGTGCCTCGCATCACCACCTGCCCTTTCAATCCGTGGTCATGTACATAGCTATGGACAGCAATCAGCTCCCTTGTCAAACTATGTTGAGCAAATTGGCACAGTTCTGCTTAAAAGCACAGTAAATCCACAGGCAGAGAAATTGTTGTTTGACCTGATAAAATATGATTTCTACATTTTCTCTGCAGCTGTACTTTTGGCTCTTTTGAGACATTTCTCCATTACTTTGCCTTTTTTATTACAGTCAGCAACCACAGGAATCTGTGTTTTTCATCAGTTATTCAGTGAGGAAATGTGATGAATCATTGGGCTGTGTTAACCTCATAGCCCAGACCCAGTCCCGCACCGAAGGAATCCCCTTGGCTGCCGTAATGCCCTGATGTGAACCAGTGAGTAAACAAATGAGCCGTACAGATAACAGATGGGATATGCAATGACTAATCTCATCGGCCTATATAGAGTGGCAGAAGCACAGATGATCAAAAGAGCAGGAGACAAGAGAGAGAAGGAAAGTTTGTGTTTTTTGTCATGCTTTATGTCAAGTTTTCGTGATGCAAAACACTTTTATTTCACACACCAAAGCGTCACACCGAGCCATCTCCATCAGCGTCATCGCTGTGCTGTCAAACAGAGAACACTGCAGAACTCCTGAGTGGATTTGTGTGGCAAAGTGTTGACATTTATCACAGTTTTTGTGACAAGAAAGGCTGAAAAAAAGAAAGGGAAAACACATCCCATGCCGCACACAATTCCTGAAATTACTATGTTTTTGTTTGTTTCACTCAGTCTGTCATCATATTGATTGGTTTGTATTCTTAGTAATCTTGCTCAGAGGTGAGTAAATCAGCCCGGCGAGAATAAAGAAAACAATAATCATGACTACAGCCACTTCATCCACCTCCATTTATCTTCTCTGTTCAAGATGCATGCCATTTTTATTTGAAAGGGCTAAACATGGTGTAGCATGATTGCCCCGATGAATATGCACAGATCACATGGTCATGGAGGAATTTTGGCCTGCTTTTTTCTTTAAAACTTTACTGCAGATCATTAAGGTATATTAGAGTTTCTTGTATGCACAGCTCTTTTAAAATCCTGCTAAATCCTCCATCCATCCATCCATCCATCCATCCATCCATCCATCCATCCATCCATCCATCCATCCATCCATCCATCCAT
>JAOXYM010000012.1:7850211-7861484 GCA_028567055.1 Leptatherina wallacei | reverse complement strand
GTAATGTTTCTAATGTTTGTATGTAAAGCACCTTGAATTGTCCTGTACATGAAATGTGCTATACAAATAAACTTGCCATGCCTAGTAAAAGCAAAGGGGGTCTTTTATATTTTGCTTTCCTTTAATTTTGCATCATTGCTCAGTGATGATTATAAGCTATAATATTAAAGACAGTTCAGATATAAAACTCTTTATTGTTGTCTTGTGTCAATTAAGTGTGTTAATTTGCTGTTTGATGGAGTGAATTGGGGCAAGAGCTGAAAGCTTTGCTCTAAATTACTCCACAGCTTCCATGATTAAATCCTCTGTGAAATTGGAAGATTGCTTTGTTTAGACTGTCCTTTGCAGGCGAAAAAATCCTTTAGTTTGTTCATATGCTTATAATAACCAATGTTTATGTTTCCCTGACAAGAGACGTCTTGTGGTTTGTGAAACATGACCTTTTTCCAGTGTGAGGGCAAATGCATTTTGAAGTTTATTGATTTCCTGCATGGCTAACAACAGAGATGACAAGTCACGGAGGCATAAGGATTTGAATGTGTTTTTCAATCATATTTTTCCTGAATAACAGATTTGTTTATTTGTACAACCCCACAGACTGATATCTATATCTGCATGTGTGTCTGGGGCTTTTTGTTTGCTTCTTTGCATGTGTTTTATTAGCTATGCTTGTAAAGGACTATAGAAAGTAGCACGTTCCTAGGTGAACGCAGCATGGTGTGATTTGGTTTGGCGATCCAATTGTTATGCTAAACCAGAAGGAGGATCATTTATACAACCAAAGAAGCTGAGATAAAAGCAGAAAGAGGGGAGCAGCTGGGCTTATTTTTCCTCGCTGTGCTGCTGTGAGCAGAAAAACAACGATCGACCAGGATGGGGTTTGGATTTGTTGAAGATAATACAGAGGTTTTTGCTTTTGTTGAGGAACTGCAGTTATTCCAAAACATACAACATTAACAAAACCTGATGGGTCTGACTAATTTCCAAAATATGCATTTTTGAATTTTCTTTCAAATTTTATTGGTATTTGGTTTTGCTTCAAAATGCTATTATACTTATACACGCCTTCAAAGGTTTGGTTTATTCACACCATAAAGCACATATTCTTTCCCCAGCCTCAGGAAATATTTAGCTGCTTATATTTTGTCAAGGTTTCTGAAGGATATCCTTCAATAGCTTCATCTTTAAATTGTAAGGATCATAGACAGTCCATCAGTATTGGTGAAATGACACTTTAATACACTGGTCCTTAACCTTTTTACCTGCTCTACTATATCAGTCGATGACTTGTCCAGTTCATTTGGCATTCCTGTCAACTTCATCGTTAAAAGGATTTCTAATCTTTTCTATATTCAGCATTTTCAGCTTTTTAAAGATGTACTCATGGAGCTGCATCTGAAATCACTCGATGAGCCCTGGCAATGAACTGATGGTCAGCTTTTGACACTTTGTCCTCTGAAAAAACATTGATTAATGGGAAAACATCAACTTTCTTGTCTGGGTAAGTCAACCATACCAATATTTTCTGATCCATGCCTCACTTTTGTCAGGGCAAGCATGCTGCAAGGGTAAAATGTTGTCCTTTCATGTTCCTAAGAGTCACGGTGTGTCAGTGCTTCTCATGTTTCTCAAGATGTGTTCCTTATCAATCAACAACAACTCGATAATCACAAGATGGAGATTTTCTTTATTTTGGGGACCAATTATTCTTCCACTTTGTTTCACTTTTGAATTCAATGCTGTTTTCCATCAGTGTAAGGTAGACAAGTCATAGAAAATCTGGATGAATTTGACCCACGCTGTTGGAAAAGAGGCTGGATTTCATAGATCACGGCCAGGGTAAAGGGATACAGCTACTTAAGTAACAGTAAGTACAGAGCTAAGATCTGTTTTATTAATTAATATAAAGATCAGTATCACACAGTTATCACAAGATCACACAGCAATAAGTTGAAAACTGGTGCCATATCAGTTTGTTTCAACAGGTTCGACAGGTTTCAACAGAACTTAATGTGATAACAGTTTGTTAGTTGTTCTGATTAGATGCTGGTTTTAAACAACACCCATTGAAAGTCATTTAATAGCACCATTATAGATGACATGCTGCTTTCCTGACCAAACTAATAAAGATTTAAAAAAGGTCCTTTTTTGTATCTTCTCAGAGGTATTGTGTTGCCTCATATTTTATTGTACAGTTTTATTTTCAGGCTTTTTTGAACATAGTTGTTACTCTTGTACTATAGGACTCTTTGGCTACATTCACACTGCAGGCAAAATGACCTAAATCCAAGTTTTGTGCCCCTATATGACCCATCTGATCTTTTTTCTAACAGTCTGAACAGCACAAATACTTTTTTTTTCAAATAAGACCCAGGCCACTTTCATACATATTCTATCTTTTTCAAAGCGACCTCAGTCTGAACAGTTATGTCGCATTTTATCCGACTTTTACATCATTTACTGTTTTTATTTCATTTGAATGGTTTTTATTTTAATATTTATTGGGATTTCTTTCTTCTTTTTTTTCCGATTTTATTGAAAATCCATACTTGGTGTATGTGAGTGGAAATGCTAGTGCTTGATGTTATAATGTTTTCTTAGAGGCCCTGTCTGTAAACCAGGTTTCCCATTAGGGACAATTAAGAAATGACTTGACTTGACTTGGAGGAGGCAGTACGTGACAAGATTGAATATCAACAATGGTCGAAACAATATTACACCATAATTTTGCCAGCTCTAATTGCACAACAACTTTGAAACGATAGACACACTGACATGTGTTGCATCCATATTTACCTCTGTAGACTGTTCCCACTTGAGTCTGATAGTGGTTGCATTCAATTACAATGAGAACAACACAAAAACCATCACTAACACTAGCAGAATCAACATATTTTAATCATGACATCTGATAGGCTTCCAAAATCATGTGACATGGACGACAAGAAGGAAGACACCATCATGGTTTGTGCAGGTAATTTTATTGCCTAAAACAAATAAAGTGAAAACAAATAGCATGTTTAGCATTAGCACAGTGGTATCTTCGTGATATTTCCAAAAGTATAAAATTCAATATTTTGATTGGCAGATATCAAAGTATTGACTCCAAAGTATCGATACACCTATATCCTTCTTTGAGAGAGGACAGCTGTGGATCCTCCCCTTGGGTTGGAATCGAGGTTCTGGTTTCTCCAGCTGTCACATCTGTTCCTTGACAGCCTCATCATCGAGTTGCTCTCAAGGACCATCTTATGAACCCATTCTCCACCAGATTGTTCCTCCAATAGCGTGGTATTCGTCTTACAACTGACAGTTTTTCTTTGAGTAACATTATTAACCACATCACCTTAACTGTCACCAAAACATTCCAAAAACTTCAAACAAAGGCATCCCCTAATTGAATTATATGCTGTTTTTGAACTTTTTGTAGTACATGCAAAAACAATGTCTCTTTATAGAGTAACCTTCTAAATCTCTCTCACTCTTTTACATTTAAACTTATATAAACTTTCTTTTAGGAAGAGGGCCCACGGGCGGGCCCTAGCCAGTTAACGGGTTCTCTGGATAAACCAACTCTGATTAACTTACCTTTCTTCTCCTTCAGAAACTCAGACCTCCGTGGACTTTTTCCACTGCTAAAAACAACAAAACAGTCTGAATTTGGTCTTGGTTAGGAGTATAAAATTCATTGCCACTTCTGGCAGTGACAAAGTCCTCTAAATATCCTGTTCTATTGTGATAAAAATGATTTTCATTGTTACAGTTCTACACAAAACAGAGTGATGAATGCATTGCATTTCTGCTAATAGAGCCCATAAATTTTACCCACAGTAAAACTCAGCAATGTAAGAAATTAATCTAATTCCATTTATTGAATCAGGGGAACTAATTTGATACAGAACAAGTGTCCAGTCCACAGTGAATATGTTTTAGCATGAGTAGATATGCAATATAGGAATATACAGTAGATGCATTATATAGAAATAAAAAAAGGCGGGGGAAGAAAGTCCTAGGCGTCCCATCAGCAGTATTAATTTATTCAATTCTTCTCCAAACAAGATATGGAAAATTACTCATTTTATTTTAGGGCGATGAGTCAGAGATTGCCTCTCTGTTGTTATACAAGCTCGGACTGAACGTGAGGTGGCAGCTTGTGAGAGCTCAGATTTTTTTCGTGTATAAGAGAGCCAAGTCTGGCACATCCTCATTGATTTCTCCCTCCCTCTTGTGTTTGTGTAGGCTACACCACAGAGGATGGCTCGTGAAGGGGGGGTAAAAAAAAAAAAAAAAAAAGGACATCTCATCCGTTCTCGTTCAGCGTTTGACACCCACATCTTCCTTGAAGCCGTGATCAGGGTGCCTATGTGAGGCGGTAGAGCCCACGTTTTTTTTATTTTTTTTGCCTCTACAGATGCTCTGTAGAGGTGAGCCTCTTGATGTAGAAAGGAGGGGAAAAAAACAAAAAAAAAATTGTCCCAGAGGCAAACAGCAGGGGGCAGTAGCAGCCTTCAAGGCCCTCCCATGAACCTCGACCCAGCTGAGTATTTGTGTGAGGGGAAAAGAGATCCTCAGCAGCATCTTCTTCTCCACAATCCTCAGTCCTAAAAAGCCTTTTTAAAAGGCTGTATGAAAATTCATCGCGCTTTCAAACTGACCTATTTTGGGAGATTGGTTTCTTGGCTTTTCTGAATCCCCCCCCCCCCCTTTTTTTTGGTTCTCTCCCATATTCTCTCTTATCGTGATGAGGATTTTGAGAAGATGGGTGAAATATTGGCAAGTTGCTGGGGCAGTTTTAAATACATGGAGGCACTGGCAATGGTTGAACACAGTCTGTGCTAAAAATAGAACACTAATACCCCGCATGTCTCTTTATTTTCCTCAAATAACCTAAAGGACATATGGCTGCTATGCACAGACACTGCCAGCATGCATCCACAGAGAAACAGGGCGCGCTTTCTTCTACCTTTTTTTTTTATTTTATTTTTTTAAAATGCCATTTTATAACGCTTCTTCAATGTCCAAACATGCCATCATGCCTGGGTGAGAGCTCTCCATTTCTGCAGACATGCACCATAGTAAACACAGTAATCCCCTCCTCCATGTTTTTAGGATTAATATCATCTTTATTCATAAGCATAGCGGAAAGACTGCCGCCGTGCTTGTAAAGGAACGCTAAGGCGACACACATCCGCACATGGACAAGAGCAAATAACCATTAAGTGTCATGCAGGCCGGCTCAGACACACGTGTCCTTGTCTTCTTTTTCTGTGATGGCATGATGTGTGTGTGGGTGGCAGATTGATTTGGTCCAACAAGAGAGAGAAACAATCAGATCAAAGAGGGAGAGGAAGTTAGAGTGAGGGAATGAGCTAAGGGGTGGAGTGGCGGGGTGGGGGGAGAAGCAAGAGCTCTTCCCCTTTGACTTGATGGATTTAACTCTCATTCAAAGAGACAGACTTATGACACATGGGAAAGAGATTCACTTTTCCTTCCTTTTATCTACGGAAGTAGACTACAGCATCTCTTTTACACGAGAAACACACACATGCACACGCACTCGGATGATTGTAAAATCACATCCACCTCCGCCGTCTTCTCTCTCTGCTGTGTACGCACAAACCTCCACTAGTCATCTTTCCTCGCTTCCCTACTTTCCTGCTATCTCCCCCATTCTTTCCTTTCAGAGATGGCTCCAGCTAACAATGCCAGGGGCTCGGGGGTTGCATTAGCGAGGCCCACTGTCTGCGGTCCCCATTACTGAGCTGGAGGAAGGGTTTCAGAACACTGCTATCTATCCGATTGCCTGCGTGATAAAAGAATAAAGCTGTTAGGAGAGGAAAAGGAGGAGGGGAAAGGGGAGTATCATCATAACAGCCTTTAGGGTGCCATAAGTTTGGCCTCTGGCGGCAAGATTGTGCACCTCTGATTTCCATGCATGCTTGGCAGGCAGACTGATAAGACACAGGCGAAGTACACAGGGGTGTTTGTGAGGTATCTTGGTGGCATTTTGCTCTTTTTCTGTGCGCCAGAGCCTTATGTTTGTTAGTTTGTGTGTTTGCTTGTGGTCCCAGGCGGGGATTACCTGAGCACTCATTATCACTCATGGTGAAGATCATCATTACAGACTTGCCTGCACCGCATGGCTCCCCTTCCCCTCTAGTAACTCACTGCTAATACCCACAGCGCTCTGAGACACATAGTAAGCTCCGGTGAACAGCAAAGGGCACACACTGTATATAAAATGAGTCTGTCTAGAAGGACTGCTTTGCTTTTATCAGGGAAAAAACAAAGTTAAGATAACGCTAAATACTAGTTGTAAGTTCAAGACATTAGCCCAGAAGCCGGCAGATGTGCAACGCTGTTGGTCTTGTCGGTTTCATCTGAGTGAAAGCTGCTTACAGCTGCTCCAGCGGTTTACAAATCTGTCTCTGGAAAACAATTTCTTTTTCACAGATCTCCCTCACACCCATTGTTCTCAGTCTTCTATGTCCCACATAGGCATTACAGCAAGCTCACCCCATGATCCTTAAACTCTGCGTCAAATTTATTGCTACTTGATTGAAGCTGGGTACTTGATTCACTGCCTTGAGTATATTAATAATTGCAATAACAGCTCAGCTGTATTATTATTATCATCATTATTATTATTGTTTTATCCCACTCTAAGCAAAGGCTGTGATGAAAATATTCCATCCGTGGCTAAAAGGTTTAGAGGCAGAGGACATTATGTGTGTTGCAGCATAACAGATGCAACGTTGCATTGATTCAGTGATCATGATGCTACAGTGCACACATGTTATGACATGAAGCATCATTATTGTAAAGGTTGTTTTTTGTTTGTTTGTTAATTTGACTTTAATTTGGATTCTTTACTTTGCTTGTATGAAATTAGCTTTATCCTGTGGACATTTTTATGAACTCTTCAGCACATTGGGTATTAGTTTATTACATTGTTGTTTAGCTAATCAATACTTTTTCTCTCTTACTCTATTATATGCAGTTTGAATTTCACCTCGCAGATGAAATATGCTTTCTTTTCCATTTGACGCCGAAAGATGTTTTACTTATTGTCGGTGGGTCAAGCGTCTAAATCTGATAATCTATCCATGTATTTTCTATACTCAAACCTGTTCAGGGTCGCTGGAGCCCATCCAAGCAACCATCAGGTGAGAGCTGGAGCACACAGTCTTCCTGGATGACTCTATAGACTGTGAAGAAGCCGGAGAACCTGGAGACTATCTTTATTTGAAGATGCAAATGCTTACAAAACACCAGATGCTGCTTCTGCTAGCACAGCAACAATCACAGAAGAAGACAAAGTGAATCAAAACTGACATCAAAGCCTAACTCTGAGTCCTAAAGCAGCTCATAAGCCTCCATCTCAAGCCACCGCAGTGTCATCTCATCCCCAGTCATTTTGGCAAGATTGGAGTCTTTCCAGCGGAGGAAAAACTGTTCAGCTGAGAAATCTCCAGAATTACCCGGTTCATTTTACCGTGGTGTACTAGTGGACAATATTGTTGCCACAGAACAGAGGCAATGATGACAAAACTCATGAAGGGGGGATAACTTTGTTGTCTTGTTAGAATGCTTCTCTATCATATCTACTTACAGGTCACAGATGCAGTAGCTTCTTACTTCTTTAAAAACCAATATTATATGAATATCTCACGGTTATACATCAACATTTTTATTTCATCACACGAAGCATGACTCAATCATTCACCTTCTTCTTACTATTTTCCCTCTGGCTCTTGATCCCTTATCGAAAGCATCCGATAAATCTAAAAGCCAAAATTGAAACAGCAAGAAGAGGCGCTTGCTACTGTTTGTGGTTGGAGATTTACTTGAGAACCCTGCCGCGGTTCTATTATCAGGCTCCTGAGAACTTCTGAGTGCTCATCGCTGTCAGATTTTCTAGTCGCTGTGACGGTAATATTCAGCCCAGTCTCACAAGAAAATGAGTAATAGGTTTGTTTGTTCACATACAAAGGTCCATAGCAGTGTCATAATAAATTCCAAGAAACTGTGAGATGGTAACATTTTTCATCATCTATTGTTTTGTTTATGGAGGAATTCAGGCGATGTTCTGCAGACGTGCAAGCATGTATTTATTCATATTTAATCACAACTGTTTCTTTATCCACAAAACTAACCATGTATTCAATAAGGTCTTATTTTAGGTCAAACCTTAACCATGTCAATGCCAGCAAAGCAAAAAATAGTCAAACACCATTAACATCCAACCACCTTTCTTATGTGCTTTTCTAATAGTTGTACAGCATCCTGCAACAGTTTCACAGAATGCAAAAGCCAAATGTTGACATATTAAAATTTTATAAAATTTATATTTTTTACTTGTGAATCTACATTTTGTGCACCATCATATCTGACACATTCTGCTGTAATACCTTGTTGTGATAAAACAAACCATTATTCCTGCAACACCAGCTGTGCCCCCTTTTCTCATATGTGGTTTGGACACATTTTCAATATTATTTGATGATAAATGAAAGCCAATACAGTCAAATCTCTCTGCCTTCAACCTCTATGCACAGACTGGTGGGATTCAGGAGCAGTGAGTGTGCAGCATAAGTTAATCATAACTAGCTGTTAACCTGCAAGAAGCAAATCACTAACTCCAGAGTTAAACACGTTCTCAGTCCCAATGTGCCAACAGTCTGATGAATGGTCAGTGTCCCTCAGCGTCACATGCTGACTAAATAGGTAGCCTACCCGTTTTTCGTCATTTTTTGACGCATTGAGTAAGAGTTTAGTAGACACTCGAATGCTTCCCATGGCGTCTACTTCTGAGTTGTGGGAGTTCCATGTAAATCTGTTACTCAACACGTCGGAAAAAAACAACCTGATCTCACACATTTATGTGAAATAAACATGATGTTATTTTGACACCCTCCACTTATTTACGTGTTGGTGGCATGTAATTGCTCAAAATTGAGTGCTGGGCCCACGAAAATGAGGGCAATGTAAAGCCAAAGTGGGAATATTATGTGACGTCCACACGACTTTACTGGTTCCACAAAAGGCTTCATCTTAATCAGATGATTTTGGATCAAGCATGGCCACGAAATCTGTTTTGTTTACATGACTGAAAGGATCATTTTATTCTCCTGTTATCAATTCACCTCGATAAGAAATTGGAACAGATAAAAGCCCGATGCTGAGATCCTTTTCTTCCACTTGTCTGTGTCGAATAGCGGAGCGACAGCTAAAACTTTCCTAATCCGGTGCCGTGTCTTCCTGCTCGCCCAAAGAATTCCAGCCTGCTACGTCATCCCCCCACGTGTTTCCCCAAACGGTCCTGCAAGTGGGCCGTGCCAGTAATCTGGTGCAGAAGACAACTTAACAAGATTTGCCCCCACCCCTATAATAAAGTAGCCGACATTAAACATACTTTACAGTCATAATCAGCTAAACATATTGAGCCAGGTTAACATGAAGTCTCTCTGCTCTCGTCTCAAATGAGACGTTTTTCTCCTCTTCCGATTGGCTGCTGATGGTGGGGGTGAATATCTTAAATAAACCGACATAATTGTTTTTTCTCTCCACTGATCATTTAGTTAGGCTGCTGAGTAACAAAACATTTCTCATGCAGTGTGTGTTTTCCTAAGTGTGTTTTTACACACCTTTCTAACCTTGAGTTCACACCGAGCGAGTAAAATTATTTGAGTGTTTAAATTATGTAAAGTCAATATACATACGCAAATTGACGCCCGTTTGCTTGGGGTGAATTTGCAGCGCAAAAAGCCCCAAACGAGCATCTTATTCGCGTGAATGGAGCATCCTATTCATGAGAATCGAGCGCTTTACGCCTCTTCGCTCATGATGAAAAAATTTAACTTGAGTGTATTAAACGCGCGAACGATACAGACCCTCCATTCACAATGAAGGTAAAATGAATAGTGGTGGATTGTGGATATCCGCTACATAAATAAATTAAAGTTGGCTAAGAAAGAGTCATGGAAAATGTCAAAATCATTCATTCTTTGTCTGTGTTCAGGCCAGTGTAGTACTAAATGTGGTCGCTAGATGACTCTCCAAAACCGTGAGTTAATGAGTTCAGCAACAGCTGACATGTCAACAAAAACTTGCTGTGTTGTAATAAATCTTGAGAGGTGGAGGCGAGGAAACTGGCAGACAGGAAATAGAGCTACATTAGCTATCTTATTCACAGCTATCGTTCTTTAGCTAATTACTCTCCTGGAAGCTGTCAGGTCGGAGATAGTGGCCTACTTACCGAAGACAGATGGACAGGCACTCTGCTGTTGAAATAGATCACCTGTAGCTTGTATCCTGAAGGGATATGCGGGCCGATCCTCCCCCTCAGATCATCAAACAGGGATCGGATGAGTGAATTTCCCTGAAAGCGGCCGTCATCCAGACGTAACTCCTGGATTAGATGATGAAATTCACAGAGCTCTCAGCGCCTCTAGAGTATCTGGAGGACACAAACACACCAATGTCTTTGGTTTTCCAACTTCCAAAGCAGGTAAAACACAGCAACTCTCACAAATAACTCAAAATAACCAGGCTGCCATCTTCATTGTTGACAGAAGTGACTGACGCTAAAATAAACAACCTTTCCCACTCCAGAAAGTTCAACTTGATGTACGGGTGAAGCGAGTACACATCCAGTATCTGGGCGTTGAAATGCTGGCGCGAACGCGAATGGAAGCTCCTGGTGTGAACGCAGGGTTAAGTGGAAAAATCGGAAGGACTAGCCTACTGCAGCCTTCGCCCACTTCCTGTAGCTTAATAAAAGATTATAGGCTATATCTTAAATAAATCCATCATATTTATTTTTTGAGCTTGTTCTGAAAAGAACTACAATCATGGCGCTGATATAAGTAATTGTAGTTTTAGAAAATATTAGTGTTTTGACATCAAATTTAAAGTTGCAAATATTAGATTATTAATCCACCAGAAGGTTTAAAGGGGTGTAAACACAACTATGGATTCAGATATTAATAATTTAATTGTTTAATGCGTGAAAATGTATTTTATCCATAGGCCTATTAGACTGCATCCCCAGTTGGTGGTTATAACACATAAATGATTACATGACAGCTCGGGTCAAGAGCTCTCTATGTTATCCCAATTTGCTGTTAAATTATCAACCTTCAAATATCCACAGAGGTCAAGGTTCGAAAGTCAGTTTTTCAAGGAGATAGACAGAAAGACAGATAGATAGATAGATAGATAGATAGATAGATAGATAGATAGATAGATAGATAGATAGATAGATAGATAGA
>JAOXYM010000012.1:7834258-7850111 GCA_028567055.1 Leptatherina wallacei | reverse complement strand
TAGATAGATAGATAGATAGATAGATAGATAGATAGATAGATAGATAGATAGATAGATAGATAGATAGATACTTTATTCATTCTGAGGGAAACTCAAAGTACTCAGCAGCTACATAGATACAAGAAGAAAAAAATGCGTGTTAGTATCAAAGACAAACAAAAACAAGTTAGTAACAACATAATAGTGTAGCAGTGTGGTATACTACAGCTAGATGAGAATGTACTCATGTGCAAAGTGTCCTGAGATTAATATGTCTTAACAGTCTTAGGTCAGAGCTGGCAGCCTGCACCTGAATATGCTCATCTGACTGACCAGAGTCCGGTGGGTGCTGTGTGTTGTCCAAGATTTTCTTTTAGGGTCTGTTTTTCTGACACCAGAGAGTCCAACTCTGTGCGCAGTCTTCCTTACCAGTAAGTCCAATCATCCAGCATCCTCCAACAGAGCAAAAGCACAAAAGAGAACAGTTGACACAAAAGACTGGTAAAACATCACTAGCAGGTTCTTGGAGATGTTTAAGGACCCTCGCCTCCTCAGGAACTACAGACAACTCTGTCCTTTTCAGAGGATGCTGTCTGTGTTGTTGGACCAGTCTAGTTTGTTATCCAGCTGCAGTCCCTGGTATTTACTGGTCCTCACCACCTCCATGTTTGAGCCTTCAATGGAAATAGGCTAGAGATGTTCCCTCTTCCTCCTGAAGTTCACCACCATCTTCTTAGTCTTGGAGTTTTTCAGCTGCAGATGTGCACCATCCCATAAAGTTCTCCAGCAGGCCCCTGCACTCCTTCTCCTGTCCATCTGCAGCACATCCAATCATCGCAGAGTCATGATTTGATGTTATTCTTCAGATGAAGATCTTTCAATGATTTATCTGGTTTAGTAAAAGCTAAATTTTTGTCTCATTTCTTTGAGTCCCTTTCAGAGACAACATATCAGGAAGTACTTGACCGAGTATAAAACATGAAGCTTTTTGGTTTTGTCCCCCTTCAGTTTTATGGAAAGTATTTTCCCAAATTAAGTCACCTTTATAGTTATGATATTATTCACAATATAGGTCATTTGTATAACCTTTAAAGACCTGAAAAGCTTTTTGTGGAACCAAGAAAATTGCGTGGACGTCACGCAAAAGTCCCCCATTGACTTTACATTGCCCTCATTTTCGTGGGCCCAGCACGTAATTTTGAAAAACTACATGCCACCAACACGTAAATAAGTGGAGGGTGTCAAAATAACATTGTGTTTTTTTTTACATATTTGTGTGAGATCAGGTTGTTTTGTCAACATGTTGAGTAACCCGACAGATTTACATGGAACTCCCACATAGTCTGAAGTAGATGCCACGGGAAGCATATAGGTGTCAACTAACTCTTCCTCAATGCGTCAAAAAATGACAAAAAACTGGTACCTATTTAGTTGGTATGTGACACTAAGGGCCACTGACCATTCGTCTGTTGACGCATTAGGAGTGAGAATGTGTTGCTGAGTTAGACCAGAGGTTACCTCACTTACCCACCCACCATCTCATTATACACTTCTCCCTATTGAATACAGAATTCAATGAAGCAATTCCTTTTTGACTCATGCACCTTTTCATATTGTAGACCACAGTAACCTCTTACCAGCAGTGAGTTTCTGAGGTCTTTACATAAGAGCTCTTTGGTTATACTGTATTCCAGACTCTAAACTCAAGGAGACTAAGAGCATTAGCTTCCTTCCCTGACGGCATAAATACTCTACCAGAAACAGGTTTTGCTTCAACAGACCAAATATATTAAAAAAGATGCAGCAGCACAAACATGACACGGAGGTCCACCATTGTTGTAGTTGTGCTATTCACAGGTTAAGCAGGGTCTGAGTGCACAACTGCAAGATGACACGAAAGACGTCATATTCGGCAAAAGATTCCAGTTCCAGTTAACACTGACAGGACCTGCCTTGTGTTGCATGAAAATTTCCCTCTGATCTTTGAAGTTTTATCCATCCAAAACTGTTACAGTGTAAAGGAGAACCCAGAATGCAACGAAACATTGGCCTTGTCTGCGTCATGGTGTAAACAGGGCCTTTGTGTCATTTTTCTACCGTCCATATTTGACATCTGAAGCGTTTGACAGTGGTTCCTCTGATTTTTGAGGATGACAATCCAAATGGATTTAATTAAAAGCATTAAAAAGCTGCACTCAATCATATTTTTGAACCATCCCAAATACATCAGGCATTTGCTATTTGGCATAAAAGTGGTCTGGTATACTTTCAAGGTAAATTTCTTTGTGAAGATCAAAACTTACCAAAGTCACACTACTTCAGATATCTTTAGGTTGCAGAGCTTTGCCTCCAACTATTGCCCAGGGTATCTAGCTCCACCCTCTAAAGGCCAACTATATTCAGTCCTGAACATAAATCCATATAATAAAGGAGCAATATTAAAAATGTATGCATTGATTCTGAATAGCTGTCAGAAGTCAGAGCAGCAAGGGAGTAAGAAATTGGAGAAACGATACCAGCAGACACATGGAGAAATGCCATCCAGTAAATACATATGTCCTCTCTCTGCGTGATCCAATTAAAGATTGTGTTCAGTTTTCTTTATTCCAATGACAGACTGTTTAAATTTTACCCTGATGTTGCACCAAACTGTCGATGTCAGTATAATCCTCTCTCTGAGACACATGTTCTTTGCAGGGTTTCTGGTCCTCAATCTTTCAATTATTCTTAGTGATACCTGGCAACACACTACAGCCTGATCCTTTGATAGCTGTATTTGGTGTAGTTAGGGTAGAGCTAAAGCTGTCCTGACTTCATGAAAAAGCAGTTGACTATGCACAACTGCATGCTTACCGTTTTGATATTGTTGAACTGGAAGGGGAAAAACCCTCCTGTTTATGTTCACTGGGTTAGAAAAGTAATGTTGGGATTGGGTTTAGAAAAAGTAGGTGTACAATACATGGATCAGAGGATAAATATTTCAAAACCTTTCTTATCTCATATGAAGAGTTTGGCTTTTGTCTAACCCACTGTCTTTATTTATTTATTTTTTCTCCTTTTCTGATCGCCTACTGGCCTTTTTAAGGCCCAGAGTGTTGGTGTTAGGTCCGTAGCTGTCAGACAGAGTGGTTTGTGCTGTTCTTTCTTTCTGTTTTGTTTTATTGTGTGCGTTATTGGTTTGTGCTTTGGCGGGTGGGTGTGTTTATGAGGATACCTCCCGGTTTCAGGGTGGGGGTTTGAAGATTTAAAAAAAAGAGAACATTTAAGAAGTCTGATAATTGATGCAAAAGTCTCTTGATACGGAAGAAAAAATATAAAATAAAGCTGGGGGGGAAAGCTGCAATGTTCAGCTTCAGATTGACAAGTTGCATGTGAAATATGGCAGAGAAAGACTATTATGAAATCATGAATGCCACATAGTGGCCAAGTAAGACTTTTTTTAAAAGACTTTCGACTATTAGTCAAAAAGTAATCCTGAAAAGCTGAAAGATGACATCCTCTCCTCATTGCAAGCTGAAATATGGTCTTTAAAAGTACAACTGTATTATTATTCACAACTGACATCAAATTGTTTTTCACCCACATTTTATTGTTGACTTAGGAAAAGTTTTGGGAAAAGTGTTTCACAGACTTCCAAGAAAATGTTCAGCTCACAGAAAAGTCAATAAAACCCTGCAAATGATTCTCATGTGCTTTCATAATAGTTTAGTGAGATTTGAGTTGTTAAACATGCACATTTTACAGCTTGGCCCACAGCTGATGAAACTTTTAGACTTCCTTATGCTCTACTGCTCTGAATCTGATGGATGAACTTCAATCAGTCTTTTGGTAACATCAGCATCGAGGCACACACTCCAGGGGATACTTTGTTGGAGCTGTTCATGTTCTCGATTTCAATACAGGAAAGAAAAACGGTGAAAAAGAAAAGCCTTTGAACTGCTGCCTTATGTGGAACATAAGGAATGTTAAGGGAAGAGCAAATAAAGCTGCAACATTGCCAAGACACATAGAGAGAACCCTTGATGGAATGACCTTAAACACAGTTCTGATTGTCCCCTCTTTTTTTTGTTCTCCTTGACGCTGGCGCAGCCTAAGTAGAAAGATGCAATGAGGTGTGGCTGAGGTGTACCAGACTATTTCTAAAAGTAAACAGAGGCACTGACGACCGTTGAGTCGCATCCCTCTTTGTCTGCAAAACCTGCTTTGCTGTCTTTTTCCACTCTTATAGCCCCGAAATATTCTCCGACACGCAGGCTCACATATAAATTTATGTAATTCTCAATCCTATCAACCCAATTCAAGCTCCCTTTCAGCTGTTTAATCACTGCAGAGGATTGTGGGGCACAGTTCTGGTAGACAATAATAACAAAGCAAGCGATATTAGTTGGGCAGAAGTTGACACAGATTCCAGTCTCAGCAGCCCAAAGCACTGCTGACCTTGAGGTTGTGTTATAGGAAGATATAGAAAGCTGTTTGCCTGTCCAGCTCAGCAAAGGGCCTTCTCCCTCTTCAATTCCACAAACAACCGCATGCACACACATACACACACACACGCAACGCCTCACCTATTCCAATTTCTCCCTCTTAACTCAGTCTCGCATAAAAGTACACAGCGTTTTCTCTAATCCATCCAGCTATTATGCTGTTGTCCCCTTTCCTCTCCCTCCTCTGTCACACACACAAAAACTAATCTCATCTATTCTAACACCTAGTGAAAATGAGTCCCCTGCTGCCATTACTGGGTGCCACGTGTAGCACAGTCTATTTACATAAACTGTAGCTTTCTCGATTGCAAGTGAGCGTTTATTCTGCATCTTCTCTTTGCAAGCTGATACAGTAAAACATGACAGTGATTCAACCTGGAGTACGGTCAGTGGAGGAAAGCTGTTTCATTTTCACACCTGCAGCCCCCATCAAGAGACAGTTTCGCTGAGTTATCTGGGTCACTTTGGGAGAGAAGCCTTAAACCCCATCTAATGTGGGACGTGTACTGATGCACAAAAAATCTTTTGAGGGCATGTAACAAAAACATGAGAACAGCACTGTTGACTTTAGAGCTTCTGATCATTTCTCCACTTCAAGCAAACCATATAAACAAGATATCATTTGAAAGCAAAGATTCTGCTGATTACAGAGATGTCTGTCTCGTCAATGTGTGAGAAAAAGCTTCCTTTTGAGACTACACTTCATTACGAAACAGCCTTTGTAATAATGAATATATACTTAATTTATTCCGGGTAAGTCATTTCAGACAGGAAGTAGAAAAATAAGCCTTCTGATAAGGAGGTTAAATCAACTTAATTATATTTGTTTGAATGTCTAATGTTTGGAATGAGATACACAACTGTTCACTGTGCGGCACATTGCACATCAAAGGGCCGTCCTATCAGGTGGGACCCTACAGCCTAATTTGTTATTCACTGTTTATGAAACTGCTCTATCACAAGACTGTACGTGCACAAATAAACACACACAAACTGATCAAAAGACACACTGTACAGGATAATATCAAAATCACCACATTTACTGTGTAGTTGATCAATTTCTTTAGCTTTCATACTTTATTCGATAATCATAGCACAATAATTTACTAGTCTTTCTGATTTGATGCAGACTGATGAGCAGAATATAAATATTCTCCCTCGCCAGGGCTCCATTGTAAAATAGATGTTAATTTCAATGGGACTCCCCTGGTTAAATTAAGATAAAATAAAATATAATACTGACTTATGACACCCTCTGAAGTGGATGGATATATTTCTACTCATAGAATAAAGATTATAGAAGCCACATTGCGTTAGCTTTGATGAAAATATCCCTTACACTTCAGTTTATGGGAAAAAATATTTTACGCTTTGATGTATCCTGTGGAATAAAAGTGTCCATATGTGTTCTTACGTCATGCCTCAAGTGGGAATGAGGGGGTGGCAGAAGTTGCAGTTTCATGTGCTTTCATGCACAGCGTTATACTCTGTCATTTTTTTACTTCTCTCTCACTCACTGCTGCTGTACTCCAACTGCTGAATGGTTTGACTTCATATGTTACAAATATGTGATGAAACTGTTACAAAAATCTTCATGGATAAGGCTCAAGGAAGTTCACAGTACAGCTGCAGATAAATATTGGAGGTTGCAAATGGGCCGAATCTGAGTAAAGTCGGAGGTCATCAATCACTAAGTGTGAACGCAGCAAAGACAAGATTTGTGCGACTCGTGGAAACGGGGCAGTTGGCGGGGGAGAGCTCAGTGAGTGATCTGCTACAGCCAAAGAGGGGGAAAAAGAGAAATGTTCATGAGAAATGATGGGAAAACCAGAAATAGATATCAGCCCCTTTTCCACCGCAGGAACCTTTTTAATTTACCCGGGGGTTTTAAAACCCCTCGGTGCATTTCAAACAACATTGCACGGGTAAAAAAAAACCTTACTTCACTTCCAAACTGTCCCCGAACAAAGTTGTTTTGGGGGGGGGGTTCTTTAAATACATTGCGATGTGGATGTGGACAATTCTGCAACGATTAACAGATATAAAAAACCAGATTCTTTAGTTGTTAATTAATAACACAATATTCTTAAGGAACGTCTGTGGCATGCACACAACAAACAAGATGGCCGAGCATTAAAACTGACCCTACAGAAATAAAAGCCAGCTGCTTCTGTGGGGTGGCTTCATTTGCTCAGAAAGTCTGGTTTGTTTGTTGAGGTGTGGATGAACAAACAAAGTCTGATGTGGATCAAAGAAGCAAATTCTGGTCCACCAACAACCGAAGCTCTCGGCTAGCTTCAAATTAACTAAATACAAGAAGCGGACTACAACACAAAGGTCATTGTAGGTTCAACGCAGGGGTTTGTGGGCGCACGTGTCATGACACTCTGGCTCTGGCTGGGTCAGACCTGGAAGAACGGGATAAATGCCCTGAAGAAATATGATCTACCAAGATCCTTAGTATCTGATGCAGCTCCATGTTTTGTTGTCCTGCATTAACCAATAAATGAACCCGTTTTCTTCTTTGTTGTTTGTCACAACAAATATGAGAAACCTAGTTACGCGTTTCCGCCCGGAAAGTAGTAGTACTCAAGTAGTTACATGGGAAAAATGATAGAGATGCATCAATAACCGTTTTATAATCACATCAAGGTCGTCTGAATTGTAATTAAATCGTGATGTACCTTAAGATTCCCACTCCTACCTAGTACCTGCACATGAATTTAGGTCAAAACATAAAGACAGTGACCATTCTGCACAAAGAAAAAAGAAAGATGAATGATACACCTTATTTCCTGTTTCGAATGATGCCGTGCAGGATTTGTGGAGTTTTTAATCAACCAAAACAGACACTTAAAATTGCATAATGATGAATCTCACTGATTAAAAATAAGATCCCTGGAAACGTTGCTGGAAAACCCTCTTTTAACAAACATACAGGTCAGCCAGACTAGATAGAATTTGGTTAAATGTTAATGAGAAAACTACGATGTGACATTGTGAAGTTGTGGAGAGAATGTGCCAGTTATGTTCAACAAGCGGGTATGAATGACAGCTGGGACTGCCTCATATAATCAGATATAAATCAGATTAGCTGGTGAGAAATCTAGTTGTGTAGGTATAACCTGGCTTGTCCACATGTACCATCTGTAGTGAAGTAGTGAAAATAAATTATGGGTGATATATTAGTGTGAGGTTTGAAGAAAGGGGAAAAAGGTGTGCAAATGTATCTTGTTTTGTAATTCAATTGATCCCATAAGTGTCAACATATTGCCCACAATCAGTAATGTTATTTTATTACTACATTTTAACACTTATGTTGGAAGCATTTTGCTTATTCTTAGCCATAATAGCCAAAACAAAACATATAAAACCTTCAAATTAATACTACCAATTATGTAGCCTCTCTAATTTGTCTATGTGACTAAACATGCAGGTTTTAATATAAAATGATTTATAACAGATGTTTGTTGTGGTTTGTGGGCATGATGGTTTCTTTGACATTTTAAACTTAGCTTTTTTGCTAATTAGAGGTAATGCCTGTGGGATATTATGCACACATTTTCAGTTAAAACACACTTGCAATGTGATTTTGCAGTTTCCACCATTTAAAAACAATATGACATATTCAAAGTTCCATAAAATCCCATTCTATGTGTCATGCTTTATTTCTGATGCAAATTTGAAATGAAAGTCTTTTGTGAGATTCCCCTTCTGTGGTGAATCCGTTTTGTGTATTGAAATTGTTTGAAAATAATCAACTCTTGCCCCTCTTCCTTTTTTTTTGCCTTGAGAATTAGATCCAGGATAATTAATTGACTCTGTTTAGACACAGCAGCTTGCAATTGCACATGAATTTAGGTCAAAACATAGAGACAGTGACCATTCTGCACAAAGAAAAAAGAAGGATGAATGAAACACCTTATTTCCTGTTTCAAATGATGCCCTGCTGGATTTGTAGAGTTTTTAATCAACCAAAACAGACACTTAAAATTGCATAATGACAAAGCTCACTGATTAAAAATAAGATCCCTAGAAAGGCATAAAATTGCTCAAAGCACTCATGAAATCCAGCAGCGGTGAAATGTTAACAATGGGTCTAAAGCGGATAACTAAGCTGGGGCACGTAGGAGTAAATACAGATAAAAAGGTTATCTTTTGCTTCATGAAGTGAAGTCGAAGCTGAGGAACAGTTTGAGGCAGAGCAAAAAAGAGACAGCAGGATGCTATGTCTGTTACCATAAATGTGTACACGTGTGTGTGTGTGTGTCTATGCAGGGATAGCACATCTGTATTCCTCTCACTTCCTCTATGCATGGGGGGGGGGGGGGAGCCGGCAGGTAGAAGGTGGTCTGGCATTTAGGCGTTTGACAGTATCAGTGGTGTGTGAGTGAGTGTCGAGAGTCTGTGGGTGTGTTAGCGTGGGAGAGATGTGGGGGTGGGGATGGGGGTTTGGCGCTGGTGGAAGAGATTTCAGCTGAGCCACATAGCAGATGGTGCAGATGTGAGTGGGTGTTCTCAGTCTCGGGTTTATCCAGCAGCCCAGTGGATGTCCAGGGATTCGTCTCCATCTTGCTCTCCAGTGAGGATTCCACTGCTTACTAGCTCATTACCAGCCTCAGGCTGAGCTGTGAACATTTATAAAGCCTGACTGGCACAATGCCAGGACACATATGGAGCAAAGTTTAGCTTGGTAAAAAAAAAAGTAAAAAAAAAAAGTACAAGGTTTGAATTCTGAGAGGTGTTGAAGCAATGCATCATCATCACCTTGTATTGCTCATCACACTCTGGTGGAGAGGGGTTAGGTGTGAGTAGGGGAAAAAAAGGTTTGTCAGTCTGTAGCTATTTCTAAAAGAGGTATTGCGTGTTAAGATATGATGCTGCTGACAGCACTAAAAAAATCTTCCTTTTATCTAATTTCTTAAATCACACATACGCTAAAGTAAAGCCATCTCAATTGTCTCCGTCTGAACGAACATCACAAACAATTCAGTTTTGGCTTCAGCTGTGGTGGCGAAAATTCACATCATGAATAAATGCATAGGCCAATTATTTCACATATCAATAATTCAATCTACCCATGAATTAACCATCCCAGCAATCAGCCACATTGGAGTAAGTCAGTCACTGTTGATTCAAAAGAAGCATCCGACTGTTCCCTCCTGACACTATTCTGCCCTTCTTCCAACTCAGTAGATAAACATGATGGGAGAAATACTGTAGGTGCAGCGTCTGATCTTCTTGCCTACAGGCCAGCCTGAGGCCAATTTTCATCATTACTTCCATGTTCTTATTCTACAGTGGCCCATTTTTGACATATTGGTGGCATTTTCAGTATGACAGCTATGTGCTTGTAATCACCTTTAGCAGTCAGAAGCAGTGTTGCATCAATATTTTCCATCTTTGCATGGTAGTCTGTCCTGGTTTACCTGGATTAGCAAAGACCAAACTGTAATTATGGGCTGCAAGCATCTACATATTTAATGTGGCATTTAGCACCATGTGAGAGTAGATATTTATTGACTGGGATAACAGTAACAGCAGCATGACATGACATCCCACAAGAACAAAATGACATGTTCTCGCGCACTTTGTTTGGGTGTTGTTGCGGCTTGTTCTCGATACATCAGCCGAGCAGAACTTTCTTCTTGTGAGGCTCTGAGACGTATTGAGTGATTGGTCGGATATTTGGGGTGGGCGTGGAAAATCACGAAGCAGAAAGATGGCTCTTCCACATTTCCACTGATACAATGTTGAACAGACCCCTATCGACGGCTATATTTGGCATCCATCTTGCATCGTACCTGTACTGTGAGCCTCTCCAGACAGTAAAAAACTGTCTTTTCTTGTATCTTGTCTTATCTCTTGCTCTTCTTTGGCTCTCCTTAGTTTCCTCTCTTCCTCCAATAATAATGTGGGTTGCTAGTGTGTAACGCATGTGTAAAGTGAAACTCAGCAGGCAGCGTCCCGGATGTGAAATTTCTATAGTGCGGGTTTCTCAGCCACGGGGCTCTGCTGGGCCGCAACGGCTCTAGAAATGCACAAAATAAATGTCACTGTCATCAAATGAGTCTGGAAAGCAGAGTTTTAAGGTCGAAAAGTTATATAGTGGGCCTAATGAACAGCTGGTGAGAAATTATGAAAATAAATACAGCACATGTGGCGTTTAAATGGATACCGTGTTAATTTTGGCCACTAGAGGTGCTAAACCTGTAACTTCCCAAAGGCCATACGATCCCTTTCCTGCTTTCTCTTTCTGGCCTCCTAAAACACGATTTTCACCTTCTTACTTTGTTCAGCCATGACAAACTTTCGAAGAGGAGGAAAAAGTAGCACAAAGCAGAGCCCTCTGTGTTTATAGAGGGGGAGCGCTCCAGGTTACATGATCCCATGAGAGACGGATCCGCTCCTGCAAAGTTACAATGTCTGGTTTCTGAAGAGGGCAGCCCCTTTGAAGCACCGACACGCATCAAGTACTGTATAAAGACCCCAGAAATAATCCATTATTACTCACATTAGGCTAATATTTGGGTTGGTATCCCACACGGTATCCCTTTTAAATAGACGGACACTCCTAACTCCTTAGAAGTGCTTTTGAACATGTAACACTAGTGAAAAGTCATGTTTGTAACATTTCACAGAATGAGAAACATAAGAATGTTACTAATTGCAAAGAAAAATGAAGATGTCGATGTAACACTGAAAGTGTAATGATTCATTAGATTTTTGTAAATTTGTCGCGCAACTGCTGTCTTGTGGGTGCATTTTGTGTGCAGATTAATATTGCTATTACTCATCCTGGTATGAGACCATGAATAATTTAAATATACCTCCAGCTTTAATTCAAGTCTCAGATTTCAATGTTTAATATCAAACAAACAAAGAAATGGTAATTGAAACGGACAAAATAAGTTGAGTTATGCTTAAACATCAGAGCGATAAATTAATATTTAACATATAAAGAGAGATTTAAGAGATGAATCAGTTTGCTAATTAGGACAAAAGCACAACCAAACACATCATAAAGACCTAATTATGTAGTATTTTTTCTCCAGGATCAGTGACTACTATGGAAAATAATTGCAATTTCAAAGTGTTATTGAGTATTTGGTTTGATCTGACTACAATCTTCTGTTTTTCCTTTTTTTTTTTAAACTATCTGTTGCAGGACAAAACATAAACCATCCTCTTTGAGTCACTGCCTTGATAATACCATATCTGACTAACAAACACGTCCAGTCCTATAAAAACCTCTTTCTGTGCTAATACCTTCATTCCTTTCTTTCATCATCTGTGTCTTGTAATTGAAATCCTCATTTCCCCCCCCACTATTTTAGTCTTTTTTTTTTCATTGTATCCCCTAAGCCCCCAGCAGCATCTGTCTTTCCATTTTTCATCTCTCAAACAAATTGTCATGATCTCTGTCCCTCTGTCAAATGAGAATGACTACATCTATCCCCCTGTGGTCTGAAGGACAGCGGTACAGGCCTGTTCATTTCAGCCTGATTAATACACAACGGCCCACCTACACACACAACCGGTGGCCAGCAAATGAAGTATCTGACAGACTAATGAAATGGCAATCGAAAAAAGAAAAAAAAAGCTGCACACATGAGGGCTTAATAGGTGTCGATCCAACCGTTCTCCCTCCCACGTGTACCTCTGACCAGAGCTGCTGATAGTTTGCAGAGGTTTGACATTTCAAACTGCACAGGTGTGTTTTTTTTGTTTGTTTGTTTTAACACATTTGTTCTTTAATAATGTTAACTTGCAACCACCCAAATTGGCATCTTCTCTTCTTTGATATCCTTATACACTACTTCCATGCATCACCAAATACCATTAGGTGTAAACCAATCAATGAAGTGTGATATAATTATACAGCAAAAAGGTTACAGAGAGGAAGCTAGAGGCTGGTGTGGCATACAAAGCAGTAGGTGAAACCAACAACTGCGTTAGCTTGTTTGTTTTTCTGGTTTCAGCTTCGGAAACTGCATAAATATAGAAGCAATCAACTATTTGTCATGTACATTTATGTCCTCAGCAGGGAACTGTGTCGTTCTTCCCTTCTGTGTGTTGTAATCCATGTTTTCCTGTTTCATATTGTGACAGCTTTTCCACTCATGCATGGAAATGTGATTCCTTCTACTGTGGTCTGATTTGTTCAACTCGAGGTGAAACTTTGGGCTACTGTTACCTTATGAAACCATCTTTTTTGGCAAATGAGGCACATCATAAAGAGAGGGATGAGACCAGAGTCTGTTCTAAGAAAGAGGGAGACGATGAAGAGACATTACATCTTGGTGTCCGTTTTATTAAAGAAGCCCTATACTGAACTTTGGAAGATTTTCTCAGTGACTTACTCCCTAACAACAGCTAATGATGCATCCATTTTGTATCCTACCTGTACTCTGAGCTCTCTCCAGCCAGTAAAAGTCAGTTGATAGCATTTGACCCTTTTCATAAAGCAAATAAACTACAAATAATGCTCAGAGTACTTCAATTTCCAAGTTGCTTAGCAGTGACTAAGCTAGAGCAACATGATGTAGTTTCATTTAGACAGGAGGCTAACAACACTGCTAGTTGATCTGAAAGTCAGCTACAACATGAAAATATGGAGAAAAATAGCCTGTGACTGGTCTTATTTTGTATATGGAGATATAAGAATGAAGAGAGGAAATATTCATGACTTTTTTGTCAAGAGGAAGGACCCAGTTCAGGCTGAGACAGACACCAGCCCCAATGTCAGCAGCTTCCAATGTGGAGAAAGCCACACGTCAGGATACTCAGTCTACCACCATCACTAGAGACCAGAAATGCCACATCAAGCAACGCATACTGCGCCCCAAGACAACCAACATCTCTCTCCTTTTAAGTTGCACTTACTGATATTTTACAGGTGGGGTTTGTCTTTGTAATGACAAATCCGAAGAACGATCTTTCCACTCCCCTTACTTAGTTTATAGTACTTTGGTCCACTCTCACTACTTTCGTTAATCCATATTCCAGCTGCAACTGATTTTTTCTCACTTCGTTTTTTATTTCATTAAAATTTTTCACCAGGAAATAATCTCTCCACCACATCAGGCTAACTTTGTAGCAACAGCTGGGGAACATAGCAGTGTGTTTAGCACAAGCAGCAAGACAAGCAGGATCCGACAACAGAACTTCTATTGCTACTAGATTCTCAAATGGACAGTTTAGAATAGGCAATAAAAATCTTAACATGATTTATACACAGTGAAAAACAAACAAAAAAATCCCATTATATCTGTGCATTTAAATAAAATTTTCATATCATTATGAACAAAAATATGTGACTGATTCATTACCTCCTGAGGTAATGAAGCTTTCTACTTATTTGAATAGTTTGATTAAAATGTAAAATACATGCTGTGTGCTCCCCGTCTTTCCTTAATTATGCATTACTCTTTTGCTGTTTGATCCAGTTTTTTATGTCATTTGTCAACAAAGAGTATGTAGAGGGAATTCTGTACCGATGCCTCTTCATGCACAGCGCTCTGATGAAACGAGCCATTAAAAAAAAAAAAAATCTTTCTGTATATGTTTTTTTTTCCAACCTCATCCTTGCAAAACCTTGATTTCTTGTTTCTTTTGAACCTTTGTAGATCGAAATCAATACTTGTTATCAGGTAAAAGGTTGATTCAGTTTCTTAAAAGCATCCCACACTGCTCCGTGTTTGAACTGTCATGGCAACGGTAAAAGATGCAAAACAAGCAACTCAGCCTGTTCTTCCTCTAAAGACTGAAGAGGCTTCTGTTTCGCCAAGATCCCTTAAAATCATGTAAACCATCCTGATCTCATGTAGGTCACGAAACAGAAATATTTTTATTTGATAAACATAATTATTTTGTTTCATGCCACCCAGCCCAGCTTTTTACACAGCATATTTTAGTAGAATGTAAACCAGATGTGTTTGCATGCTTAGCCAAGGACACCAGTAATCCTGGAATATGATAATTTGATGTGATAAAAACAACACAACCCCAGATGTTTTCCTACCGTAACCACATTGTTTAACCATTGCCATAAGTTTTTTAAAGCCTAACATTAACCAAATGGTTTGTAATGAGTAAAACAGCAACTGAAACCACAAAAAACTGCTTCTGAATCTTAAATTGTCATCTCAAAGGAAAGCTAGGAAGCTGTGTGTGTGTGTAGCTCCATCCCACAAACCCACTGACCTCCAAAAGCAGACTTTGTTGCCTCGGAAATGCAGAACAGCAGTTTATTTTGTTTTATTTTTTGTGAGTATTTCAGGAAATGTGGTGACACAGTGATTCTCTGACGAGCTATTTAGTACAAACAAAGAAAATGTGCATATTCCAAATTATTTGTGTTACATATGCATACTTAGAGATGTCTTTATCATTCAATGTTCAAGGTTTAGGGTAAATGTAGCCCAGCAGTGTCTTTCAGATTTTTGGATTAAGGGTTGAAGAAAAGATGGAAGCAAAGCATATTTTCTTTTCTCATTTCTCACAACACCAAGGTATAAGCAGCAGTTATTTGACTTGAGCGCCGCAGTTCGATGATGTGTCACATTCTCTGGCAGCCATATCATAGACCCAAAGCTCCCGGACAACAACAGATGTGAACATCTGGCTGTGCTGCCTAACACACAAACTGTGTCTCTCTGAAAATGAACTGAGTATACGCTTCATTACTGAGTTCTATTTGACTGGGAGCAGTTCATTTCACTATTGATGAGTCAAATCAATTCCTGATTTTCCAGGTTCTTCTTCTGTGACCACATTTGATCACAGGCAGTTTCCAATGACAGCAGGAGGGTGATGTGGGGATGGGGGGTGACTACTGTACTGATATCAACAAAATGCATCTTGAGAAAATGCATTGTTTCTTTGGGGTGGATAGAAGGTAAAGTTTGACATTAACTACACATAAAAAAGCACTTGTTACCATTTTCCACGTTCAGGTCTCACATTCATCAAAGCCTCTGGCAACCTCACACATCCACATATACATTACATAACTGTTCAATCATCGTTTTTATCGTTTGTTGTAAACTCTGTGTTGACAGTGTCTCTTGTGGCTGCCACATATCATGTGTTTCCTTAAATCTTTAAAATTGAAATAAAATGCCATATCTATTATTTCTGTTTGAAATCCATACAGTTGGAGATTATTATAAGTTAGAGGCCTGCTGGTACAAGCATAGGAGGTTAAGAGGTGAAAGGTGGGTGTAGAACAGGTGGACAAAAACATGATATTTTCATTGGTTTTGCATTTCATTTAAACAAACAGAACACAGGGTTATAAAACATGTTTTGTGATTCTCAAGAGATTACACTGTAAAGTTACAATTTAATATGAAGAACAATTTGGAAAATAAGTATATAAGTTTTTT
>JAOXYM010000012.1:7786758-7808640 GCA_028567055.1 Leptatherina wallacei | reverse complement strand
TGCGATCCGCGCGCACTGTCTTAAAAGAGTGCACAGACACATTAGAGTCCGGGATGTGTTCATGCAGCCATGTCTCAACTCTCTTACATGGTACTAATGAGAATATGAGATGTCCTTTATTTAAAAAGTCCTGCTGGGTGGCACAAAAAATAAGATTTTGTCTTCATCAGCATAAATACAAAGTGTTCTGTTGCATGACACTATCACAAGTTAAATCCTCTTTCTGTGACATTCTCATAAATTTGACAAAGATAACAAGAGCTATTAGGCTTAGTGGGCTAGCTGGTTGATATTTAATGTCATTACTGGTCTTTGCATGTAGCCTAAATTGGAACTAAGTAGAGCTGAAATGAAGTAAAAATTAAAACACATGCAAATAGTTACATAGGAATCTTTGTACATGTATTCACAACTAAAGATTGGAAATTAAGGTCATGCCCACATGCTCATGTATTTAATCTTTTTTCTTTAGATTTCTAATAGAGAAGAATATGTACAAATTACTTCAATATGTGTGATATAAAAGAATGTGTATGAACATTTTTTGCCTTTGAATGTTGAGTTTTATTCATGAATCTAGAGTACAATGCATTTTTCCTTTTGCAAATTGCCATATTTGGCATACTTTTTTCAATGTGGTTAACTACATCTGCACTGGACCATTTCTAAGAGCTATTGAACTATTCATCTGCTTCCAGGTTACTACAATGTACTGACTTTATCAGTAATCATTCACATTTTTTTTCTTGTCAATTTAAGACTTTACCCCAGAGCTTCAAAAAAATATTTGGAACATTGGTGTCCTACATGCCTCCATAGCAATTTTCTCTAAAGGCAATGAAGCTCATGAAAAATTTACATTGAAAGCCTTGAAATACTTTTACTGTGCCTCCCGAACTGTCTGCTCATAGAGTAACAGGAATAACAAAAGCTGTGTTACTGAGACAGGAAGAGTGTGACAGAAATCATCCTCTGCCTCCAGTTATATGAGTGGCTTTCCCAGGAGATTTGGAAGAACTGGAAACATACAGCCAGGGCATCCTGATAAAATTACCTTGCTTGCTCTTAATTTCACAATATTCTCACTGCTGTTATTGTCAGTTTCTGAGAAAGTAGGTCAGAGGGAGTCTGTTCATGTTGTGTTGAAAGGTAGATTTATATTAGCGCTCAGGCTGCCACAGCACCAGACACTCTACCTGGACATAGAGTGCACATCCACCCTCAGCTGAAATCTTTCAATTTCATTCACCTTGTTTATTTTACCTTCTCTTAGACCTTTGAGAGCCAACACAGGTTATCGCTTAGCTTCAGCTTCTTCAGCTGCTGCTGTTATGATTACATTGGCTAAGCAAATGAGACATGGTGTCTGTTGCTCATGGTAATTTTCTACCTACCATCCCTCTTACAAAATACACGAGCCCTACAAAAACCCTCTACAACACTCACACAGCTCCTCTGTGACCTTTGTCGGTACATTTGCATTATTTCATCTCTGAAAAATAATACACTTTTCTTTTAGCCACTTATCCATCTACAAGGGATTTAAATGTTTCTACTTTCCACCACTTTAATGCAGAAAAGTGTGATTGTGTGTAAGGACTGTCACGCCATCAAAACACCAGCATGGCAGAATTGTTTCGACGCTCCCAAGGACTATAGCTGCTGCTTTTGTGGTGCATGCGATACAGTTGCTTGTATGAAAGTCTTAAGCTTTAAAGTAACCAAGATTAACCTCCATTGACCTGAAAAGCCATTGCTCTCTTACATGGTACTAATGAGAAATGTCATCTGTTCTACTTCTAAGAACATTTTGTCTCTTTCTTTTGCAAACTAGCTAACAGTTTTTTTTTCTTTATTTGACCTTTCATGCTTATGACACAGGAAGCGAAAAGGAAATACAGAAAAAATAACGGAAATATATCTTTCTGCTTCTGTACCGTGAGTTTTCACACAGATGTGTTGGATTTTCAATTCACAACGCAGCAAATGTGATACAGATCTGTATGAAGTACAACAGTAGAGATGCTAAAACTTAGTCACGTTCAGATGATGTCAAGAACCCATGATGCCTGCTTTATGTGACTTTAATTGGGTTTATCACACTATAAACAACACAAGAAGAAGTTATTTCTGATAAAGCTTCTATTCACTGATGACATCTTATGATTCCTAGAACTCTGAATAGCTTGCTTACATTAAAAATGTTCTCAGTTGATTCAATGAAAGGCCATTCAAGTCATTGTACCTAGCCACTACTCCATTCTACAGGAGCCAAAATGTCAATGGCTAATTACTAATGGTTGCCTTTCTTTGGCTCCTAAGGTCTCAGTTAATTGGCTATTTAGACTCGGGGAAATGGCATTGCCTCTAGGCCAGTTACCCCTAGATACCTGGGAAAGAACAAACCAACTTTCAAGAGCAGGAGGCAGAGGTGGATTAATCAGTCAAGTCTGAGAAGACAACCAGGTAATGGGTTTGGAGTCTTGATATCTTTTTCATATATCTTTCAGGGTTAGCAAGCAAACCTAATGACCCGGGTAGAGCAGTCAAAAGGGTTAATAGAGGGTGGTGTTGCAAAATGTTTTGAACTCAGTGCAATGAGTTTAAAAGGAAATGATAATGAATGCATGCTTTTTAAAAAAAAAAGAAAATTATAATATATTAATCTGTATACATAATTAAAAAAAATAGGTCAGAGGGTTTGATAGAGAATATATTTCAAACTATATAGCTTTATTTCACAACCAAAGCCATATCACTGATTTTATACTCATTTAATGCCTGCAAGTCGACAGTAAGTGGAATGACAAAAATAATTCAATCTTTCCGCATAGCTTGCATTTTAAATGTTCAGAAAAAGCTTTTTCCTTGTTTTTAACATCATGTTATTTGTCAGACAATAACATGAGCTTGTCAAAGGCAACACATTAGTTTTGACAGCAAGCTGAATGTGATATAATCACTTCCTGTTTTGTGGGATATAATCACTTCCTGTTTTGTGGCAGGGATTATTAGTTTGATAAGCAGGGAAGTGCTGGCTCTGTTGAATTTACTGTGCAAGACATTCATTCAAGAAGCTTTGGACAGATTATCTTGGCAACCAATATATTTTTTACAATAAAATTGCATAATTCAAATGCACAGTAACACAGCTGAAAATAGATACAAAATTCCATTTGAACACTGAATATCTCTGTGGACCTTATCAAAAATGCTAAAAAATAAAATCAAAGCCCAACATTGCAGTTCTTAAACAGGAACATTTTCCACAAACAGTAACATTTGACTGGTTCAAATTGATTTGGTTTTGGGAGCCTTTCATACAAACAAGGTCTCATACAAAGATAAACCATATTGTAATGCCAACCCATTATATGAATATCCAAAATATGAATATGCTTTATATACAGTATATGTATCTAGATCCTGTTTGAGTGCATTCCCAGAAAATAAATACAAATCTCCAATCAGCTTTAGGTACAGTGCATACATAAGCTAATTAAGCCAAAGTCAAATTTTTTCTGGATCTCTATTGTAATGCATTTGTGATTCCATTCATTCATCCATCCATTTTTTTTTTCTCAGAGGCTGGGTTGCAGAAATAATTGGCCCAGGAGGGCAACCTATCCCTCTCCCCAGCAACACCTTCCAGCTCCTCCCAAAAAATCTAAAAAACGAGAAGAGAGAATCCCTCTAGTGAGCTCTGGGTATGTCTCCACATCTCTTCCCAATTTTACATGCCAGAAAATCCTCCAAAGGGAGTTGGTCAGGAGATAGACATCCTAATCAGATGCCTGAACCACCATTCAGGCATTTTGGCCCAGTCGTTTTGATGCAGAGTTTTGATGGTACAGTGTCCCCAGTAGAGTGGAGTAGAGTGGACCATTCACCAGTAGATGGACTGGTAAATATAAAGCTTTACCATTCCTTAAACATTCTTAAACATCATAAACTTCCTCCACAGAATTGCCACTTCAGGGCACTTCAGGGTTCAAGTCCCCTTCCCCTCATATTTCTTTACAACAAAATAGTCTAAACAATCTAAACTCCATATACTGTATAGCCAAACTTTTAAATTATTTGGCCAATGTTGAATATCTAACAAGCTTTATTCATGACAAATTGATTAATTGATAGATAGATGTAATGAAAAAAGAAAACACTAAAGTTCAAAAGAAGTGGGTGGAAGCATAAACGTATCTAATCCCACCCCAGTAAATCACAACCATTTTTAGTTATTATACCATATCCATTATCCAAAGCAACTTACAACACTGGAGGCAAGGTGGGTAAAGTGTCTTGCCCAACAACACAATGACATTTGACTGCGGCGGGAGCGGCATTCGGACCGCCAACCTCTACCACCTGAGCCAATGATAGTATTATTATGTACATATAATTCACAAGCTCACAATAATTACTTACAATGGTTAAGTTATGCAGTAATAATAATAATAATAATAATAATAATAATAATAATAATAATAATAATAATAGTACTCAGTCTATATAATATCACTTCATTCCATCCTAAGCAACACATGGTGCTATAATCGAGTTATAAAGTTGTTTTGCACATGAATGTTTTAGTAATTACTCAGAGTTCTCTCCAGGGGGTTACACAGTAAAACCAAATGTGACATGAAGAGTTTAAAACAGATCATAAGGTACAGCAAAGTGATAGTGGCTTATGTTGTACCTGATATCAGCTGGTCTTCAGGGTGCATAAACACTTAAAATGGAAGCCTGGTTTATGAAGCGCAAGCCATGTGTCATAATCACGCAAACTGCAGGCCACTGCTGTGTAACATTTAGCAGCTGTATTCAAGAAAGGTCAGATTAAATCCAACACTGTGGCTGTTGATGTGAAATATAAATTATCTATGTGGCTCTGGTACACATGCGCATGCATCATATGCCCCGAGGATAACATTTTCCAGTCATCTCATATTTGAATTTTCATGTTTTATACTGAAATCATTTATATTGATTCTGAAGGACGATTTCATTGTTTTAGTGTTCCATAACAAAATAAACCAGACATTTTATTATTATTTATGATTTATACCCATTAATCCCAAATTGCAAAGGTGTTTTCCTTACCATGACAGTACAAAAAAAACAAATAACAGAAGTCAGCACTGAGTTCTGATACTGAGGAACCAAAGCATACATATGGTTCTATTTTCAGGATCAACCACTTTGCACTCTCTGGAGATGTACACTGAGTTTTATCCTGGTGCAACAGAAAGTCTGCAGAAAAATGAAAAGAGCACACCCTGTTCTGTAAGAATGGTGAGCAAATAAAGTGGCCGAAACTGCAACACGACATACCGGGCTTGTTTACAACAGACACAATGACCTTTACCTGCTCAGTGCAGCCTCCTTAAATAAGATGGTATACTGCTGAATAGTTAATCTGATAGTTGGATAAATTCATGCTTCAGTGTGTGTGTGTGTGTGTGTGTGTGTGTGTGTTTGTTTGTGTGTGAATATATATCAGGGTTTCAATACAATGGTTTGACAAAAAAAAAAAAAACTACAATTACAAACCAGTGAATCGAATGGAAGCATGGAGAGGTCACACTGCAGACAAAAGCAATTTCCACCCTCAGAAATCTACTGCACACTCACACACACAAAGGCACAACTTGTGCTTTGGTTGTGAAAATACACCTTGTTGACGTTGTTAGATTTTTTTAGAAGCTAAGTTAGGGGCAAAGGGTTGTGGGTAGGGGGTTATTATTTCTTGTATCAGAAAACCACCCATTCTAAATATCTTACATGGTTTCACTTCAAGAATTATAAGGATCATTTTTGCATTTGAGAACATAAATCACCAGACGTCTGATATCAAAATTTCCTATTTAATTAGATGTGCAAAAACACAGTTTGTCCTGAACTTTTTCTCCAATAAATGTCAGAAGATCAGATTGACTATGCACTGTTTGCCCCAACTTGTCTGCAACACTGACTTTGCATTTATCAAATTCAGAGCAGCACATAAAATGCACTCTGACAAACTGTATATCTCTGATTGTGGCTGCTCAAGTGACGTTCACAAACAGCGAGCAAGCATGATACAAACTATCCCTGAGATCACAACATTCTCAGTCCTGATGTTTAAGCTGAACTCAAACAGCCACATCCATCATTTAAACTTGAGTCAGAAGCATTTCAAACAGGCTGGCACTGGAGGAAGCTAGAGAGGGTTGGATTAAACAAACTAAAAACAAACAGGGTAATGTGATGAGCATTGAGTTGGCAGGATTAACAAATGCCGGCTCATACATTTAGCATCCTAATTGGGTGGGACAGAGCAAAGTCAAGGATGATTGGAGAAAATGGAACTTGTGACCAACAATGACAACATGTCTGAACAATTTTACTTGGTACACAACAAAAGCATTCCACTTGTGTCTTTTATTTTTCACCCGTAAACTATTCAGCTGAAACCGGCATTGAAAGGCAGATTTTAAGAAAAACTCCATAGTGGATTATTTGATCAAGAACAAATCCTACAAGAAAACAGAAAAAAGGAGGAATGAACTGATCCTGAGAGGAACTTTGCTCCAAATTGAACATTATGAATACACTGTATATCAATAGCTCCTGCATTGTAGCTGGATTGCCATACTAAGGTGTGCATGAGATCTGAGTTTTGTCTTAGGATCGCTCTATTTTGGACTGAGATGTCTGATGTTTCTCCACTTCTCCAGCTTTACCTTGATCCCCACACATACAACCCAAATTCATAACTCTTGGGACGTTTTTTAAAAGAATTTGAACAAAATGAAAACAACATGACCTTCAAATCACACAAGCCAATATTTTATTTACAACAGAACATATTTAACAGATGTTTAAACTGAAAAAATGTAAAATTTTAGTACTTTACACACAAAATATGTAACCTCCTTTTGCAGTGTTAAAAGGGTAATCTCCATTACAATATATTTTTGAAATCAAGTTGGACTGAACCGTTATGCCAACATTTTAGGTCTGAAATTTACTAATCCACTGTTATACAAGAACTATATTCCCATAATTTCATTTAATCTTATTTTCTTTTTTCTTTTTGTCTCACACTTTCCATTGCTACACTATATATACCCTTGACAAACTCTAGTGTATATTAGGGCTGGAAGATGTTTTTGTTTAAAGACAGTCAAATGTGAATGAGTCATAAGTGCTTATTTGTGTTCAAAAGCGAGTTTAAACGTAATAAGTTATATGCTTTGACAGATTCCAGCAGTACAAACCCATTAGTTACGGTTCATGTGTCGGTCCAATTTAAGGAGGATCCTCAGGCTCAGCTGGCAATTGGGTTCTCTGACGGACTTGGCCCACTAAGTGAGGTCCTTCACAGGAACTAAATGCCAGCAGAGCCTGAACTGGGAATTGGAAACAGCCAAGAGACACATACAGATTTCCTTGTGATCAGCTTGTAGGAATTCACACTATCATAAATTTTTGGAACATGGTAACGTAAAACTTGGTAAAATGGAAATGTGTAAATTTAGCAAAATGAAAATATAACTATCCAAACCTGGAAAGCTATAAAAAAGTGTGATAAAAACATAACTTTGCGTCTTCTCCTTTTTTAACAAATACAAATAAAGTATTTATCACGGGGCAAAAACATGAGCGAACTTGCAGCTGAAGTCCTACAAAAACAGTTTTCTCTCATTTACCAGCAGTTTGACAGAAATATAATCATTATAAGGAGATATTAGCAACGAACAAATTTTCCTCTGAGAAATATCTTGCCTTGATTCTCCACATCATCATGGCGGAGGGATTTGAGTACCCTTTGTGAACCTGAGGCCTGTGTTGTCTGGTATCAGCCCCCCTGGTGGGGTTTCCCAAAGCAAAGTGGTCTCAGTGGAGGTGTCAGATTGAGAGCGATTCCAAGATCTTGATGGATCGGCACCAGAATGTATTAGCTACCTTGTCCAGAATAGGGAAACCAGGACACCCTCCTGGAGCCAGGCCTCAGAGGGACAATGAACTGGTGACTGAGCCTTGGTGCCTGGAACTCAGTTTGGCCCAGTCCAAAAAGCTATGGGTTGCCACCTCCATGTGGGATCACCACCTGCGGGGAGGAAAATAGAGATCTGGTGCCCTGCAAACTCAGTGGTGGTGACGGACCTTGGCAATCAGATGCTCGGCTACAGAAGCTGGCTTAAGAGTCTCAAATCCGACAGCAGATGCTCAGCTAGGAAAGGCTAGACTGTCCTCTCCAAGCTGGGAAAGAGATCCTGCCCCAAGTGGAGGAGATCAAGTATCTCAGATTCTCGTTCACAATGGAGCAGGAGATGACAAGCATATTGTTGTCCCATCCACAATGATGCAGGTTCTGCATCAGTCTGGAGTGTAAGTAAACAATGTATTTATATAACACCTCTCAAGCACAACTCCTACTCAAAGTGCTTCACACACAGGAAAAAAAGTTTTTAAAAATGCAATTGAACAACAGTAGTCATATAACAATCAACATAGCAGTTAAACTTTAATGAATACAATAAAATGTATTAGTAAAAGTAGTAAAGCGATATAAATGGAGTAAAACATCATGACTAATTAAAATCATATTTCAAATGGGAAGAGTATAAGGAATAAAACTGATCACAAAATCCTGCAAAAGATACAGGGTAAAGTCTGACCAAATTTGAGCCTAACTATAGACTTTTTTTTATTTCTAAAGTATTTTTAAGCCTAATCTTAAAAGTAGAGACAAAGTCTGCATCACAAATATTGATTGGAAGCTGGTACCACAAGAGAGGAGGCTCTACATCCCCATCTATTCCTAGAAACCCAAGGAACCACAAGTTGGCCTCCTGCTTGAGAGCAGAGTATTGTCTTAGGACAGTATGGAACATGTTAGTTATTTTTTTAGGTAAGAAAGGGTGAGATCATTAAAAGCTTTATATGTGAGTAATAAAACCTCTAATTAAATCCTGGATCTCACAGGATGCCATGGAAGACAAGCCAGGACTAGAGAAATGTCATCTATCCTGTTAACCTTCATCAAAACTCTTGTAGCAGCATTTTGGATCAGTTGACATCTGTTTAGAGCAGCTTTAGGACAACCTTCCAATAAAGCATTACAATAATAATGTGCATGGATTCATTTTTCTGCATCACTCTAAGACAAAATCTTCCAGATTTGTTGAATTATAGGAAATGCATTTATTGCATTACAGCCCCAATGTGTAATAATTACTCTCATCTAGTGGTGTGCTAATTGAATCCAAACAACCGAGTGGTGCTCTCTGGCGCTTCGCTGTTTATAAACGTTACTACCACTTCACTAGTAAATGTGAAAATGTCAACAGCTTGCAGAAGTTGGAGTGTCCTGTCAGGTGATGAGGCACAGAACTATTTAATTCTGTTTCCTTATTGATGCCGATACGTTACAAGCATGCCCTCCATGTATTTGGTACCAAGTCACTGCTAATAGCTAACATCATCATGGGAAATCATTTTTTTTGTGACCTGTAGACTCAGAGATGATTGGATGAAGTGAGAGGGAGAGGAAGACGAAGAGGGAGAGGTAGAGGCAGTCAAAGCAGGCTTAGTGAACCTGTCCACGCTGCAAGAGGAAGATCCTGTGCTGTAATGGTGCAATGGAGCTTTTCCACTGTAGGCTAACAGTCTCTGCTGTTTTATATAGCAAGTGACAGTAAATGATCTGACCAAACAGGAAAATAAAGTAGCTGCTGGACTATCCTGCCTTGTTTCTAACATAACGCCAAAATAAACTTCAATGTTAGGCTGAATTAACTTACCTGTCCAGCAGAAAGTTGGAACCTCCGTGTCAGTTTTCATGTCCCTCTCTCTCATGAATTATCTCCATCTGGTAAACGCTACTCAGATGTAAACTCTTGTTTTCTCCCGGTTATTATTCCTCTTTCTTTTCTTGGTTATTTTTACTCCCTCTCATGGAGCAAATAGTATTGTGACAGTGTGGGTCCTGTTGCTATGCCTCCGATTGATCATGTGCCCTGGCTACTTGGCCACAGGGATATCCCTTTCGCTGACTGGTCAGCGCGCATGACTCTCACCCGGGAGGTTGTGGGTTCAATTCCTGCCCAGGCCCTCCTACGTCCTGCCACAGTATGAAAGGTCCTCCATTTCAATGGAAAACAACAAGTTGAACGGTCAGCTGCGTGTTTCTCCTCCTCCCCCGACAACACAGGTAATCACTGCTAAAACGCGTAGGGCTAACAAGTTTGTCCTGTTTCGGCTACTGAATTCAAAGACGGCGATGCAACATGGCAGCTTTCAGTTGTGTACACCGCCACTTGTGTATTAATAAATTACTCATTCTAAGCTACGAGAACACTTTCTTACGATTGTGATTAGACTAAGATAAAATAAGTATTTATGAAAATGATAATTGATTTTTTCAAATAAAGCCAAATTAGTTACACACTGTCCCTTTAAAACCTGCATCACTTGCGCAAAAATGTTTAGGGAGTCACGTTAGCTTTGATCTGGAGTTGATTAGCTTCAACTAGCAGTATTTAGACACAGACATGTACTGCAACGTTTTGCATCTCATCAGGACTTACTGCCATTGTTTTGAATAAATGCTGGCTGGAAGATGTGAAAAAATTCATCACATTTCGGTACGTTTGTACAACAGGCACTTCTGGAGAGATCCCTTTCCCGCTTTCTCTTTCTGGACTCCTCTGACACCGTTTCCACCTTCTTACTTTGTTCATCCATGACAAACTTTAGATCAAAAAGGAGGAAAAAGTTGCACAAAGCAGAGCCCTCTGTGTAAAGCAAAGCGCTGCAGGCCACATAATCCCATGAGTGCCGGATCCACCACTGCAAAGTTACAATGTCTGGTTTCTGAAGCAATGGGGTGATAAGCTTAATCATCTGAGAGGGACTTGGAGTAAACCTGCTACTCTCCAGCATCCAGAGGAGCTAGATGAGGTGGCTTGAGCATTTGGTTAAAATGCCTGCTGGATACCTTCCTGGAGAGGTTTTTTGGGCACACCCCTTCAGGAGGAGGCCCCAGGGAAGACCCAGGACAGGCAAGTGGGACTACATCTCTTGGCTGGTCTGGGAACATATCAGGATCCTCCTGAATAAGTTAGAAGAAGTGATTGGGAATAAGGAAGTCTAAGCTGCTGCCCCCATGAACCAACCATCAGATAAGTGGTAGAAAATGAATGAATAGTGGAAGGATATTTTGCAATGCTTTTCAGTTATGTTAGAAAACACAACTTCACTAAATTTGCCCAGAGTCAATGGATCAGCATAGATCAATTGCAACATGTTTTCAGAGTTTCCACAGAGGTTCTACAAACACTACATTATGCATGCAATTCTTGCTTTCTTTTTTTTTTACACAAAAGCTACAGCCAAATGTTATGCCTCCCTTGAGAACTTGGCTAATGATCCATTTTTCTGAGTTACATTTTTTTTATTGTGTGGTTAAATTAGTTCAGTGTAAACTGAGAGTCTGAACTAATGGAGTCAACTTTTCTGGATGCAAACGCTCATTCCTTTACAGCTAGTGAAATGGTTCAAGAAGTAATGCAACATGGAACAATTGTTCATGTATTATAAAGTTTAACATCTTAATTTTGTCGGACCAATCTATATGTTTTGCTTAAAGGAAAAAAAGATTTGTTCAGGCTGCAAGTTGTCCACTTTGGTTACCAGACGGTGTATTTTATCATCGAAAATTGCTCCCTAATGGATAAGTGGCAAATATAGATTGTTTGGTGTGAAATGAATGTAATACAGTATGGAACTCTAGACTGCATTAACACTCTATTAAGCTCCAACAAAACCTCAGTCGCATTGGTCATTTCACATCCCAGGCATGGATCTGCCATCTCATGCTACACGCAGCTGCAGCATGGCGCCAGGACAAGTAGCACAGCCGAGTCAAGAAGGCAGGGTGATGAGAGAGATCAGCATTTTAAACTGGCTGAGCAGAACCCGAGCCCTGAAATCTAGTGGAGCCTTGCACTGGGAAGAGTGACAACGGATCAATAGCTTTGATTAATTAACTTCTAATGAGTTCATCTGAGTGTTGAGAGACCTAGAAAGTTGGACATGTCCTATTGTGTCTTTCTCTCTGACCTATACCACCCACCTCTTTCCTCGTCCCCTCCTACAATTATTGATGTGGCTTGAAGGCAAATTAAAAACATCCCTTGTTTTTATTTGGGATTTTTTTCTGTCTTTATTGAGCATTTGAATGACAGTGAAAGAATCTGAAATTGATTATTGTTTTGTTTTGGATCAACGCCCGATGCAAGTACCTCATTGTTAACATTCCTATAATTGTGCATCGATAACACAACACAGTGAAAATCGAAGGGCTATTGAACTGTCCTTATTTTTCTGTAGCTCCCAGGGTTGGAACTACCAAAGTTGTGGTGAAATTCCTTCAGAGATAGTGGACACACGTTCCCTCATGTGATTACCCCAACAGACATTATGATGCTTCAGAGAGTGCGAGTGAAAGCTAGGAGTGCAGAAGTGATAGAGATAAATGGTCGTGTGAATAGGGAAGTGGATTGGGGAGCTGAGACGCCCCATGTTGCTTGGTGTGCCACTTTTACTCCTGATTCCTCAGCTCAGAAGGCCAAGCACAGAGTTATTTGTCTAGCAGTGAAATTAGTAATCTTGCCGCCATCCATCACTGGCTGACCTGCTATTGATCGCCAGTGCGCCCTCTCTTTTCAACTAAATTATATTACAAAAAAAAAAGAGAATAACAAATGTCTGCACATTCTGAGTGGTCTATGGTTTTTCCTGCATCAGCAGGAGGCTCGGAAAGAAAAACATGCTTTTTGGTGTGTGTGGCATTGGTGCAACATGTCAAGCAATCCTATTCAAAGAGATTAGTATTGTTGTTTTCAAGGTGACAAGCATGGCATGGATTTAAATCAACATGGGCTTTGAAAAGGGGGGACTTTCAGCTAGCACTGCTTGTTTTACACCAGTGACACCTCAGTGACAAATGCAGTATGCTGTTCCCTTGTCCTAAACAATATGGGAGTAGAACATGCTGATACAAGCATTGACTTGTAAATATTTCAGAGGCAAAGTACATGCCCCGCTCTCACCGACCGCAAACAGCATCTAAATATAAACTTTCAATCTAAAGTACAGCTATCAAAATGTACTGCAGAGCACCAAACTAAGGTCAAGAGCAGATTTTTTTTTCTTTGTTTAGACTTTTTCCATTGGACAGTCAATAACACAGGCAAGCACTGCGCTACGATTAGCCTGCTATTGATCACCGATTCTCTGTGACATACCAAAACCGTGTTGACAGAGGTCACTAGTCCCTTCATGTCCTTTGGAATGAAATGATTAAAACACCATCTGGAGCTATGCTGAACTTAAAGTCATTGCATGGTACAAAACAAGGACATGACAGAGGCAGTTCAGTAGAGGTTGGCATTTGCAGCAGAACAAAATATGCAACACAGAAATGTGATAGAAGAGCCCATTAAAGCTCTATCTGTTACATTACAGCATTCTAATTACAGAGAGAGAACTTGTGGGAACAAATCATTGATAGCTGGTTGTGGTTTCAAATATCTGTGAAGCTGCAGTTTGGAGAAACATGCATTAATGTTGAATTTAATATCATGGAATGGGTTAAAACTGGTGCACACAATGATACAGCTATCCACAAGTACAAATGTGTACTTTGGTGTTTTGCAAAGTATATAACATGGTATGGTCCACTTTTGACAATGACTTCTCAGTGATATAAGAAATCCCCTTTTAGATAAGATCTCAGGAGGACAAAGCCCCGAGGGGCACATTATCCCCACAGTTTCACATCCGACAAGAAGGCTTTATTCATATTTCCTTATTTACAAATTTTCATTCTCCAACCCTGGAAGTGGGACACTTCAACACAATTCTCTAATAATCACTTTAATCCCACAGGCTCAGTTTCCTCAAATGCACAATGTTGTTTTTACTTATAATCTATAAATCCTACCATGCCTTCTTGGACTTATTTTTTTCCCTCAAGCTCTTCATTCCTCTGAATGTCTTCTCCCCATGAACCTTTCCCCCATGTTTATCATGTTTCTCTATCCTTATCTGAATCCTTCCATTCCTCCTCACTGTTCCAACCTGATATCCCCACGGATTATTTCAAAAACATTAGCTAGCCTCTCAGCCATCGAGCATCTTGTCTTTTTCAAATGTCTGCACACTGCAGACTTTGAACTGTAGATGCCACAGGCACCCAGCAGAGACCTGAGAGGGCCTGTGGTCTGGCCTCCAATCTATCATATCTCGCCTGCAGCCATGAAGAGACAGACTCCCCCCATCCAGCACCAAGTTAGATTCACTGAACACTAACACACATCACAGGCATTGATCTCATCAACAGGCCATTGAAGCCCAGTGCTTCTCAGATAACCGTCAGATTGAGCTTATGTGTGGGGAAAAAAGATAATATGACACCACTTTAAAACAGTGTGGCTTAGCCACATGACAATCCAATGCTGGAACAAGATACAACAAAAACTTCTAATACTAGTATTTGGAGAAGGCTGAATCAGATTCCCAAACTTCCATTTATTTTTATTTTTTGAAACACATGTGGGTGACTGTTGCCTCATAAAACCCCTTTTTTTCCCAAATAAAACTTGCATGGAAATCTATAAGCAGTCAGCAGAACTAAGAAAGGGATCATGTAACATTTTAAGGACTTTTTCAGGATACTTCTTTTTTTTTTATTTTCCACAGGTTAACAGTAATTTTACAAGCCCATTCTCCATCTCCAGGTAGTCCATCTAACCTGAGTATTACATTGAGTTTTATCAGAACAACTTGGACCAAACCAGCTCAGAAAGTGGCCTTTAGTTGGTTTTCAACATGTTGAGGGGAGGGGGTGTAAATCTGGGTAATGATGCACAGATTAAGACTCACAAAAACAAAACTGCCTATTGGAAATTCTGGTAACTTTAAGAATCTACTAGCCAAACACGTTGAGGATCACTTGGAGATGCCATGTGATGGCAGGATTTGATGTCAAGGGATTATTATGATGGTCTGAACTGTTGAACTCAAATTTCCTGTTTAATTGGTTTTGCATTATGTTGGGAGTAAAAGGTGAAATCATATCAACCTCTGGGTTTTTTAATATATATTTTTTTTATCTGAGCATATGTTTACAGATACACATTAAGCACAATATTAATTAATATTCTTGCATATTTAATAGTTTTCTCACACTGAATAATTTTGGAGTCATTATTATTCATATAGACTCTTACATTGTGTCCTTTTGTTCTGGCTGAGTCTTGTCAGGACTTATTCATTTTACAGTTTGGTGACCTTTTTTGTGAAATTTTTCAACTCAGCAAGTCAATAAACAAACTTTTCTCAAGTATCCTGTTAAAATGAAATATTTAGAGGATTATGTAGCTTTGTGTAATTCTCAAAGTCCAGTTTCAATATCCAATATATATGTCAGCTTGTTTTGGTATTGATGTGTGTGTCGAGTCAGTTTGCTCTGGATCAAGCAAATTTAGTCTAACAGCTGGTATGAAACAACACGGACATACTGAGGCAAAGATGGGATGAGTTTATCGGATAAAAGAAGAAAAACATTTTTTTTCTTTTTGAGATCAAATAATTTCCTTTTTGGAAACTTCACTGGAACCCAGCTCTCTGGAAGTAATTTCTTGTTGACCAATTTGCCTTCACTTGTATTTAAAATGCCTTTGTACAGTCTGAAAAGTAGGCTTCTTCTCTGTTCTCCCCAGACATAGGAATTGTAAATGGTTCACTGGTATCTGCTGGAGATTTATTATACTGGGGAGACTTCCGCTGAGGTCTACTCTAATAACTGGACAGTCAAGACCATATTTAGCTGTAACATAATGGATAGAGCAGCTGACAAGAATCTGGAGAGAAGCTAGAGATTAAAATGCAAAAGAAGATAATGTTCTCCAGGGGAAATGGCTTTTTCCTGTCAAGTTATGTAGTTCGTGCTTTTCATTCCCAGCCAGTGACAAATATTGTTATATAAAGCTGCAATTGTCAAATGAACAATTGTTTGTATTTACATAATATCACATCGCATTGGTAATGCGTACCACGATGTTGTGGTAATCTTAGCCCACTAAAGACCAGAGATTACTGGAAATGTGTTATTTGGACGTTCCATATGTTCATATCATGAAATGATTTGAGGTTACTTCATGAAGTCATGACAAAGGGAGAGCAAGTCAAAGATTTTAGAAAAAGACATAAGTCCAAGAGAAAGGTGAGTTTAAAGACTTTTATTGGGGTTAAAAGGAGTTCTGTCCAGGCATACTAGAGGTGGGTGTAAGGTTCATAAATCACTTTACTAAAGTTAGTAAGTGTCCTCCTCTGTAAGCTTCCGCTATGTTGTAGGTAAATGAAAGCTTGTGGGGGCGATAAAAGCCTAAGCTACTGCTGCCTACAGCTGCTTTCTTGTTTTACTCATAAAGATTGTAATTGCCAAGCAAGAAGCTGATAACACATAAGTTGAGCTAATTTGAACTTGAGCTAATGTTTTTGCTTCATTCACCAGGATGTCCTAACAATCTTTATGATAGGGATGACATAGATGGTCTCTGATGAAGAATCTAGGCCAGGTATTTTCAGTCCTGGTCCTCGAGGGCTGGTGTCCTGCAGGTTTGAGAAGCTTCCCTGCTGCAACATGTCTGACATAAAGCTCTGCACACATCTGCTAATAACACATTGATTTGTGTAAGGTGTGTTTCAGCAGGGAAACTTCTAAAACCTGCAGGACATCAGCTTCGAGGACCAGGATTGAAGATCCCTGATTGAGGTCATGATAGACTGAACACTAGTGATGTGTGGATTGATCATTGACTGTAAAAGAAAATGGACGAACTGTGAAACCACGTGACCCGTAGGTTTCTGAAGACCTGAAAAGAAGCTCATTGGGAGGTTCCCAACGTGGCCATCTTCGTAACATTACGAATCTCGTGACTCCCGGAAAACCCAAAAATGGGCAACGAGGAGGCGCTGAGAGGGGGGCTGTGAACTTGGGGACGGATGATTGACACCCTTCAAACTCTGAGCTACGAGCTAACAAAACTAACCCGGACCTTAGTGGGGCTAACCATCTAACGGAGGTAGGCGGCTAAAGCTAAGGCTAAAAAACGAGGTTGTGCTACTCTGTGCCTCGTTTTGCCGGATATCTTCCGCCTGTCAATCAAAAGGACACGCCCCTAATTATGAGGAATTTTAAGATTAAATAACATCTAAACAGATAAGGTAGAATTTTTTTTCACTTCCCCCACAGTTGTCAAGAAGGTAAGATTGAACTATTAAATTTGAAATGGTTTTTTGAACCAGGCTGTAAACAAGTTTAAATATGCTGTGAAGTTGGCCTTTTTACCGGGAGTGTATGGGGATCTGCTCTGGTTTGCAGCCAACACCTAGCGGGTGAGGGGGGAAATGTAATTTTTGGCACTTCCGCATAGGCTTCACATTTCTAAGCCCGAGGTTGCCCCTTGGGATTGATACTGAAATATCGACACCTTTGATTCCAGCGTTTTATGTTCTAGAATTGATTTTCATGCTATAATATCGGTATCTTAGTAATTTGGGGGTAAATGTGTAGTTTATCACGAGCTGAAATACAGTGGAAAGTAACTATAATATCAGGATCCTATCAAAATTATACTCAGTTGGTAGGAACTACTTTTTCTTCCGCCTAGGATAATCATATGTGAAATAAGGCACAGTGTAGCAGTGCAGCAGCGTGTCGATCACTCAGTCCGTATCAGTCACGTGTGGAGCTCAACAGTTGCAGTGGCGCGCTGTATGATGTGTGTGGGAAGACATAGAGGTAGCAAAACCACAAACTTCCTTAAACATCTGAGAGTCAATCACAACACAGTCTATAATGAAATTGATGATGAGGAAGAGGAGGAGAGGAGAGGGACAGGTGCTGCAAGAGTGAGAAGAGACGTCACTCTTGGAGTCCTTTGATGCTGCAGGCAGGTGCTAACCACTACTAAGGTATAGAGGGAAACATGTGGAGCTGTGTTGCCCTGATCCTGAATTTTGGGAAATTATTTTCATCTGGTTTTTGTGTTGATTTTCAAACAATAGGAGTCCCCGTCATTCTTAAGACTATGGCATCCTGTTTTGTTATGTTCAGCATTAAATATGGTCATGAAATAAGTAAATGCTACAACAAATAGCTGTATTTATTATAACATACAAGCTTGAAGTGATACGTGTCCCTGAGATCAGCTCACATCAATTAGTCGATAAGGATGCTTGCAGAGGCTGGATGTCATTAAATATTCAGCAAAACAGCCATTGTGGGGTTTTTTAAAAATAAAAATAATGCTGAAAAATATTTAATAGATAGGACAGATAATAACATCAATCATTGTCATTTGTTTAGACCAATGATTAACTGAATATTAATATGTAGAAGTTGACAAACAATTATTAGGGCATAATTTCAGTTTGAGTCAAAAAGTTTTCGATAAAAATGTAACTAACATCTGCTTTCCCCTTAGTGTAGCCTGCTTTGAAACAGATTTTCTAAACACATTAAGTTTTTGTGCAAATAGGTACGGGCTTGAATTTGACTTGGTATCAGATCGGAAAGAAAATCAATGGTATCGCACATCATTAGTGAACAGCGAGTCCAATTTGTTTTCATCAAGTAGAAGGAATGCTACCAAAATGCATACATACACGAGCAGAAACAATGCAGGATTTGTCATGAAGGGTCTTAATCCCAACTGTTTATGTCGGAAAAAGTCCCAAACTTTCCCAAGCTTTGATCTGCTTCACTGTGTAAAAGCTTGGCTGAAGCAACTGATGGTATTTCTCCTAATCAAAGCTTTAATCTTTCTTGGATATTCTATGAGGGCATCGCATAACTAAACTTTCCAAAGCTCATTAGTGTGTGAAATAAGCTTGTAAAATACTCAGACAACATCTGACATCTTCAGTAGTCATTTTGGTTTGTTTGACCACTGCTTCGATCACTGTAGGCATAGGAGACTGCAAAGTCATGTCAATGACTAGAGGGAATATTTTATTTGTGCAAGTTTCACCTTGACATTTTGTGCACAAAATCTATCACGTCCTGATTATCGTGGGAGAGCAGATTCATGCCTCTGAAGGTTGGTCTTCCTTTCCCACAAACTAACGAAACTTTGCACCCCTTCTTTGATAATCTAGTTTGGAGGCAGTGCTGGGCGTCTTTAACATCAACTGCCTGTATAGCTTCCTGACAGGCAAAACAAGACATATTTCCCTTGTCTGTTCATGTATCCCTGGTGATTGTGTGGGAGGATAAAACATCATCAATAACATAAGGCTACGGTGGCAGGGGTGGCAGCATTGGCTACACAAACCTCCCACTGACACCTCCACGGGATGCAGTGAAATTAAACTGAATCAAAAGGAATCACTCCAGCCCTGCTGCTGGGGCACACGCAAAGAAAAATGTGACATATATTATAATATTTACACACACAAATGGAGTCTGGCAGAGCTGCATCTGCTGTGCTTGGTCATTCCCTGTGTGCTTGTACGTTTCTGAATTCATCAACATTAAGAGTGTCGATCTGTTTTCAGCCTCCATACTTACCCGTGTGTACATTTACTTTTGAAGAGACACACCGAGTCAATGCCGGCAAATTACAAAGAAAGAGGGAGGCAGGACTTGAAGGCTCAAACCATTAATTTCCCTGGAGAAAGTGTGCACTCTGCTTGGAGGGCCAGAGTGACCTTTCACTGACAGGACTGATGCGGCAGAGACAGGAGCAGCGGACAAATGAGATATTAGAATACACCAGCAAGAGGGGATGGAGGACAGCACAGACAGCTGGGGATGGATAATCACTGTAAGCAAGTCTTTTGACTCAATTATATCCAAGGATAGTTTTACAGTACACTGATGGCATATGAGTTTGACTCTAATATACATTTTTCTTTCTCATTGCATTGGATAGAAACATTGTGTTGAACGATTAACTATAACCTAAACCTTAAAGAAAATCGCCCTTAATGCTGGTTATTCACTCAGAATTTGAGAACAAATCTTTGTACAATCTTTACAAAACAAGAAAGAGAAAAAATTGTATGATATGTTATTTTTTGCTCCTTTGAAACTATTCAAACTATTCATCACCCATAAAAACCACTAGAGAGCTGCTTGACCCCTGATACAATTTTACATAGAAGCAAAGAGTGAGTGCTTTCCTTCTTTTTTTATTTGCCAAGCATTAATTTTATGCTGCTGAGATCAAGGTTTTATGAAATCCCACTTAAACCTGTTCCCAGCTGTGCTGAAATCTTGTCACCCAGCATGATGCATATGAAGTTGCGTCTAAGTTCCCCGCCTAAATTATTACCATCAACGGCAATGCTGCTGCACTGTATTTGAAGTGGTTCTTTTTGGTTTTTTATTATTTTTCCTTGTAATTGTCTGGAAGACCCAATTTAATTAGGGTAAGTTAAAAGTGTTTCAAATATGATATTTGGGTTGAATATTGTATTTTGGGCAGAGAGGATTAATTCCACGAGTTCTGCTTTCTATTTCGAGCGAGACAGATAGTTGAACGACTCTCTAGTGCTCTCCAGGAAACCATGATTGTTTCGTCACAGTCCTGGTCAACTTCAGTTCCATTTCTGAGGCCATATGCAGCTCCGCAGTATGTTAAAAACCTCTCCATTATTTAGGTGAATGTGTGAAATATGACAAAATGGAGAAGGAAAAAAGAAGAGATTACAATTCTAAAATGTTTCAACTTAAAATAAACAAAATGGATGGGGAAAAAAGAAAAGAAATGAAAAAATGCCAAGTTGGTTTGTAGCCCTTTTGTGGCTCAAATTACAGAAACAAGTAAAAGCTGAAAAGTCAGCCCATAACTGTTTTGTGGACCATGACCATAAGGCAATCTTATGGCTGTGCTGCATGTGTCATTTTGATGGACAAGGTCACTCGAAACAGGACACAAGTCTGAAAGTTTCCATCATTTTTTCTCATGCCTTTGAGCTCCCCTGTGGAATTTATGTGTAGCCTACTGTTTGCTTTGAGATTGTACTTAGCTGGTAGGGTTACGGCTTAGAAAAGTAATAAAGGTGAGAGGCAAGGAGTCACAGTGAAAGTCATAAGCAATCTTTGAGCTTCGAAGCTCTGGAATCTGGACTTAATGCCACTGTGTCTAAGAGCCCTGATAATGTTTCGACGTGCATTCGGAGACTTTGGGAAATAAGGCTTTATGATTTTCAGAGATTAAAAACAAATTTAAAAAAGAGGAGAACATTGTGAAGAATTTCCCCGTTAACAAAACAATCAGCTTTCTTGGTGTATATTTTATGCTTACTCTTCTGTAATATATTTTCAACAGTATGTATGTTACTTTATTTCGGATTGCAAAAATATGAAAGAAGGTAAACTACACTAACTGGTCACTATTAGGTACATGGTGCTGTACCTGGTTGGATCCCCTTTTGCTTTTAAACGTAAAAAAAACAAAAAAAACCTCTGCCTCTAGCACTCCATGGCAGCACCTGTGTCCGACTGGCCGTCTGACTAGCACTTAACCATGATGTCCCTCTTGTTTGATTTCTTGCTTGTGTTGTTCTCATTGTCAGTTGTAAGTCACTTTGGACTAAAGCGTCTGCTGAATGACTGTTGAATAGTTGAATAGAATAAACTGCCTTAATTCTTCATGACATAGATTCAACAAGGAAGAGAGACACCAACAGACTGGACAGAGTGATCAGGTGGGCTGGCTCTGTGGTGGGGGATGGAGCATGGAGTCTGTGGTGGAGGTTGCAGAGAGGAGGATGTTGGACAAACTGCTGAACATCATGGATGATGTCACCACCCTC
>JAOXYM010000012.1:7770206-7780866 GCA_028567055.1 Leptatherina wallacei | reverse complement strand
ACACACACACACACACACACACACACACACACACACACACACACACACACACACACACACACACACACACACAGGGAACAATGTCAGGGTCTTCTTCAAGGACATCCAGCAGGGACTGCGTTTGTACTGAGAAGAGCCTTAACTCATAAAGCTCAACAGATTTGAGCATGAAGGAGCCAAGGACTGAATCGCCATCAGCAGAAAACTGGTTCTGAACCTCTGACCAAGAGATTTTGTGACATTTTTCCGTCCACACCGCTGAGTCAATTGTTCAGAAAGAATCTATCATGGGTACGTTAGATAAAGGTCACAGAATAAAGCTCAGGAAGCAGCCTTGCTGGCTCTAGTAGGCTTGGAAGCAATGCTTAATAGAACAATGTACCAACCTTTTATACTTTTTTTTCCCTTTCATTACCATTCCTTAAACTTTCCTAAAGTACACCAGCAAAGCCTTTAACACTCATGGTTCCAGTGAATTTGTGCAGTAGTGTGATTATCAGACAGCTTCCGGGTGTATACATGTGTTCACCAAATGTAGTTAAGACAATTAGAGCCGTGTGCTGGTGATACTGTCGTAAAGAGATTAAGATTTAAAAACAAAACCTGCACACACACAGATGCAAAACACATGCACACACACACACACACACACATACACACACACGCTCATGCACACGCTCATGCAAATATAGCACATGTTAAAAAGAGTCGTGACATCAAAAAGTACATTAAAAACAAAAAAGAAAGACATGAAATAAAAAAGAAGAAAAGAAGATTTAAAATCAAAATCAAAAGAAATGGAGAAAGAAAGGACCACAGAATTTAAAATTCAAGCTTAAAAGAAATGGTGAAAATTGGGACTATAACTATGTAAATACAGCAGAATGCAGGTGGGTCTTTAATCTGGAATTAAATATACTAAGTGTTTCAGCTGATCTGAAACACAGATTTTTACTCTCTAAAGACTATTTTTTACTCCCTTGCTTTTAAACCTGACTGAACTTTGGCATTTTTTGTGGATTATTTGTTTTATGTGTCTTTTATTCCTTTGATATTTGTTTTATTGTCGATTTAGTCCCCCTCTTTATTTCTGTTTTTATTTCCATTTCATTACTCTTAGTTGTACAGCACTTTGGTCAACATTTGTTGTTTTTAAATGTGCTTATAAATAACGTTGACTTGATTTGACTTGACATGATGCCCATTCATGCTTATTAGTGTGAGATTTAAAAATAAAAAAATTCTGAAGATGCTGTACAAACTGCAATAAATATGTAAGAGTATAACTTTTGTTGTAGAAATCAGTATTTTTTTTAAAAAGTGCATATTTCTTCTTACAAGCAGGTACAGTGGAATAAGTAATAACAAATGAGTATTTACCCTCAATTTCACAAAATGCTCAAAATAACGTTCAATTCTTAAAATTTATGAAACATATGAGAGTTCAGAAATCCCCCTCATAGTAAAATATTCTGAAATAAACACAGAGTGACTGCATAGACATACAAATGCATTTCCATGCGTGCAGCATTTACAACATGTCAACTATATGGACTGACTGTATTCAGGAAGGAGCCTTTAATTGGGTCTGAGTGTATTGACCACTGGCTGCATTATAGGTGGTCGATACATCAGTGGCAGCAGTCAGAGGAGAGAGAACCCGTCCTCTTCCCTACATCCTCTGTTTCATGTTTCCACCCTTGAGTCACACATGGGTTTGTCTTTCATAAACAAATTTTCAGAGGAGAAGCCAGAAGTGAGCAGGTTGAATTTGACAGAAATCTGGACTCAGTCCCAGAACCAGGAGCTCATTTTGGTCAAGCATCAAACCATTCCAAAGGCGCATGTTAATGAGAGGGGGGAGAGAAACAGACGTGTGCTTATTTGACTTCTTAACATTCTTAATATTTTTTTCTTTGCTTATCTTGCCTGAGTAATGGTTGTAATACTTTAAATGCAACATCTTTTAAAGGTTTAAGTGTGTATTTAGTTTTCAACCCGAGGAAAGCGTTGTGAATAATTCGTCTTTAAAAATGAATTTGCATTCATTAATCAGAATCATTTAGCAACAGAATGAAATCTTCCCAGTAAAGAGCGCAAAGTCGTCCTAAATGAGCTCCAAAATGGATGTTGCACATGGTAAACACACTCAAACGACTGTAATTCTGAATCCATTTCATTCTCTCCAGCATCCCTGTATGCAAATACTTATACGTGGTGGAAAAACATCAGAAAAGTCTCAGCATGGGTTTTTCTACTTCCTCCTTTGATGTCATGGAAATGTATCGCAAAAGCTAATATGAGGGCTGCGTGGCATTAACGCTTGGATGTAAATATGTCTTCGCCATGTGTTCAAAGGGGAGGTGAATTGCTGTTTTGCATAGTATCACAGAAAGACAGTGCTTACACTAGTAAACACATTATTTTACATTAAAATACATTATCCATTTACGAATGGTGAAAGACAAATCAGGGAGTTTTTTTTCTTTTTTTGCAAGTGTCGTATTCATATATTCACATATATGTATGCATATTATTTACACCTTGTTAAATTGAAGTGAAATATCCCGTTTCACTTCAAGTGCAATTGCAGTCAACATTATAGCGTCATTAATCAAAGTGTCTTTATTTCCCCCAAACCTGCTGGAATTGCCTATTTCTCATTTAGAGGAGCACATCCAATCATGACATCACAGGCACATCACAACAAATTAGACGGGGCGGTTTCCATCTAATGATGTTTATCACTTGATGTCTAGATGTAGAGGCTTAATCACATTTCCTTCGCCTGGTGTGAAACTAAGTGTTTATCCTTGAGCCAGGCTAACACATTTGGGTTTAGTGATGCTCCGAGTGCATTACAGCTGGAAACTTATCTACAGATGACGTTCAATTATATCCTGACAGGAAGGGAGGTTTCTCAAAACTCCACGCAAACGCTTTCCTCCTTTAAGCCAATTAAGGGATTTGACGAAAACACTTCTTTCATTATTCATCATAAAGCGTGTCAGCCTTGTCAAGAAGGAGTGCTCTCACGCCGATCTAAGTGCCGTTAAACACAACACCACTATGAAAGTGAAACGTGTCAGAAACACAGATACTGGCTCCGGGTGCTGCCGGTCTGTTTCCACGAGCTCCTGCCAAGGATTTAGTCCTGCATGTGAAGATGGCCTGCCGAGCCGATGGTAATTAAACTCCTCATTTCCACTGATCTCCTTCATCTCATCCTGCATCCCCCCTACCTCAATCCAGTTTTTCATCCTGAGGAGGGGGTTACTAAATAAGTAATGTGGGTTTCAGAGAGTGGGTGTGTTAATTGGCTTGTCTTTATTAGTGCAGAGTGCTCCTACTGACCTTTTCGCAGAGATAGCCGGCAGCCCCCGGGCCACACGCCTACAGAGGGACAAAGTGGGATTGTGTGGAGCCAGCTGCCTGGATCTTCTACTCTCGCTGGAAGCCAATCCTCTAAGCCCACCATGCTTACAGTAGCAAATATGATAATTTTCTGGGCTTCATCAAGGACCCACAAAGCAGTAAAACGGATTCATGTTCATCTGTAGTTTCTGAATAATTCAGTTATTTGATTAATAATGTGCTTTAAACCTTCAATTAATCATTCTGTATAGTTTTAACATTCAGAAGGAAAAGTGGCAGAAATGCATCATGACATTAATGTTTAACTTGAAGAATAATCAAGTTAAAATAAAAATTGTTATATTAGTAAGTTATCTATCTATCTATAAGTCTTCTTGCATTGAAAATTTTGCTCAATCAAATGGTAGAGCAGGCTGTTAAAGGGATATTCCATTTATTCTTTATTCATTTGTGTGTGTGTGAAATATTCAAAATATTTCTTAGGACACAACAGGGGTTACAGGGTAACTCTCAAAATCAAAAATGCTTCCTTGGAGGGACAGGCCAACCGAGTTGTGTCCGTTTTAGATTTACGTAGCTCTATTTGTATACTGGCAAAAAAAAAAAAAAACTCAAGGAAATAATTCCCTGCAATTAGGGAAACTTCCTAGAGAAACAGTCAGAGTGGGCTGAGTTGACTGCAGTGGTCCTGCTGTGACATACATCCTTTACACACAACAGCTGAAAAACTGGCATGGCTCCTAAATAGCTCTAAGCTGGTAACTGGCTGCCCGACAACCACTTATACAAGCAATTTATACTTTGCTGACCTTTGATGGAACGTATTATTATGCTTAACAGTGAAGAAGAAAAATGGAATGCATATTCTGCCAACCTGGATCCATCTTCTTTCTTCTTTGTTTTAAATGGTCCAAAGGATTGTGGGTGCTTTGAAAACACAAAGGAAACACATCCTTAAAGAACAAAGGACTAAGTCTTTCAAACAATCTTTGATATGAAATTTTATGACATGGCGTCCTGGAAAAGTAGGATCCTTTGACTTTGAAAGCACCTAGTGCTTGACCTCCTGTAGATGAGGAATCCCCGGTGAAAAAAGCTAGCATTTATTTGAAGCAAGGCCTCAGAGGTGCAAACTTTGGCCTTCAAAAGCAAATGCAATATTGTGATTTTTCCTGCATCACTTCAATTGAAGCTAACGGAGAGCTAAGTTTGTAGGTGGACCAGTTCTTTGATCTCCTCCAGAGTTTGTTTGTGCATCCACAATTCCCCAAATACACCAGACTTTCCGAGCAAACCAAGCCACCTACAAAAGCCAAAGCACTTTGACATGCTAGCTTTTAATGGGGAGAGTGACATTTCGAGTTCCCGCTCAGCCATTATGTTTGTTATGTCCCTCAGACGGTCTAGCCACTGCAGTTCTGCATTTTTAAACACCACTTTTTCAAGTTCCAACTTTTGCATTCAGCAACATGTTGTTATTAATTAACAGTTAAAAAAATCTAATTAAACATTGATTCAGAATCATCCATGTCCACCTCGTGATGCATCTAAAAAACGACTGTTTCCCCACCGCTAACCTTCACTAACAGAAATCATGTAATTATTATCCAATAATAACTTTCATTTACTGCATATTTGTTACATGAAAAGAGGCAGCCATTTGTGTGGATGTGCAGATGCTCCTGCCCATTTGGAATGACTTGATCTGCCTGTAGAGAAATACAGCCACCAGCATTGTGAGCTTCTATTTTAAACAAAAGGGATGGACAGATCTTGGTTTCACCATTGTCCCATTTCTTGGAAATCTAAAATGACGCTAAACCCTTGTGATTTTTTTTTATCAATTTCATGCACAAAGCTGGCAGGGAAGCAGGCACATCCAGCCAGATGCTGGGCTAACTAGCATCCTCTTTCATTTTCTCCTCAAGGCTGCTTTGAAGCCCCTTGTACATGTGCAAGTTCCTGAAAATGAAATTGCTGCTTCATCTCACATTCTATTTTTTTTTCCTGCCTGTGTACCTGTGAAATGATTAAATAAGGTTCACACAGCATTTTCTAGGAAAAAACTATGTAAAAAAGATATGTTTATTTAAGCTTTTTTCCGTTAAGAAGCTTTCTTATTCTGTTTTAGATGTGTGTGAGCAGAGATTTCTGAAGGAAAATGAATGTCCGGACTATACTGGGACAATACAATGTGTTTTCTTTTCTTTCTTTTTTTCATTCGCAATCATTTTCGCACCAGGCTCATTCCTTTTAGTGACCGTTGGACTCCAATCTTGATGTCCATGTCTTATCATCTTTTGTAAGCTTAAATGCGAAAGATTTATGTTCTATTCAAGATTCAGCTGATTATATGTTTACAGACTTCCAATATCTCACAGAGCACCATAATACTCTGAAAGATTTACCAGCAGAACCCATTTCAATTCAAGAGTGAATGTACCATCAGACTCTTTTGTACTGTATCCTCTGCTGTGTGATCCATGCCACACATTACTGATGTTGTCATTTGATAACATATCTAGGGAGTAAAACAGATCGTATTGCAGGATTTTTCTATGATAACTTCAGCAACTCTGTCATATTTGAATTTTGAGATCAGACTGAAAAGATCTTCCTTTGAGAAAGTTCTTTAAATTAACTAGCTGGTGCGTCGTTTTACACTTGTGAAAAGTAATGTCTACTGGAATACAACAACCGGATATCGCTGGGGGAAAAGCAAAAAGAAGATCTCCATCATTGCATTCCCCTAGACCAGTACAATAAGAGATCAGAGAAAAATAATCTAAGCTTATAATCCAATCAGATTCAGAACCACAATGAGAACTCGGCGTGTGAACAGAAGCCTCCAAATCCGTGACTGTAATCGTTGTGTTTTAGCCATTCAGTGAGTTGGATGTTTAAAAAGACAACTTTCTACTGCCCCAATAAGATTTTTTTGTGCTCCTACTGTTGATTCGAAAGCAAGGTTAAAAAAGACAAAAAGGAGATCTAACCAAATGAGGGGGGCAGGTGATGGGAATTTGGAGGCGAGATTACAGGGACTGAAGTACGCTAAATTGCCTAATTCCATTTTTTTAAAGACGTGTGTAACTGAATTTATCTGCCATGAAGAAGTTATTAGAGCCTTTATATAATCTGGGATGAGAAGGACTTAAGAAATAGGAAAGAAGGGAGTCGTGCCTCAGCTAACCTTGTAGATTTTTAATCCGATTTACATCAACCTAGAATCTGCAGGAGAGCAGCAGAGCTTCTTTGTTCAGGGCGTTTGAGTGCAAATTGCTTTGGTGTCCAACTGATACACAGCAAACAAACTAAACAGATGACTTAAAAGACATATGCTTACTCTCAAGGGTGACAGTCTTCCTCATATTCAGGAGTGTGTGTGGTCACTGCATTTCAGAAAACAAGCTGCTCCGTGTCCTTTATGAATAAAAGATGTGAATTTAAGAAAGCTTGAGACAAAGTTCTCACTTAAACGAGGACAGAGATGGGATTAACAGAATATTTATAAGCTGATTTAATGACCTGAACGAAATGTTGTAGAGATTGCCCTGCAGTAAACGGAGGCCTAAGGATAATTACAGGGTGTCTGAATGTCAGAAAAGGCTAACATGGTAAGTAGAGCTTAAACTGGATGTGGCCTCTCCCTGGCTGCAGCCGCGGCACATGTGCATTGTTATAATGGGACGTTATAGGCTTGATGTATATTTTAATGCTATTACAGGCTCTGAAGCCAGCAAAGCAAAAATTTTCCATGACTGCTTTCAGACCAAGTCTTCGATCCAACTCGGCCCCTCGTCTCTTCTCTGCCACTTCTAGCAGTGAGTTTTCAGAGCTCACGGTAACAGTCGGGAACAAAGCCTGAGATGCCATTTCCCAATTGATTCACAGCAATTCTGTTTTAAAGCATGTAATGACACGTTCACATCTCTGCATGCACATAGACACACACACACAATGTCTTTTCTCTCCCGATGGCTTTACCAAGCAAATTGGAATCCTCAAAAGCTTGTCATTCAGTCATGCCACAGAGACAGGTGGAAAAGGTGGTGGTGGTGGGGGGACTGCAGTTATCTGCAAAGCAATGTTTAGATTTTACAACACTTAGAAAGCTGCTGAAATGAAGGATTTAAACTAGGTTTCATGTCATTTCGAACACTTAAACAATGCTTTTGAAGCAATGCTACATTCGTTATTTACATTCCCGGAGACGTCATTGCCCTGCAGAATCCCGAGGCTGAGAAACTGCACATCACAACTTTGTGTTCCAGCCTGGAGCGTCATGTGACAGCATTTTGCTTTAAAGCGCTGTTATATGCCAGCAACTAGATATCATAAATCCAAGAGGAAATTATCAGTGGAAGTGAGAAAAGGGAAAGTGACAGAGCAAGAGAACAGACAAGAGTTGACATCATACTGACTTTTACTGGCTGGAGAGATCTTAGAGTACATGTAGGATGCAAGTTGGATGCTGAATTAGCTGTCGTTAGGGAGTGCGTCACTGAGGAAATCTCTTTTTAAGCCCTTTTAATTTATTGAAAATAAATACCTTTGTGTTTTTATCGATATATTTTCACAAGTCGGAAAAAGTTTCATTCTTGAATATTCTTCATTAAGGCATGGCTTTAAGGAAAGCAACATGGAGCCTGTGCATATCTGCAAAAACGGACTCATTCTGATTTAAATTGATCATAAATTCTAATTATTTTCAAGCTTTTTAAAAAAAATGTATTTCTTATCTATAATCTCATTTTCTTATTTGGTTTGGATATAAAATATAAACAGCAAACTTCCTGTAGATGCTTTTGGTTTTTTTTGTAACGTTTTCATGCAAATCTCAACTTTCTTGCACCGTGTGATCAGTTGGAAGTTGAGCCATATTTCATTAGTCAGCTGAAAATGATTACTGTATGGGCTTAAAATTGATTCCAAACTAAGTTGAGAATTTCATCCATCATTATTTACAGAACTCCTGTCATTTCCTGTAGAGACTATGTAAGGTTACGCTGATGTGAACTGAAGGAAGGCAGCAGGAAGAAGTCATGGCTGACATTTACTATCCGCGCTTATATCAGCAAGTCGATGAGATCAGATCCACAAAAGACAGATGCACAAAGCCTGTGTTCTTCCCAGCATCGCTCTTTCTTTCTGTCTCTTTTTTTCTCCTTCTCTTCACACCTATATGGCTCTCATTTGAAAAGAAAAAGAGGGAGAAAATCAAGGTCATGCAACCGAGCACGTGAAGTTGCAGCAGGAGAATACATTTACACATACTTGTCCTCTCCGACCCACTGACAGTCTCAAGGAATGTAGCCTTGTCAGGTCAGGTTATATATGACTATTGAAGACGCTGGCGTGTTGCATGGAGTCCTCCTTTAATATCTGCCCCTCCCCCATTTCTATTTTCCTTCTTTTCTCCAATAGGTGGATGCTCAATTTATGAGTCACAAACAAGTCCACGTTGTCAGTGTATGAGTAGAAGAGAATCTAATTAAAGTGGCAAATGGAAAGAGAAGAGAGAGTGAGTGAGAGAGGCAGAAAGTGAGTGAATCAGCATAATTACAGTTTAATGCAAACAACTCCACATTGTCTTTATTCCAATGAGTTAATGAGGTTACACACTGGAAAAAAAACAACAATTCCATCACTTGTGTTTTCTTCTGCAGGCCACTGAGGAAAATGAGCTGTCACCCGATCTTAATGGCGACAGGATTTTCACCCTGGCCAGAATTAATATCTGACTCTCAGGCCTAATGAGCAAGAGCTGGGAGAACAGAATGAACTTTTTGTCCTGCAAATTTGGTGAAAATAAGTAAAATAAAAAAACATACAAATAAGAAATGGATGGTGTAGAGTGTGGATCTTGAGTTGGATACATTGCTGCAATTGAACTTTGCCCTCAAGGGCCAATTTAAGGCCAAAAATGCCCCCGATGCTGACTGTCTTTTCTTCTTTTGTTAATTAAGCCAATAAATAATGACCTAATGATCCATTTAGCATAAAAAACACATCAAGCTTAAGGGATGAACCAATTAAACTGAACAAATGGAGAAGGAAAGAAAAAATGATGTGTCAAAAAACAAACAAACAACAAAGTACATAAACAATATCTGAAAGTAATTTCCTTATAAAACAAAACTGAGCAAAAAAAAAACAGCAATGACTTGGCACAGGACCTGACACATACATCTGGCATCTGGCACTCAAACTGATCTTTTTTTAATTTATTTTTTTATACAAGGCTTCATTAGAAATGGTCTCCAAACAGGGAGAAAAGGCTGGAATGATCCTCCCAATAGTCCAGACCTCAACATCATTGAAGGAGGGTGGGCATATCTCAACAGAGAGCAGAGCAAAGTGGAACCAACATCAAAAAAAGAGCTTTGGAATGCCCTTCAAGAAGCCTGAACAACTATTCCCGAAGACTACTTAAAAAATGACAAAAAGTTCTTCTAAGACGGTTCTGACTGGTAAGAATAAAGGTGCTCATACCAAATATTGTTTGTTGAAGCTTGTCAGAATTGTACAGACTTTTTGCCATACATAAAATATTGATATGTATGTTTCAATAAACTGCTGAGCCTCTTTTTTTTAGATATACTTCAAGAACACAAAGAAAGGACAAATGTTGCGACATTTACACATTCTGTACAAGTCTACGTGTTTAATGTAATTAAATCATAATATTTTGGGTCTTTTGTGCTCAGTTATATCCACAGGTAAGACTGATTAATGGTTTTCATTTTATTTTGTTTTCTGCTAATTTTGTGAAGATATTTTTTGGATCAGTAGCTACATTAGGCAGAACGATCAGTGTCTCAACCAGTGTATGTAGAAGAAATGGATGAAACTTAAGACCAAGTGACCCATAGGTTTCTGAAGAGCTGAAAAAAGGCTCATTGGGTGTTTCCAACCTTCGCCATCTTGGCAGCGTCACAAGTCTTGTGACTCCCTGAAAATACAAAAATGCGCTGAGAGGAGGGCTGTGAGTGTGGGGATGGATGATTGACACCCATCAAACTCTGAACAGCATGTAGCCACAAGCAAACAAAGCTAACCCGGAGCTAACGAGAGCAAAACAGCTAACAGAGGTTGGCGGGCTAATGCTAAGGCATGCTGTTAGCCGGCTATAAACCACGGTTGTGTTACCCTCTGCCTCCTTTCTGCTGGATATCTGGTACCGCAATCAAAACAATACACCCCTAATTATGAAGAATTTCCAGATTAAATAACATCTAAACGAATGAGTTATAAATAAATTCCCTCCCCCCACAGTTGTCAT
>JAOXYM010000012.1:7740397-7757987 GCA_028567055.1 Leptatherina wallacei | reverse complement strand
CCACCACACAAATGGAAAAAAAAAAAACAATGCAAGTGAAATTTGCACACAATATGCATTGCATCAGAGCTGTGTTGACGCAAATGGGCTTACTGAGCCAGCAAAAATTCTGAAACCCCCATGGGAATGAACATGCATCTGCTTATTCTCTAAACATGGCAATAACATTATACGGCAGCAGCTCGCAACATGCACAAACAGAGCTGGTTAATTTGTCAGAGATGCAGACCATCCCATTCCGCTTCTGATTCACTCTGCAGTTTCATGGTTGCTCTCTGAATTCTTTTAAGGCAACAGTTCCCACTTTTCTGTTTGCATTTCCTCGATGCATATTTCTTATCTCCTTGCAGATGTGAAAGTGTGTGCACTGTGACTTGAAAGCTGGTGACGCTGATTATACCACAATGGGGTGGTTGACGAATGGCCTAGTAAATTGTTAATTAGACAGAGGAGAAGCGGCTCTTAAATTAGATGTGTGAATGGAGACATTGTCAGCCTTATAAGTCAGGCCTGCTCTGCTTCCTCTACCGAAGACTGAGCTGCCATTCTGATAAAGTGGCTGACTGATCCAGCATGTGAGCAGCCTTTGGCTTTGGTTAAGCATCAACACCAAAACACACTAATAAAAGTAACAGAGATTTGAGGGTTACATTTTTAGCATCAAAAGATTGGTTTCCAAAATTATCAAAAGTGTGTCTCCCTGTACATGTAGTGTTAAATTATGGATGTCCAGCCTCAGGAGAGCTTTAGATATAATTTTCCGAATTTAGCTAACATATGACCTGATCTGAAGTCTGCACTTATTCTGGCTGCTGTACCTTTACAGCTGGCCTGTAAAATGTTTACCTGTGGAGGTTTCTAACAAGGGACATCCTGAGGAAGAACCTTCTCTTTTTTCTCCTCAGATAGAAAAATATTCATTGGTATTTTTAGTCATGTTGATCTCATTAGCAGTTGTTACTTGAAATGAACTTCCTACCAATGCTTCTGATCATCCTGTGTGAATCTGCCCACTGCTGCCATTAGTTTGCAAACGTGACAGATGGGGGTTGGTGTTTTGATGCTGCGCCTCAAATTCCTGGCACCAAGTTGTTGACGCACTTAAAGTAAAGGAATTACCTTTTCTACTGTATGAATCTTTGGATTCTGTTCGTCTTTTTATTTATTCCGCGGGATCGCGTTGAGGTGTTTTTATGAGGAGAACAAATGCTGTCTGCTGGAGACTGCATGCATTAGCAAGCTTTCAAAGAGTAGTTCTGGATTGTGCTGCGAAAGGGGTGGGAGGTGGCTTGAGTTGATGGCTAACCATGAATTAGACAGACAGATGGATAAACTTCCACATAAGATGGTGATAGAACAAAGCCTTGCAAAAATTCTGTAAGAGATTGCAATTTCAGTCACATTGCTATGCATCCACAGTGGTAATCCGTCTCCCTGTGAGCTTGGTAGTTCACAGCTGAAATATGTATGTGGAACCCTTCAAAAGAAATGGGTCGTCACTCCTCTGCCCAGGGGAAATAGATCTGTTATAGATGTGAAAGCTTGTGCCATAGGTGCAAAACGTACAGTATATAATAAATATTTGTTCTGGCAGCTCTACACTAGGATTCTTAAAATTTTATGGTAGTTTACAGCCCTGTTTCATACACAAACAAGAGTCCTCAGTGGCAAGTTAGACTGAACGGATTTGTAGAGCAGAAACGCATAATTGTGTAAACACTACCATAAAGTACGACTTTCTGAACATGCTAGATTAACAGTGGAATCAATGACTATCCCACTCGTCTGCTACAGTAAGAATAGCCTTTAACCTTCACTTTGAAAGAATAACATTTCTTTTTATCTGCAAGTAATTGGACAAGGCTGCCCCCACAATGCAAAATGCTATATAAAGAAAAGGAAACTGCTTTTAGACTAAAATGTAATGTGTGTGTTTAGGGATGGCAAAGTGAATCAGGTTTTGCTCTCAGTCATCTATGGGCCCAAAGTAGGTTAATTCTTATTCAAATGCAAATCTGACTAGTGTGTTTTAACTATACCCTGCTTTTGCCCTTTTGAATTTTATGCTGAAACCATACTTTTGCAGAGTCTGTATATTATTTCATTTGCGGTTGCTTTTTCTAACTCTGCTCACATTGTGATGATCATTCTTCTCCTTATAATCATATCGCCGCCTTTCCCATATGCTGCTCATCTTTCTGACTTCACTCTCAGGTGTAAATGCTGATTATCTTGTGTAGATATCAGAGCATGGAAAATTAAATGTGACCGCAGCTAGCCTGCCAGGATGTCCATTATAATGATATCTGTAATCTGCTGGGCTCAGGGGAAGGAATGAGGAAGGAGAAGATGAGGATGTAGGAGGGGGGTTGGATTCGGTACAGACCCGATGAGCAGTGGACATGGACTTTAGCCATTGGTGGAGTCCAAATGGGCCATATGGAATGGTTTGTTATAAGTTATGTGTACCAAAGTTCCATCCAAGACTGCAACAACATCCTTGGATACAAATCTGAACAAGTGTATGTTTATTTTTTTTCTAGAGAACATCTTCACAGGGTGTTAAGAGCCACAAATACAGATGTCTTGATGTGATTAATTTTGTCCAACTCAAATTATTGGAGATGATTAGGCCTACACAGGACACTTTGAGAGACTGAAACAACAGCATTCTGATCATTTACTCAGCCCACAAGAATAGGCAGTAAACCTGTAAAAAGAAAAACAATGGCACACAATCTCTTTGCCATTCAGGATCAGAGAGCGCACACCTACTTTAAATGCTATCAACCCATTAAATAGCGCAGCCATTATCTGCTGGTATCACTCCCATGATTATGCTTCAGACTCACAAAACTCCATCTAATGGGGGACATAAGGTGAGTATCATGCATTCTGATCACTGATAAGAACAAAGAGGCCGAGATTATTTCAGTGACTTCTTGCAGTTGAGTGAAGATATGCATGTAAAATATCTGCAAAATGAGGTAGAAAGCTCATCCATCCATCCATCCATTCATCCATGCAACTACATAGAACACAAATAAGGTTGTAGTAATCTGCTCTTTTTTTCCTGTTAATTAATAACACAATGTTGAAAAACACAAAAGGTGGAATTCAAAATTGTGAAAGAGCAGTCTACGGCGTGCACATTACAGACACGATGGATAAGCGTGGAATCTGACCTTGAGCATTAACAGCTAGTGTGTGGAAGTACTTTCGCTTCTATTGGTGACTTCATTTGCCTGGAAAATCTGGTTCGTTTGGGGAGGTGTGAATGCACAAATGTACTCTGATGCAGATCAAAGAAGCAAACTCTGATCCGCTTACAAATGTAGCTCTTGCTTCGCTTCAAGTGAACCAAAAGCAGGAAGTGGACAAGTGGGTTTAGCGCATGACATTGTGGGTAAATACAACCAAGGCATATGCACGTGTCAGACGATGGCCGGCTCTGGCCGGGAGAAATGGCTTGCAGTCAGACATGGAAGAATGCGCTAAAAGTTTGGATAGAAATATGGTTTACCAAAGACAGCTCCGTGTTTTGTTCTTGTGAGGTGGAAACAGATTTATTTTGTCTTTATTTATCACAAAAAATATGAGAAACCATGTCAAATGTTTCTACTCGGAATGTAGTAGTCAAGTAGTCAAACAATAAAAAAAAAGATGCATCAATTATCATTTTAGAATCGTATTGTAGCCATTTGAATCATAATCAAATCGAATAGTGATGTGCTGAAAGATTCTCCCTCCCAGTGTTTGTGTGCACATTTTATAAAGAAAGACACTGTTATTGGCTGGTACTTTGGTCCAGGTCATTGAAGAAGCCCAGCTGGATCATCCTCTACTCAGGTGTGAAGTCATTCTCAGTTCCCCTGCACCATTAGCTTGTAGGAGGTGGGGAGGGAACCCACTGGCCTTATGGAGCAAGTGATGACAACAGATTAACAGGTGATAGCAGCACAATGAACAGACAACCTCATCTGATGAGCATAAGATTGGACCGGTGATATGTCATTGATCTGGGTGTTTCATGTCAGGGTGCCTCAATTTCCATACCTGTTAATCTAAAATGGTGCTTGTTCTCACACGCTTGTGCATGTTTCCAACAAAGCTTATCATCAAAGCAATTATTCCTGTGAGAGAGAGAAGCCCTGCCAACACTCCATCTCCGAGCTGCAAACAAATTATGCGAAGGCGATCTTCATGATGCCTGTATGACAAAGCAAACAAGTTCCGATCTTTATTTGTCCCGCGTCTAAGGTCCTCAAACAGCAGACACTCGTGGGTGTGAAACTTGCCAAAGTGTATGGAAATTGGCTGCTGTTGCAATGGTTTCTAGATGTTTTTTGTGATGTTATTATGTTCTTTGTTTGTTTTCCCCGTTTTATTTTATTATTAAAAGCGAAGCCCTTCCACATTTATTTGGATAATGGGTTTTGACAGACCCAGCCTTTCCTCCCCAAGGATAAATCAAAGCCTGAAATTTCCACCTGGCACTTTCAAGATGTAATTGATGGAGTTACAATTGGCGTATGCTTCCTTAGATATAATGTGATTTAAATTGATGCCAATAAGTCGGAGAAGGTTAATTTTACCGATGTGATTTCATGGTTAGTTAAGCAACTGTCGACTTGCGTTTAAGCCTTTCTGTCTGTCTTGTGGAATTTTTCTGGTGGTTTTCCAGTGAATCTTTCGGTGGTTTTGCTGTGGGTAATTGTCAGGTTATGTTTTCTCCCCCTTCCGTAGCTGCTGTGAAAGGCATTAGCATATTGAGTTTCGTTCCCTGACTGTGAAGTGATTCCCACATTGCATTTAAAAGGTATCGCAAGAATGTGCGGCACATTATACCACAGAGAAATATGAGACAGGAGAAAGAGCACACTCTTCCGGCACTTCTCCTCTCAGCTCATACACACTTCAGCAGAACAAGCTTAACATCTGTGCGCATAGAGGTAAGCACACACTGGCTGCTTGAACCCTCTCACTGGATGCTGACTCATTCAAGGTTCAGCAGGTGGACAATATTTTCAGGACGGGTGAGTGGTTCATGTTACTTTCCGATCTTCCACAGTTGACTCCGGTGAGACAGTCGGGAAGTTACGCCTTTGCCTCCAAGTTAATGAAACCTCTGCCGCCAAGTATCATATTTTTTTCCTCTGTCTTTTCATGGCATTTAGATAAAGATTTACTTCATTTCAATTCAAATTATGTGTAATTGAAGTTGTTATAGCCACTGTATATATAAGGAATTGGTTTTATTACGGTAGTCTTTTTGCTAAGTTCAATTTATTTTTCTGCACCTGCTGAGTTGTGAAGTCGTGGATGGTATCCATATTAAAATGTGTTTGTATTGGCGAGGTAGTAGGAAACCACATAAAATATCTTATTTGTGTTTCAAGATTGCAAGAATATAACAAAATACATATTATAACATACAGTTTTTATATGGAGAGTTGAGGTATCAGTCTAACACCAACTGTGGGATGATGATATTTATCAAAGCTGCTGCCATATTATCTATTTGATATGGCACCAGGGTTTTATTATCATCCATGTGGAGGTTTTGTAATATGTACTCACCATTAGTTTCTTGTTAATATAACCTTCCCAAATCGCCTTGTTGTCTTTCTTCCTCTTGGTCTATTCTCAGAGCCTTGACCTCTAGTTTATGCACGTTTTCATCTGTGAGCTCTGTTTTGAATAAATAAAGCCAACCATCAAACTCAGTTGACCTTCCTTCAAGCAGCCTCTTCAGATTAATATGACGGGGTGGGGGGGGGGTGAAGTCCATGTGGGCTGGCTGTATGAGCCCCATAAGGAATGTAGGTGGTGGGCTAAGTGGGCATAAACAGGGCAATTTTTTCAGAAAAATGGGCCCCACATGGGCCCTCACCAAGTTGGGCCCCAGCTGAAACCCAGTCAGAACCAACTAAAAACCCATTTGGACAAACACAGGTGAGGCCACTGTGGACAAACCCACTTGGGACCCTTATCTGAATCCCAAACTTAACCCTTATTGGCCCCACATGGACACGTTGGCTGGACATATGTGACAATACAACCATTAGGATTATGGGGGATCACAAAGTCATCCATCATAATAAGTGACAATTCTGCAGAGCAGTCTTTCAAGATTAGGATGTGTAAGTGTAACTACAACCCCTAGTTTTTACGTTTCTCCACCTACAGGAATTTTTTTTAAAAACGGCCTCTTGCATGAGGCCGCTGTGCCATCCGCAACCACTGCCAAGCCATGTGAGGATCAGCAGGGAACGCCCTCAAAAGCACAAATCCAAAACCATTGAGGCAATATGTTGGGAAAACCAGAGACTATGTCTTAAACTAGCTTAAAAAAGTCTGATTTTTTCCCATCTGTATATTGGCCAGATGTTGGTGGCCAAGGTGAGGGACGACCCTTTTTACGACTGGAAGGGGGTTTTGAGGATTTATTTTTTAGTGACATAGGAAAGTCCCAAATATTCACTTCTACGTCAGGTTTGGATGCACTACTCCTTTTTCCCCCCGTTTTTGTCATTGTCTTCAACAAGTCAAGATCATGAGTGCATTTTCTCCACAGTACTGTTCATTTGTGTTTCACTTGCTGGTTTTTTATGGTCCCTATTTTTATGGTCCCTATGGTGAATATTATAAAGTTTTAACGGGGGAAATGTATATGATCAGCTACAGAGAAGTTGTGTTTATTTGGACAGATAAGTTAATGCCCCATGAAGCCATATTTCTTAGAATACAGCCCTTATTTGAAAACTTGCATGTTTATTCAGTTATTTATTTGATTTATCATATGAATCTACACTTTTACTTATTTATTTTCCAAAACTGATTGAAATTTTTACCATACCTGTAAGAACTGTGGTATGCATATGTCAGTAATGATTTGGACTCACTTGTTGCATCAGTTCCATCTACATGTGGTGTTGTAATGGAAACCTGTTAATTGAAAAGCTGCAGCATGCAGAAGAAACCGAAAACAGCTATTAGCCTCCAGTGTGAATGCACTCTGCCTCATCACGGTCCATAGGAAAGATTTGTCAGGAATGGGAATGACTGGGGACTGGACACTTTATTGCAGATGAGCGGTTGAGAGGAGATGTAGTTTATTGGTCTCTTTGCTTCGAGGCTGCCTTATTTACGGAATCTGCAGGGTTTTTACTGCAGGGGGTTTTACTGTGCACATTGTCAGCCGAAGCTGAAATAATGTTGATCTGTTTGATGTTTTGACATTTTTCCCACTTGAAAGACTGCTTTTGTTACTTTCCCTTCTTATTTTGCTCAACCCACATTTATTGGTCTTTCATGTCAACCCAAACATATGTTTACTTTCCACTGACAAGAAGATGGCTCCCTTTTCTCTCTTGATAGCAGGCCTCCTGATGTTTCATGTACTCCAGGGGAAACCTTTTCCATATTTTGTGACTGGCATTGAAATAGCTCCTCCATAATGATTTTTCTGTAAATACTTTCTAACATTAATTATCCCTTTTTTCATATGAGAGCAGTGAGTGGGTATGGCCTGTATGCAATATTGTCTTTATCCACTTGGTCCTTTGCTGTTGCTGGGAGAACTATCCTCATGTGTACCACCTTCTCGACAAGATAGAGTTGGAGCTGTGCATATTGGGACCGGATTACAGTATCGACTCCTCATCCACTTAATGGAGAATCTGTACCGTTTACAACTAATTAAACCCATTAAAAGGGGCATACGCTAATGCATTTTTGCACAGATAACAGAAACATGGGTTCATTTTACCAGGAGGTCAAGACAGGAGTGATTAACTGCGTATTAAAGTCGCAGCGTGACATCTGAGGGACTCATCAAGATGGTGGCCAGGGTGCAGAGTGCTGATATGGGTGTCATCAAAACTGTAACGGATTGCTTCTCACACTTAATGCTATTTGGTATAAAAGTTCTCCATGAGCATTCACAGAAAAAAAACAGAAAAGACAAAAGACAAAACTATTATAAAAAGACATCAGATGTCTTTCCAGTGAGAGTATTAGATGAGTGGATTTCTTTTCAACTTTATTAGTGAATCATTTCTTAAGCATTCACAGGGCTTTTTCCCCCCCTTTAACCCAAGCCAAGATGGAAGATGGAAACATGCTATGGATGCTTTCAAATGTGTTACAACAGATTCTGCTGCAGTTTTGTAGATGCATGCATGCACTGAAGTATTTGCTGTAACTCAACCTTTCTCCAGAACAACCATAAAAAGCAGTTGTTATGAAAATTTACATGTTACATCACCAAAATTATCATACACAATAGTCTAGTTTTGACCTCCAATGTACCAAGTTGCTTCCACTTTATCCTATTTTCATTATCTGTAATTCTAATGGAGGATTATGCAGGTTAAATGCATGAAGGACTTGCATAATGGTTATTTCTGTGCAGCCATTAACAGCCTGAGACCACAAAGTGTGTTATATCCTCTTCTTCATGTACGCATATGCCCATCATGCAAACAGTATTGCTAATTTACACCTTTGAAAATCCAGGTGCGATCCGAGTGTCTCTGCAGGATGTGATGTACGAATAAGCAGAAATTACATAGCTAAATATTTATCGTCCAGATGTCGATTAAAAAGACAAAAGAAGGCTTCATTTCTGCCACAAAGAACGAGATGAAAGGAGATTGCTATAAGAGTTCCTCCACCTAAGGTAAGCTGTTGCTAAGCTGAGTATGCAGTTATTGCTCATCCACTGTGCTGAATACAGGAAGAGAGGAAAGGAAGGGGGGGGGGGGGGGGTTGCATTCCATTGCCAAATTGACTCCATCTTCAAAGAGATATTAACACAGCACTAGTTTCCCTTTTATCCTCCTTTAATTTCAAGAATGCTATCCCAAATTAAAATGCTGTGTGACTGAAATAAACCTAAAACATAAGTGGCACAAAAGAAGAATACTGTCCCACTGTTTCATTCTGGTATTGAATATATTGGTATGAAACCAAATCACAATTGATGATGCTCACATAATAATAGGAGTATATCCTCCGAGAATTGTTAGTAATAGGCTTATTTTTTATAGAACTGTCAGGTTGATTTATGTGGCACAACATTTGATTCATACAGTTTTAAAGTAAGCACTTGATATTGCGTTACTTTAGAGTTCAGAAAAAAATATTCTTTGAATAATTTCTGATGGGATTGTCGGCATTAAAACTAATAACTGAACTTCTATATTTAGTGAGCTGTATTTTTATGCATTGGATTCCCAGGTGACGGGTTTTTGTTTTTTTCTCCTGGCAGGCAGAGGAGGCTCTACTAACACTTCAAGTAACTGCTTTAATGACTGTTTTCCATGTCAGGGAAAAAAAAAAACTCCAGACTTGCAACTGTTCTCAGCTCAGTTTGTTGAAAAGTGAGTTGATGATAAAGTTATGTTTCCTCTCAAATGTGGTTTGGAATTTAAAAGAAAAGAAGCAAAGAAACGTCCTAACAAAGATTTATAATTAAGGCCATACACGATGGTGCTTTACAGAATTTTAAATATGTCTATGTAAATATAACCTGAGACATAAGCAGAGTTTTCAACAAGTCCTATAGTAGTTGGTAGGTAAACTATTTGGTTAATTAGAGATTGGCCAGTTAATGTGTATATTGTAGAAAGGCGGAAGCACGGCTGAAAAAGCGTGTGCTAGATGGATGTCAATCCCGTAGTCTCCTTTATAAGATTAGTCTAATGAAGTCCTGCACTCTCCATCTCCTTGTAATTAACGATTCCAATGATGTGTATTGGCTGCATGTTGTCAAAAAACTCCACATCAAAGGTTGAACATCATCACATCGAGTACTCCGACCGGCCTTGAACTTGCATGCCATCATGTAAGCTATCATATAGTGGGTAGTTTTTAGTTTTGGGGGCTTTAGTGGCCATTATAAACGCCGGAGAGAGGACAGGAAGGGCAGATATAGAAGATGAGTATGTTGTAGTGAAAGGTCACATGGAGGATCTTGAACCTGAGCCAGATGCAACAAGGAAGAACTTTCACCCTCCATAGATGCGGTATCTGTTCAACAAGCTGAGCTACTTAACTCCCTAGTCATGTCATTTTAAGGTTTTATGAAACTGCAAAGTTTTGCACTGTACATCTTTAATCAAATAAAGATGGACATTATTAATCTGAGGGGGAAATGATAAAACATAGGAAATGTATTCATTTCCTCCATATGACTTCCAGGTCCTTCTCCCGCATTTCAGTTACCTTAAAGTCAGGTCTGGTGAGCTATTCCAAGGTCACTGTCTATCCAAACCAATGTCTCGAGATTAGGTCCCAGGTGTCTTGACAGTTGCCGGTATGATTCAGTGTTCAAGATGCCTTGGCACAGGTTCCCATTTATATTAACACCCGATTAAACCTGATTGTTTCTCCTAAATGCCCTATGTTAGCCTCATGTATTTGACTGAAATCTTCATTTGACTTTTTTATAAATTTTTTCAACCTTTGGGGAACTGTCATATTGTTTGAGGTAGGGATGAACGATATATTGGCTTCAATATCGGTATCAGCAGATGTTCATCATTTTTTAAAATTCCGTATCGGTCGGATAAGTAAAAACTTGGCTGATATTAACAACAGATATTCATTTGTGTGTTGGGAGGAGGGGGTGTGGCCATGTTTTTCATGGTATCGAAAGAAGATACTTGAAAAGCAGTATGCAATACTTGCAACGTCAAAGTAATTTGAGGAGGATGTTGCATTAAATCTTTCAACACCACCAGTTCGATACGTCATCTGAAAAACCACCAACTGGAGGTTCACAAACTTTGGCGGGAAGCTAACGCTGCTAACGTTCACTTTGTACAGAATTTGATCATCTTAATTTTCAAAAAGACAATATCGGTAAATATCGGTTATCAGGCATTGCAAAAATATTAATATTGGATATCGGTATCGACCGAAATTTTCATATTGGTGCACCCCTCATTTAAGGTCTCAGATGTAAGACCGAAAAATTCAAAAGTGCTTACAAACTTTCAACACACTGATTCTTACTTCTGGCATCCAAACGATCTCTCAAATCAGTTGGTAAAAGTAAATATTTTATTCTGGATCAACTGCCACCACATAACGAAACATGCTGCAGTACATCTAACAGCATGACTGCAAGACAAAATCCAAAGAGCAGCACCATGTGTATATATTTCAATGGCCTTACGTGTCTTTGAAAGTTTTTTTTTTTTAAAGCTTTTTTAAAAATGTCTTTGAGCCCTGTTTCATATGAAAACAAGAAGTGTCTTTTAAGCATGTCCCCTTGGCTACAGTACACATCCTTGTTCCTTCTCTGCATTGCCAAGCAGCAGCCTGGTGTAGAAGATCGAGTGTCACAACGGCTTCTCAAAGGAAGATTTCAGCTGCCTCCTCCCCGTGCCACATCGCTGTCACAGACGTTGCATGTTTAAGATAAAACAGGGAAGAAGACCTTGGAAAATGATGTAGCAGGACTGGTGATGGCACATAAGATCAGATTGCGGTGGAGAGCTCTGGGAGCTGAAAAAAGCAGGGAAGAAAAAAGTGAGGGAAAGCATGCATACTAATGCAGCCCTCTGCATTCTACTTTGCATATGGGGGTCTTCAGTTTTAAATTTTGCTATCTTCATTCCATGTGGCCTTCAGAGTGTTCCAGCTTCCATATGAAGCACTCATGAATCACCAATCTGAGGTTGCTTCCAATCTCTCTCGTCAATCTATCATCCTAATTCCCATCCAATCGACTTTACCTTGGTGTCAGTCTGATAGAGGTGTCTGCACCTCACAGAAGTCATCTAGCCACGGTATTATGTGGATAATAACTGACACAGCATATTGACCGGGCTAATTGACTTAAAAATGATAGTGGTAAGAAGATAAATTACAGGGTGTCTGTAATATATTTATGTCATTAACTGTATACTGTATCACGGTGAATACCCGGGGAGCTACTCAGATGGGTTATCTGTCTGAGAGGAGGTGATGAAAACAGATGAAGGTGACTGTTAAAACTATCAGCTTGGAGGAGAGGCACAGATATGGTGTAACAAATGATTCTGAGACCCTTTTGGTCATGTATAGCCTCGGTGTGTGGAGGTACTCTGTAACGTTGGCTATCAATCATGTATTTAATAATGGCAGCGTTTATTCTTCATATAAAAAAATAAGAATAAGAATTTGGTCCATAAATCATTTGAAAACAAACCATAAAGAGGATATCAAAATTTCCTTGAGCCCACCAAAGCACCTTGCTTTGTTGGACCAGTAGTGGGAAAATAAAGATAATTAAGGGCATTAATCATAGAAAATCCTCACAAATCAGCATCAGACCACCTTAAAACCTTCAAATTAATAAGCAGAAAACATCTGAAAGTCTGGAAATAAATTCCAGGCATATTTAGTCGTTTTATATCTCCTCAAAATACTGCAGTTTTTTTTGTTTTTTTTTAAACTGTAGAGAACCCTAAATAGTAAGGATGTCTTTTTAAAGTGAGTGTAGTGTAAAAAGATATAGCTTGACTGGTACTGAGGGGGAAAAAGGCAAAGTTAAACTGAAGGGTTGGATGTCGGACAGAAAATGTCAAAACACAGCTCTGAAAAAGAGAGCATAGCAGAAGTTGGCATGGGACCTCATTCTAAGTCTCTGACACTCACACCAGCAACACAATTACTCAAAACAATTTTTTCCCAACAGTATAAAGCCAGTTCTCTTCAATGTAGCTCAAAGACATTTTTGGGTGACATCCATTTTAAAATATGCACCAGAACACACAATTTTGGTTGATCGGGTTTTCATTTCTACAAAGTGTTTGTTTTTAAGAAAAGAGGCATGACAATGAGAAGTGAGGGGAAGCAGAATTGGTCCTATATCCTTCCTTTATTTAATTTTAATCAGGAAAGTGCTTTGGCCTTTGATATGAAGACATGAGCAATTGCTTCAAGATTACTCAGAGCAACTGCTTTCAAGGTAAACCAAAAATAAAAGTAGAACCTGAATTCATTTGAACCTATTTTCCCTCATGACTGGAACACAAAAACCCTCACCTGAGTGTGTCGGCAGATTATTATCTTAGGATCATAGAAATGATCTTGCTGAATGAAAAGTCAACGGACAGCTCAAAAATCACCAGGAAGCTGCTGTCAAAGGAAAACACAACTGTAAGAAATGGAAGTAATGGCACAGAGCTGGCCTTGGAAGAGCAGATTAATGCTACAAAGAGCAGAAAACTCAGAAAAGAGCAGGATTGGGACTTGTTGAAGTTCGGTTAGTTATGCCACAAAATAATTGAATCACTGAAATGACCACTGGCAGTCAAATTGCAGCAGAATAAACAAAGGAAATCATCTTTTACTGAAAAAAAATCCTGCTCCAAATGAGGAAAACAGCTTGTTGTTGACACTGTGGAGGTAATTTCATTATCTTAACTTTCTCCTCTAGCTGTTTTTCCCTTTCTCTCTATGCCCTGCTTATCACTATCTTCTTTTTTACTGTACACTTTGGCTCAAATAAAAAGGGAGGATCAAGTTCAAATGTCCTTTCCAAATAGGCAAAATCAACTAAATATTCAGTGTGGAAATGAATTAATGTAAGCAGTTTCTCTATTTCTGTGGCTATGACCCGTGAAATGAACGATCCGGTATTATTAGATACGGCATGAGTTTTCCTTTTGTAAATATCAAATAGCATGCGTTTTCTTTTGAATTACAGAAGCACTAAAAGGGACGACATAACTGAGACAAGAAGAAGCAAAATACAAAGAATAAGGTCTATATCTCTGAAGATCCTTTTCCTCATGTTTAATCTGTCAGCAGCAAATATGATCGCTATTACTCTGCAGCAAATGTAATCCCTCTCAGCTCTCTGCTGCATAACGCAGTTCTTTAACAATCTTGAACAAACTTGATGTTGAATTCTCATTAGATATAGGCTCAGGTTGAGAGATTGTATTGCCCATCAACCTTTTCCATTCAAACATAAGCTGAAAGTGGGCTTCTGTTATAAGTATAAGTGATGGAATTAATGGCATGCATGGTAGATTTTTTTAATTCAGGAAATATTTGTTTTTTAACAAAAGCCTGCGAAAGCAGGCACTGAACTAGGAATGCGGCCAGGGTGGCACTGACCGCCTCTGAAATCTGATAGGACACCCCAGGTGCCAGAAGGAGGCCAGAAATGTCTTTCCAGATATGCATGAATCCCCAGTGTCACACCTGTTTGTAGTAAAATGTAAAGTAGTTTTCTAGTTAGCCATCCTTTAAAAATATTAACATTAGGCTGAGTGTTTCTAGAAGAAATGTTGTCCCTATGCAAGTGCATCTACAAATGTTATGAAAGGCTATTAACCTGATGTTAGCCTGAAGCTACATAGCAGTACTAATGTGGCAGCACTAAATTCTTTTGAAGATAATTTGGGAAAAACATGTCATATTTAGTTTTCAGTGAGTGTATTGACAATCCCAACTACACATTGGACAGAAAATAAACTATAAAGTTTCTCGAAAGTACAACAGTATCCAAGTTACTTAGCTAGAGCTACATGGTCCAGCTTAATTTTTAAACAGGAGGCTAGCAAGGCTGCTATTTGATTTTAAAGCAATCTAAGGCATGAAACTGTGGAGAAATATAGTCTGTAACCAGACTTATTTTGTATAAGAAGATATAGAAATGAAGATAAAGGAAGATTATTCCATTTTTTGTTGCGAAGAGGAAGGATATAGATCAGGTAGACAGACCCCAGCCCCAGTGTCAGAAGCTCAGACAGCTGCTGATACTGGAGCTAGCCACACAAATTATTGTGCTCAGACACAAGGATCCATGAACTGCTAGGCCAGGGGTAGACACGTTCTGTCCTAGAGAGCCACAGTCCTGCAGGATTTAGATACTTCTCTGCTCTAACACACCTGATTCAAATGAACAACTTATCAAGTTCTGCTCAGGGACTCATTCATTTGAATCAGGGGTGTTGAGACAGGGGAACAAATAAAACTTGTAGGATTATCGCTCTTTTGGATTGAATTTGCCTACGCCTGTGATAGGGGTAGTCATTACACATTAAGCACTACATGTTGGCCCCCTAAAAAAACAAAAACAAAAAATAAACAACCAACTTACCTTCCTATGGACCTTTTAGAACTCCATGAAGATATTTCCCCTTGGTGATCCAGATTGTTAAAGTCAAGATGTTTTATTTCTCATGTCTCTAATGTGACCAAACCATCACAGCAGTACATGTGAGTGTGTGTGTTAGAGAGGAACACAATCATTTCCTTTCTTACTATATAACCCCAGTGATACAGTCTTGACCACCCTCTGGCCACCCCCCATGTATAAAAGTCCAACTCTGCCACTGTGTGAAAGTACTAAGACATCTTGACCTCTCCAAGAGACAGAAGTTCTTTCTAGTTGGCTCCTTTGGTGCCTATTTAAGAGGCTGCCAGTCTGCTCTCCTTATTTTATCTGAGCCACAGAGTGGCTACTGGAGTCCACATGATTGATGTGGTCTCATCTCTCAGGCTGTCACACTCTCCTGATAAGCAGATACTTTATCGACTTCGTTTGGTGAGTGTGTCATGTCTCACCGCTCACAAGAAAGTGTAAGCTCTTTTGGGGAATAGACTCCAAATGGTGACCTTAGGCCTGATCTTCAAAGTGTCAATTTAAGCACAAGGTCCCATCAGATAAGTCCTCCTGGTAGGATTTTAGTCTTAAGGACAAGGTATAAACCAACTGATTTTGTTTTTGCTTTTGACAGAGCAGGAAATACTCAGGTTTTGATATATGACATATTACCTCTGTAAAAGTTTTAGTCTTTTTTATTTTGCCTCATCCTGCTGCCAATAATATCCAGCTGGTCAGTGGTGACCATCAATCCTGCTAGCCTCAAGAAATAAGACTCTTTGTAATCACAAATACCAAACAGAAACTATTTCAAACACAAACGATGGCACATTTAAAATGTATACGCAGATTCCTTCTGTTGTTCATTTATCCCTGCTTTGTGCCTCAGTTTAGAGAGAAAAAAAAACGTGGAGAGAAAAAAAAATCAGTAATCCACAAAGTCTCTCTTTCCTTGCAATAAGGTGATGGCTTTGCATTTTCACTCCAAAGCTCTGCCAGCTGCATCAGAGGGCAGCCTGCACAGAGCAAATTGTACAACAGTAATAAAGCTTCTTCACTTATAAAGGGGCCGGTTCCTTATCTTGTCCGTATAAGATCCTTCTGGTGTAGAAACGGTAGGTCGTAACCTTCTTGTCCAATTCTGTGTCAACCATCTCTGGTGTGGAACAAGCTCTCAAATGAAAAGAAAGTAGGAAACACTTCAGAAATTGACTTAATGGAAGGCTTTCATGAATGTGAATCACGTTTTCCTTTTTTTTTTTTGCTTTACCCTCCTTTTCTCTTTCATAGAATCAGGGAATCGTTGGTGAGATGAGCAATTTATTCCACATATGTCCTGTTAAATAATAAGAAAGACACGGCTGAAGGCTGAAAGTTGAAGGAGTGACATCGAAATCCAACTTCTGATTAGGGTTTACAAGGAGATGCTATGAAGGCTGTCTCTTTCATGCTGTTACCACAGGGTTTCTATGACTTTGATTCCTGACTTAACTGCTCTCCCTGTCAGCTCATTAAGAAATATCTATCATTCTGGTATTTTTAATATGAAGTTACTCAGAACTCTGGAAGTTTACTTGTGAAATCGTGCTAAAAGTATTTATCTATCTATCTAACAAAATAAGCAGCCTGTCTTGGCATAGACTCTCACTGCACGTGGGTGTTTCCTGAAGAAAAGCAAGCCACCAGGAACCAAACAATCTGACTTGGAGCCAGGGTCTGTAACTGTCAGAATTTCCAACATTTCGATTCTCTTCCTGCAGAATACTTCATGGTAATAACATTGCTCCATTCAGACATTTTCTTAAAGGATAAACTATAATAGAACTGGAATCCATGCAGACAAAGCAAGCCTCTGATGTTTCTCTGATCAAAGTTTATGTTGATATGATGGAATATTGTTTGAATGATGCTAGTCTTTGTCCAATTAAACTGCAGTGCTTTCTAATGAGTTGTTGGTCCATTTAACTTTATTATTAAGGAGGTAGAGTCACATTAATCTTGTTCCACCTCAGTCCATTTTCATTGTCATTAAACTGTCATTTCCTCAGTCCAAACAAGTTCAGTGTGAAGGGGTTTTGGTGTTTTCCTCACTTCAATTGCCCGGTGCTGGCATTTCAATGTTGAGTCATCACACATTATTTACTCAAATCTGCTGCTGGCAATACAAAATGGCGAATTTCCAAAGCTGAGCAGAAGAAGGTCTTGCTAATAGATTGCATTCTTTTTTATCTTTCAAATAATGAATCTCTCTCTTAATGTCGAGCTGACTTAGATGTTGATCCACGAGCACACAGGCCATTAGTCATGAGGCTGTCTACTATTCATTGAATTCATTTTTTTCTGCTACACATCATTTCTCATCGTCTTTGAGGCTTAACTACTTTATTTTTTTATCAGCATACTATCTATCTATCTATCTATCTATCTATCTATCTATCTATCTATCTATCTATCTATCTATCTATCTATCTATCT
>JAOXYM010000012.1:7701626-7735278 GCA_028567055.1 Leptatherina wallacei | reverse complement strand
ATATATATGTATATATTATATCACACCCTGTGCTTTGAAAACTGAGGCAAAGAACCCATTATCAAGCATTAAGCTTGGAACAAGTTGAGAACATCTAAGAGAAAAAAAAAGAAAGAAAAGTCACAGAGGAATGGTAATAAAATGCAATATGTAGAAACAACATCAAAACCCTTGCACTGTGCTTTTTAAATCATTTCATGAAATTATTAAGTTTCTATATTTAAAGTAAACCAAGATTTCTTGTAGTCTTTCTAAAGAAGAACACAGTCCTCCTCGTCTCCGCTCCATACTGTATATCTCCTGAAATGGAGACACAATCATGCTGTTTATTCCATTTAAATCATTGGTTAGGTTTAAACAATAATAAAAAAAAACACATGAGGGTTTTGTAGTTAAGTAGCACCATTCAAAACCCTGCACATTCCTTTGCATGTATATCTATGTGATGGTGTGGGAGAAACACTGGTCTCTTTTATCTCAGCAACTATAGGATTACATGTAAGGTTCTTATTTTATCCAAAGAGAAATGGAAGCAATTGGCTCTTGGGACTGAGCAAAAGTGTTTTCCTTTTCTTCTTTTCATTTCATTTCATTACATAGAGTTTTATAACCTGAAAAGTCTTAAAAGCACGAGTCTTCTGGTTGATCGTGCATGTATGGGGCATTTTGCTGCTTTGTGCTGAGCACTAAGTCTAAATCAGCGAGGCATAGATGGACCAAGAGTACCATTAAAAGCTTTGTAATGCATTTATATTATTCACACATATCAGGACCATTAGTACTAGGACAAGAAATGGCATTCATATTACTACCCACCAAGAGCTTACAAGCTAGAGCTCCAGGGAGGAAAGAACAGCTTAAAAATACCAGATTGTTTTTTCTCCGGGGCTGGAATGACTCATTACCCAGGCAGCAAAGCAGGAAGTCTTGTCAGTTGAGTCGTCCCACAGTACACCGGCACTCAAATTGCACCAGCACATCATTTACAGTGCTGTAGTCATTTGGGGACTGTGACAGTAGCGATATACACATAAACACACTTGTACACAACTTCGCATAAACATGCCCACCTGTATTGGAATCCAGTTATGTGATGTGTGTAAGTTGCAGCAGGTTTTTGTTTTCTAGAAGGCAGGGTAATATCTCAGGTGGCTGCCATACGCTGCCATATTTATCCCTTCTACTCACCTTCAGACTTACTTGTTTAAAAGTGAGGACTGTTAGAAGATAACCTGACCAACTCAACAGTCAGACATTGCAGTGCAACGGTTGCGATTGCCACTATTATCTGATGGCTGCTGTCACAAAGTGTTGGTTTTTCTCAAGATGCAGCCCAAGCAGGTGTGAGGGAGATGTTGAAGGGGTTAGGGGGCATATTGAGGGTAGAAAGGCATGGCACTCTGTAATGGATCATCCCTCACTCGACAGATAAAGAGGATGAATGATGACATCCCAGCATGAATTGAGCTTTGGGCTAATGCTTGACCTTTTTCTAATAGGAAAAAAAAACCAACACACACACAAAAAAAACCCACATTTACTGATCTGTGGAAGCTTCTGATGTAAAGAATGTGCTTTTCGACAAACTGGGATAAAAATGAGGAGATTACAGACTGGCTGATGTGAAGAAATTTAACAGATTCTACGTTTAGCTAATGTCACTTTGTGTCTATCCAATATTTGTCTGTTCTCTATCCTTTCTTCTCGTTACACTTCTTATCTGAGCTTCTCTGTAGAAAAATCCATTTTCCTGCTGTGGGCCGCTTTGTCTGCACAGGGTGCAGTGGTACTGAGTTGGGTGGTAAATAATGCACAAGTCTTTCTGCTTTTATTCTTCCAACGGAGGGTTGCACACTTTAAGAGGCTCTTTGAAGTGGGCTTATTAAATCAACAAGGCCATTTCTTTCCATTTTTCAGGGGCAAGGTGAGGGGAAGATGAGAATGTCCCGAGAAAAATCTGCTGCAAAGCCCCATTATCCCGCTCTCTCAAACCTTTCCCACTGAAGCTAAAAGTAGAACCCAGATGGAAGATGTGCTACCAGTCACTAAGTATGGTGCATTGCAGGAGTCCTACGGTCGGTCTGTAACTGAATCCTTGCAGAGAGAAAATGACTGGTGACCTTCCTTTGGATTCCCAAAAAGTGTTTGATGTTGTAAGTTTGGGTTCATGGCATTTACATCAGATAATCAGACAAGTACTCTTCTTTTTTTTTGGCTTTTATTCTCTTCTGTGTTTCATAATGAGTCTCCCCCATCCTCCTCCTATTTATCTCATTCTATATTTCCTCATCAGCGTTGCTTCATTTTATGACAAGGTGCTTCAGTGATCATCATTAAAGCATAACAGAGAATTTAAATTTCAGGGTGCATAAAGGTCTCTGTTCTCGGCTCTGCTTTCTCATAAATAGATGGCTGGATTGTTAGTAGTCAGCCAAATTCACATCAAAAGCTTCAGTTTTCACATGCTTTGGGTTTAAGCGGAAGGTCTCGGATACAGAATGAATCAGATGTAAGCGGAGGCAGGCAACGATACGTGATCCTATACCTCACAAAAGTAAAAAAATCCTCCCACATATCTTCAGAGTATTGCAGCCTCCACAGATATTTACAGAATTCTCAACAGCTTTCATTGTGCAACAAAATCCCAGTGTTTTCCCTTTGATGAAACTATTTTGGAAAAGCTTGTTTAAAAAAAAAAAAAATCAAATGTGATAGAAGCAAAACACTGCTGAGAACCCGGTTCTTGTTACAGGGCAGAACATCAGAAGTAGGCCTCGTGATATTGGCCCTAATACATTTGCTTGCAGCGACTTACTCAAAAGATGAAAGGGAGGGAAGGGAGAGGTTTGCCTTTTCCAGGTCAACATGCCTCGGGGGCTGCCTACACATTCAAAATAGATAGATCTACAAGAAAGCTGGTCAGAGTTAGTAAATTGCACAATGATCCACCACATTTATTTATTATTCCTTTCATTTCCGGCTATGCTCAGGACATCTTTCTTCCTCCGGTGATTTCTTATGGATGCTTGTGGGCATGTTGTGTCTCTGTGTTCCTTTCCTCTGTGTGTGATGAGTCACACACAGCTGCTCAACAAGAATTAAACAGCCGTTGTTTGAGATAATGATAACCATTGGCTCCATTATGAGGTGGCACCCATATGTGTCCTGCAAGATGCAATAATCGAATTTGCTGTAAATATGAGTTGAGGGATTAAACCTGCCGCCATTCTTATGTAATAGGATAGACTGCGTAAATACCACCCACATACATGCAATCGCAACAGTCAGTTACTGCAAGCTAAAAGAACTGGATGCCCTCCTCCTTGCATGATGTCTGGCTCATTCATCTTCTTCCTCTTGAGATGTCATTGATTTCCCCTCCTAGGCGGCAGTCCAGTCACTCTTTGTCATTCACATGTCATTAAAGTGTCGCAGTCTTTCTGAATGCACAGGCTTTATATCCCACATGATTCCTTTTTCTTCCCCTTTAAATGAAGAGCCACGCCACTGTGTAGTGCAACAAAACCCCTTTGACTTGTTTCCTAACAGAATGAATAAAATATACTTCTTTCATAATCTCAACTGGATAGTCACGCAAATGGTTATCTGAGGAATGCCTCTCTGTCAACAAATGAAATTCATATTACCGGTCCTCAGTGAGAATTACTGAAACTCCCTTAGAGACACAAATATGGAAATGAGGATTTATGTCAGGCTGCGCGATGTGCCAGTTAGTCATTTCTGTCATTTCTTGTACATGTGGACACATCACACTGTTTATATCCAGCCGCAGTGATGGAAACTTCATGAAACGAAATGTGGAAACTTCTGGAAAACTAAAATGACCCGACTACAAGAGTTTAGTTATGCCCAAACATCCAAAAACAAACCATTGTCAGGCTCTGCAATCTTAAAACAAGAACAGGAACATATGTTTTTGTCACCATGCGTTCTGTCCGGTGGTTGGTTGGTGTAACTGCCAGGGAGGGGTCATTGTGTAAATATCCATTATGCTTAAAGCAAACTTAAAGTAGCTCAATCCTACAGGTTTTCATTGTGTTCCTCAAATTAATGAGTCATTGTGCAGAACTTCATGGGCTTTTGATCCATTTCATTTGAGTCAGGTGTAATGGAGCAGGGATACATTGAAAACCAGAAGGACAGCGGCCCTTGAGGAGTGATTTTGGACAACCCTGCTCTACATCACTTTCCATCTTTAAAAGTCTGTGCTACTGACTCGTTTTGATGGCAAGGTAGGATTTATTATGTAGATTCCTGCAGTCGTTGCCCAGCAGTGTCCTGAGACTGGAAAACTGCACGACTTTTTCTTTTCATCAATTTATAGCAGCAAATGGATATCGACATATTGGTCGCTTTGAGCAACACAACAATGTAAAAGGAAGGGAGGGAAGAAAAGAGAGAGAAATTGATGGTGCAAGATATGAGACAAGAGTCAACATTGGACTGACTTTTACTGTCTTGAGAGCATAATTTGGAAAGTTATGATACTGATGAGCAACAACGGCTCCAGGGATATACATAATAAATGTCACTTTGCCATTAAAATGAGTCAGAAATTCACATTTTTCAGGTCAGAAAGTTACATGGTGTTACTTTGAGGTTAAGCCACCAAAGGCCAAGCAACTCACAAATGTTGGACAGTTTTTGTTCATGTATTTATAAACTATAGGCCGCAAACATACTTGTTACTTAACCTCCCTTTCACATAGACATCTGGCTAAGTGTCATTTTTCACACACTTGCTTGTGTACTACGCTGGTCGAGGATTCCAACAGGGGGCACATAAGGGATCTTAGACTAGATAGTGTTAGAAAATTTGTAGGGTGCAAACCAGGGGTGCCCAAAGTCGGTCCACAAGGGCCAGTGCCCTGCAGGTTTTTAATTTTTCCCGCTTCAACACACCTGATCCAGCAGCTTTTGAAGTTCTGCACAATGACTCATTAAATTGAGTCTGGTATCACAGCTTGCAAACAAGTGAGGACACGAGGCAGCCATGAAAAACACACGTACGCATAATTAAAGGAAGTATGTTTTCAGCCTAGGGCTCTGAAATTAATTGATTGTTGTTGGGTTTTTGTCACGTAAAAATCTGCATAAAGTGATTATTGTGCTGCATTCCATCACGCAATGCTCTTTTGTCCTCTGTGATAAATCCAGCACACCCATTTTACAGGGCTTTTACCACTCAAGCCTAAAACTCACTCTGTCTGGCTTTGTGGATGTTTAGTTCAGCTTGAGTCAACCTGACAGACAGGGGAGAGTCATAACAACTTCTAGAGACTTTCACATAGGTTAACCTGTGGTCCCCAGATAGTTCAGGGTTACTACTCTCTTCGATGCAGGTTTCATAGGATGCAGAGCCCTGGGCCTCCTATCTGCACCCACAGACCTCCCCAAGTATAGAAGTTTGCAAGACAGAATTGATGTTTGCAAACACTCAGCAGGGTTGGATATAAAAGACTGAATATACTTAATTTTTTTCTGCATTTGTACCAGTTTGTATTCATTTGTTTGTTGGGATCTGTCTATTTTAGATTAGTGGGAGTTATGGTTATTATGTATTGGAAAATAAATTAACTCTTTAAATTGATGGTGAAAAATAGTTTAATTTAACCAAAATAATAATCTTTAGATTTATCAGATGAATGGATAAAAGATAAAAGATGAATGGATAAATCAATAAAAAAAAAAAAAACTTTATCTGCAGTCAAACAGCAACAAAATCATTATAAATATTCAAAAACCTTCGCCAAAACATTACGTTTGAATATGTAAAACTACACTTAGTGATATTGTCCGACTGTTTGGATATCTGTAATTCTTGGTCCAGTTATCAAGCCTCTCTTACTTCTGCTTTGTTCTCTGCCAATTTCCAAGGGAGAAAATGTGTCTCTTTAGTTGCTCGGTGCTCCTGTGTGTTGCCCTAGCTGCCTGCTGTGGCTGGAAACAATTCTGATGAGAGCAGGGACACTGAGCAAAATGATCCAAAATGCTCTGTAGAGATGAGGAAAACCACAGAAATGGGTGATCATACTTTGTAGGAGAATCACAACAAGCCCCTTTCACATTTCACATTGTTAAAAGATATTGATTTTTGTATTTTCAAATGGCTAGGTGACCTGTGTGGTGACAGCCCATCTGTTCTACTTTCTGCATGTAGAGATACGGGTGAAAAAAAGAATTGGGAAAAAAAGAAGAAAAAAATAAAAACATGTTTGATATTGTTTGGGTGGATGGTAAGGTAGATGATGCAGTTGTGTATCCAAATCTTTTAACAAATCCATGATATATGTGCACTGTACGCATACAATGCATACAGCACCGTATCATTTTTAGTGAAGATGGATTCAGATATTTCCACTGTGTGAAGCTACACATGCTTAATTTTTCTCTTGGCTCGCCTAGTCTCAGACAGGTGGAGGTGATTGCAGATGACACATTTTGCAGCCAGTTTGCATAGTCAGCTGGACAGTCTATCAAAGTGCAATACTGCAAAACTTGAGAGGACTGAGGAAGGTTGGAGGACCTATTATGACTGTAAAAAGGGTGTCGATAATGGTTTGTCTTGTGAAGTATGTTCAAGCTCATTTTCACCTTGCAATGAAAAGTGTCATTCATTGCATTAAATCTACCAGGCTGTGTTGTACAGCAGATCTACCAGTGCATGTGTTATGTCAGTTGATCCTACACTCTGTACAAGGGCTTTCCAAGGTTAGGCCGAGCATCCAAATTACCAAAGAAATTGGGATGCTGCCTTAAATGTGCATAGAAAATATTCAAATAATTTAATTTGACACAGCACGAAAATGACACATCATATACTAAAACTGAGAAATATTTTTATTTATTCATTTACTTCAATCTGTACCAGCTTTAAATTTGATATCATGAATAATTTTTTTTAAGTTGGTGTATGGGAAACTAAAGAATGCAAAGGTTGTGGATCGAACATAACAGCAGATGTAAAAAGAACATCCAAGAGCAGCTGAATCTTTCAGAAGCAAAGATGGGGAGAGGTTCATGACTCTGTGAAAGACTGTGTAAGCAAACAGTTAACCTTGATCCCACCAGGATTTAGGATGTAACAGGAAATGGATCAGCAGCTTCTTCCTTAAAGAAACCCAACAGACAAGTGCAGCAAAATGAAAAGAAATTAGAATTAAAATGAAGAAATTAAAAAGAAATGCAACACAAAGGATGATTAAAAGTTCCCTTGAAACAGCTGGGGGAGTGGTATCCAGTAAAATTAAAGGCGGTTTTTAAAAAGACCATTCTGTTCAGATCTACTAAATAAACTTTTTTTTGTGCGATTGTTTTTTTTATTTCTGAGCCATTATAGTTGATGTCGGGCCTGAGAATTTCACTACATGATTGTCGCGGTCAGAAGCAGCTACGATGATACTGACATCGCAATATCATCTGAAAATCTAAATAGAAATCTTGCCAAAAGACTAGTTTGCCTTAGTTTTTGTGGATTTTTTTTTTTGTCTTTTGTCTCCTTATTTATGTAGTTGAATATAATTAACTATAGGAGGTCAAATTTGAACAAAAACCCTAAATCTCTAATAAATAATGTATGAGTAAAGGTACAATCTCGATATATATTATCAACATAATTCCAATACATATTTTACTCCCTTAATTAATCTAACGATTTTCACTACTATTATATGTTGTTGAGGCTCAGTGCAAGAAACACTCAAACATCATGAATGATTTAATGGGAACTTTAACGATTTGAAAAATCCGGCAAAATCTCTGTAAACAGGGACATGGCAGAAAATATGAATGGCTGTGCTCTTTGGGCCAAAAGGCAGCTCTGTATTAAACATACATAACTCAGCAACACTCGTGTAAACTATTGTTATGGAACACAACTCTTCACTAAATCAGTAGATGCAATTTAAAACTCTGTCAAAAGGAAGAAGATAATAAGAATTGGAAACATTGCCAACCTCTCTGGGTCGGAGCTGATTTAAAGCGGATCGAGCTGAAACGAAAAACAGCCCTGATGAATCAAAATGTGAAATGGATGCTACTCCCAGGCTGAAGAGCTGAGGGACCATCTGACTTGTTATCGGCTCACTATTCAGTGTATTAGTGGACATGTCACGGGAAACTTTACACATCTGAGAATGCTAAATCATATACTGCAAATAACACAAGCCGCCATCTAGATAGCATCTTTTTCAGGGAAGGTTCTGCTTCTTTCAGCAAGATATTGCCAACCCTCTTTATATACACGCACAACTGCATGTCACAATAGCAAAGAGGAAATTTGGTAAACATTTGACGGTGGAGGTTCTTCAAGCAGCAGAAATTCCAGCAACAATTATTCATTTCCAAAGTTCCCAGATGCTGATTGTCTTTAAAAACAGCAAAGCAATGCAACAATGACCGTGTCCCTCTCTTGCATTTATTTGATGTGTTTTTTTTCTTTATTCAAATTCAAACTGAAAATGCAGTACGAGTTGATTTTCTTTTTCTTTTAAAAAAACAGACTAACAAAAAAACCAAACTACTGAATTATTTTCTGTTTCCCATACAGCAACTGCCCAGCAGTTCTCCAAAACAACTCAATGGTTCACTCCAAGAATAACTTTGGTTTCATCCAGAATGGTCAAAGATTAAATGTTTGTTCGATGTAATTTCTCCCCCAGTTGTGACTCCCACAAACACAGCACTTTAGCCAGAGCAAGTTTTTCTTCGACAAGCACAAGCGCCAGTTCAAAGAGGGCTGCTGTCAAACACAGGAATTTTGTAGTAATGAAGCTGTCAGAACGATGTTGGAGTGGATAATGTTTGTAGCCACTCTACTTTCAGGCCTTTAAAACAACAACAACAAAAAATAGGATTCTTTGAAAGGCAAGCTGATATGAGACAAAACTGGCATCAAAATGTTAACTGACTCATTCCAGCATGTTTTCTGGCCAGACCACCTCGGCGTGTTTCCTCATCTTCACATGCACAAACATTCAGGGATGCCTGTGGGTACTGTCGCTACTCACTGACTCTCCAGCTGACTCTTAACATGAGGAGGTGTTAACATCATCTGAAGCTTTCATCCAATATTTACCAGGGCTGTTATCATTTTCAGATGGTACAAGAGTGATTCATTTGGCCTTCTTTGCTCACATACCAGCCCAATACATAAACTAAGGGCTTTTTGGGAGTGGTGAATCACACTCTTTTATAGCACTTGACTTGTAAGGGCATCTGGTCAAAACGTGATACACCCCACATGATCAATGTGCAAGCTTTACTCATTTTGTATCTGCTTACAATAAATATCTGAACATCAATTTGTCTCTCAATATTTACATTGTATTATGTTGCAGAGGCAAAAATACAAATATTTAGAAAGCACAGCCCATTTTATTCCTTTACTTGGATGTCATTAATTGTAGTGACAGATGGGAATGTTACAAACTGCACACAAATCTTGTCTAAAGAAAGGTTTAAAGGTTCACTTGAGACATTCTTCGCCTGTTTTTGAGGAAGATTTGCGACTGAATAGAAACTGTTTTGGGAATGATGTGACTGGTGCAGTGTTTAGTGCTGTCCCCTCACAGCAAGACTCTGAGGGGACAGGGGTGGGGTTCTCTCCAGCTCCTCCAATTTTCTTCCACAGACCAAAAACATGCATGTTAGCTTAACTGATGATTGAAATTGTCCATGGGGCGATTGTGAGCCTCATTTGTCTGTTGGCTTTGTGATAGACTGGCAACCTGTCCGCAGTGGACCCTGCCTCTTGCCCAGTGGTTGCTGGGATATGCTCCAGTCTAGTTTGTTTGCTTCTAACCAGTCAGTGAAGAGATGTCTGATATCTATTTATATATAATAGTAAACAGCACAATGACCTTACATAAAATACAATAGCCTAGAGTTCTGCTAATGCACTTGGAAAGCTTGATACTACATAAGTTCAAGCCTCAACTGCTTAGTTTCATCCGGCTTGTCTGTCCTTTGCATGATAATTTGTTCAAATCCTGTGTAGTACTCTATGTTTTGTATAAAAAAAGAGAATGTTTAAATCTAAACACCTGAGTTAAAGCTTGCCTCAGAGCTAAGCAACATCTACACACAAGGGGCATGTACTGTAGCAGCTACCCTCATTTACTTTCTTCCCAGCCGTGTGTAGATAAGAGAAAGCCTTTTGCACTCTGTTAAGCAAAACCGCTCGGCTGCAGTACTGGCAGCCAGCGCGGCACAAAACTTAAAAGTAGGGCATTCTGAAATGTTGGCCTTCTGTGGCTCAAGCAGTGCATCTGGACACCTCCACACACTCATGCTCGGGAGATGAAGGCATTATTTTCAGCATATATTACTTGAATTATGCATTTTACATGCTTTCACATGTGAAAATTGCCCATGTCTGTGGACATGCGGAGGCGGAGGTAAAGCTGGAATTTGGGCCATTCTGCGAAACCTCTCAGGCAGACATGACTCCCAAGGCTGTGCGTGGAACATTTCATCGTGAGCTGCAGCAGCAACACTGACGACCTCTTGGTGGGCTGCCAGCTTTACAAAAGAGTTGTGAGCAATATGCCATTTCTGCCTCCTAATCCAGTGGCACTCTGCCACTATGTGATAATTTATCCACTTTAGTAGCATGCAAGTCCTCTATTTCAGCCATTATTGATGCAGTAGGAGAAAAATAACTATTATTTTAATACCTGAATCGATATATATCTGCAAGAGCAAAGTTCATTTAAAACAGTGAAGATATAATATGCATCTTAATTTGCTCGTTGTCTTGAAGGAGGTCTACTAGTGCAGATACAGGTATATTTTCAGAAGAGCTATGATGTACTTCAGGGTTTAACTCAGGTACTTTTCTCATTGTTTTATATGAGTGCAAATGTAACCTTTTATGTGCTTTATGTGTCAGTAACTAAACTGGTAATCAGATTAGAGGAATCATTCTAGAGTAATTACATGTCTTACTTAACATTGTTATATAATTATGGTTTCAAAAAACTTTAATTAATGAGATGATCCATGTGGTCATTTTGGTATTCGTAGTATATTTATAAAACTACATATATAAGTTTAGGAGGTCTCAGTGCATTTTATCCACACACAGTGCATTCTGCTTACCTTTTATAATCCAAGCCACTGGCACTTACAGTATAACCAAATTATACTGTGAGTGTGAACCCAGAAATTCAAGGGATTAAAAGAGTAATGAAGAAACACCATATCTTTTACATGACGATGCAAAAAAAAATTAAATTTCTATATCTGAGGTGAAGGTTTGGCAAGTGGGCAATGGTTTACAGCACAGTAACTTTATAGCTTTATATTAAATATATTTCAGAAATATTTATATTTGTGTCTTAGTGTGTTTTAAGCCAAGAGCTGCTGGGTGAGCCATGATAACTCAATTATAGATCCCTATCGCTACTATGTTGCTAAGAGACCTCTATTTTGATTCCAAAATTGTGATGAAACCACTTCCTATCAAATGTTTGATCAATCAGATTGCTTGAATTGACTGTAACGTCCAATCAGGAGCAGCCAAAGATCAACAAGTTTGTCTGAAAAGAGCAAGAATAATGTCCCTCTATGGCTGGAAAAAGTGAAGACCACGTTGCCACCAAATGTGTTCCTTACTTGTAAGTCACTTTAGATAAAGGTGTTAGCTGTATGTATTATAATGTAAAGCTATGTTGGTCCACAGCTAGAAACATTTAATGGCTACAATTTTTCCCTTTGTAAATATGAAGACAGGACTATGTCGCCATGATATGATGTATTTTAAACTTTACTCTCACTTGTTTAGATATATAATTAATGTACCTGCTTTGTTTTGGATATTACAAAATACATGTTTTTTTGCTGACACTTTAAGATAGTTCATATTTTCCTCTCAGGCTGTGGAGCTGTTTTTCACCGAATGATGTGTTTACTTTGTTTCCTACTGGATAAAAAAAATCGAAGCACTGGCAACATTGCCAAGTTGGACCACAGCCCTGGGTTTTCCAGTACTTTTCCTCCCCACAGCAACATCATTTTCCAGCTGTCTTGGCAGTGCAAAATGTCCCTTGATAGTTGATCAACCCATAAACATCATGCTCAGGTATTTCACAGTCTTGAGGGTTGTAGAAAGGATATGGAGCACATCATCCTTAATATAGTACTTCTATATGAAATATGTAATAATGATAAGCATAATAAACTTATAACTGGAGATTGTTATGAGAACATTAAAGATCACAGAAATAAAACGCCCCAACACAAACAGCAGTATACCATCCCAATACCTTTAAAATAGTAGTTGATGTACTAAACGAGTACATTTGCACTGCATTAGCTTCATTTATCGAGTACTTCTCTGCACTGTATCTTACCAACATCCGTTTGCAAATGTTGAGCACAACACAGTCTTGAGTGATACCCCACTGAGAGATGATAAGCAGCTGGGAGATCAGTGTAATAAAAGGGTCGATGGTAATTTGATGGCAGTTGTTGAAAGAAAGAACTCTTCACCTCCACTTTCCCTCTCAATTGCTTGCCAGTGGAGCAGGGATTCGATCTGACACCCCTCTGATTGCGAGCTCATTCACTCACTGTCAGGATGTCGCCAGCTTACAGCCGATTGTTACTGCTGTCGCTTCCAAGTAGTCTGACATGACCACCTATCTGCCTACTACAGTTGTGCTGAGCCAGGAATGTTTGTAAAATGTTGCATTACTCTTCATTTTATCTTCCTCCCAGACAAAACGAGACTTCCATGTATGTACAGGCATATACATGTAAATCCACATAGAACCTTTTTTTTTAATACACACACACTGTCAGCTGGCCCTGTTCTTCCTTCTGCCTGCCGACCTCCGGTTCCTTCAGTTATTGATGAGCCATCTGCTTGGGCTGGGGCTGTGTCAGATGTGTGTCAAACAGGATCTCATCTGTCCCTCCCGTTCATCTTCTAATTGTGTCCTCGTCTGCATGCCGAAGCGGCCACCGATGCCGCTGCAAGACACTGTGATTAGTCGAGGGACCCCAGCTTTAGTCTCTGGTCCATCATGTCCTAAATAACCTGTTTGATCTGATGGCTGCATCTTTATTTAAGACCATAGCATCTGGTTCATCAATGTTGTAGGGACAAACACAAATCTGTCTTTGTGTGCACGTCTGTGTGTTTGGTTTGTGTGTTTCTTGACTGTCTTTTGGGAAGTGAATTAAAAATTGAACGGGTCCACGCTGAGATATAGAAATGAAGGGAGCTCTTTTAAAAAATGAATAATAAATCTATTGTGTAAGTCAACAGTAAAATGTAAGAATATTACAGAACGGGGAAGAGAGGAAGTGAAATTAGAGAAAACTAAAGTTGAGACACTACTGTAATGTGTATGAGATATCACTTATTTTTAAGATGAACAGCAGTGAAAACCAAGTGAGAGAGGAAAAGTAGCTCTTTTGCAGACTACACTGTCAGTGACGGATAAATAGAGGTGTAATAAAAAGGTCAATGTGAACTTCTCTATCATAACTTTCTCTCGTTGAATTTGTCCCTACCAACCAACCCTCTCTGCAAATCAGTGGTGCTCTTGAAAATGACCATTTCTTCTTCATAATAAAAGTTTTCACTGACTTATGGAGGGAAAAGAGGTTCAAAGCAAACTTAAATGGAATATTCTCCTGGCTTGCCATAACAGAGTGACTTTAGGCTACTCTATAATTCTCACTTCTTTCTAAAGTTTATGAGAAACTGCATCAGGGAAAGTAGAAGCCAAGATTTTAGAATGTCCCAAAAAATAAAAAAGGTTTTAAGTTGACCATAAAAAAACATTTGTACCATTTGTATTCCTCAGTTTAAACTTTAAATCATCTTTTAGCTTTATTAAGTTTAAATCATCTGCATTATGGTTGAGGGCAGTGGTATTATTTATATTGTGCTAATTTACAAGGGCACTTCAGAAATAAGTAAAACAAGTTCAATTCAAATATAAAGATACACAATCAAATTAAAGCAAACTCAGTCAAAAAACAATTGGATACAATTCAGTATAATCAGCTTTATGTAACGCCAATTTGTACAAGAAACAGTCCACATAATGAAACCAACAGATTGCATTGAATCAGTTTGATTCAATCCCTCATGCTGAGAATTGAAGCCACCCTCATGCATCCTCAGGATGGATTCATGCAGGATTGATGCAAATTTTAGAATACGCCTAAAGCACAATTTTGCTTGTTATATGTGTTTTTTAGTGGAAAATAGCTCTGGTGTCATAGGGTAAAGCAAACCAAACAGTCATCCACTGGTGTTAAATTTCACATCACAAAATAACAGCGTTGTAATACAGCTGCCTGTCAAATGAAGGCACAAGTATAAAAATGAAAAACTGAATTTTGACCTTTGAAAGTTAAGCAAGAAACTTCAGCTTTGTGCTTAAAATAATTTTTGAAATGACTTGTACTTTGTGTGCTGCTTTTATAATAACTTTGTGTTTGTGACTTTGACTGTTATTGCCCTTTATTACTCTCAGCTCACAAACTCATTTATAGCTGCACTGGCTGTGCTAAAATTGAACTTCACACAACTGTCATATCTTATACAATTTCTCTAAGTTCCTCATTTCAGCTTGATCCAAAAACAATTTATGCATGCATGGCTGGATTCACACAAGATATATGACCGTACAAAGAGGAATTAGAACGGAATTAAATGACGGGCCATCTTCTTAGCAACACAATAATGTATAATTTCAGAAAGAGGCCAGGATGTCCCTCTGGAGAACCACTGTGATTCATCTCTGACAGAGACATCACTTCCATTACGGGCCAAAGGGATAAGACTGTCATGTTAGCTGTCCCTGCCCAATCCCCAACCCTTCAAAGCAAAGCCACTGTGATGAATCGCGGGCCCCCTCAATGTGCTGTCCCAACATACCCTCTGTTTTTTGTGGATTTCGGGGGCAAAGGAAAGTGTTTTTCTGTATTTTCATTGAAAGACTAAGCAGCACCGAGTGTTTGCTCAGAGCTCCGAACATGCCAGGGACGTATGCAGATGAGTGGGGAATCTGGCTAAGTGATTCACTGATAAGTAAACAAAGCTCTCTGCACCCACTCAAACCACTTATGTTGACATCTCTATGTTTTTACAGCTGAATAAAGTGTCCTCTAGCTTCAGCTAAGCCAATGACTCCGATACTTTTGCAGTGAAGTTACTGTTTGCTGATGTTATTCATCTCCCCCCACCCCCCTCCCCCCACGCCTTTTGAGCATAAAACTCTCCTGAACTTTTATAGTCACACCAAAAAATAGGACAATAAAGTCATACCTCCAGATACCACCGGGAGAAACTTGAGCTTGTTCTAGACATGCACTCCTTTTAAGTGTGCTGTGCCAGCATTATATTCTTACAAGCACCCTAGGTTTGACAACAGATAAAAGACACAGTGGCATTATCTTATTTTAGCTTATAATCTGCTTTTACTGGAATCCCTGATTAAATTAATAATAATAAAAAAAAACACACTGACCAGACTTTCCTCTTCCAGTGTTTCCCCTACCATTAACTTTTTAAAACCTGAGAACCCCCTACTGTGGGACTTTGAGAACAGATGGTACCAAATTGTGCAAAGGTTTTTTGCAGAGATAATGCTTGCATGTTGTGCTAGGATTTCATCGACGTTTAAAGCTACAGCTGCATCATTCCAAACAAGTATTCATATTCATCCTGAAAGTGTTTGTTTTTGTCTTTTTTAAGCAAGCCTGACAATTTTTTTCATTCATGCTGTGTGCCATTTTTTCCAGCAGTAACACACATTCTAACAAATCTCACAAGTTTTCCTTTTACTATGACTCTAAAAGCTTCAAGTAAGGGCACATGCACACCAGGCGTATTTGATATGAATCCTAGTACGTTTCGTTGGGGAATTGTGAATGCGCAAACAAACTGATTCGGATCAAAGAAGCAAACTCAGGTCGCCTACAAATGTGAATTTAGGTTCGCTTTAGGACCAAATACAGGAAATGGACTACAAAGCAGAGTGCATTATGGGTTTTACGCAGCATTTTTAGTAAGCACAACCAAAACATTTGCTCGTGTGGGACGATAGGTGGCTCTACCCGAGACAAATGGCTCGCGCTCAGACGGGAGTTCTGATAGAGCCAAAAAAAACAAAAAAACACGACCGCTAGGACAGCAAAATATGGCTGCTGTTTTGTTGTTATGTAGTGGAAACCCAGAGTTGTCCTGCGTTAACCAATTGATGAGCGAGTTCTCTTCTTCACTGTGTGTCTTGTCTTCTCCTTCAGTCCCCAATAGTACTAATTCTAGCAGACTATCCTGGTGTGAATGGTTGCAGACATATACTCATTTCATTATGAGTATGTTTACTATTTTTCAACAGAGGCCTAAAAATTAAGCAAAGGCCTCTGAGGGTTAGATGCAGAGCATGAGCATCTTATATCAGCACTTGAGCCAAACGAAGAAAAAGGAAACTCGAATGAATAGTCTGTTTTAGTTTGAGCTCCAGCTCTAGCGTCCACTTTTACTCCCCCAGCAGGAACAGGTGATGTTGGAGACTGTGTCACCAGGTGGTGAAAGATGACATGTTTCTAGAGTGATAACAACAATACTCATGACTGTAAGTGCAATAAAACTTTTGCTAGTAAAAAGCAAAATGGCGCTTTTCCACCGCACGGTACAGCACAATTTGAGTCAACTATACTCAGATTTTTAAGTTTTCCTAGGTGTGCACGGATAGCTTATCCATTTCCATGAATTATGCCTGCAAGTGCACTATCATTCACCATATTATTTTTCCTATGCTGATTTAAGGTGAGCTCTGGAGTGATTAGTTGTTGTAGTTACTCTGAAAACATGCCAAACACTTCATTGCTCAGAGTTTGTCATGAGCTCATATTGTGCAATGACCACTGTGTGCAGACAAGGAAGCTGTGAGACCCGTCTCTTTGTCACCGCAGCCTCAATCACATCCTGCCAACATTCAGATGACTCTGTCTGAAGTGGAAAATGAGGCATAGAAGAGCCTTGTTGAATCAAACATGCAGTGGAAAAATGACAAAAGAGTCCTTCATCATATCATCTGTTTAATAATCTTCAATATGTCGGAAAGTGATATTTTTAACCACTTTGATCCATCAGTGCTGCATTTTTATGCAGTCACTCAGCATGGTTTCATGTGCAATGAGATGTGCTGCTGGAAGAAATGTATGACTCTAAAATAACTTTGGTGTTATAGCTCATATGAAATATTGCTTAGTTTCGTGTGAATGCAAAGTATTACTGTGGTTCTCTTCTTCACTGTGCTAGATATGTCTAAAAGAAATTAACATTAATGTAAAAGTGCCTTCTATGTCTGAATGACAGAACGCTGTAACAATAAAAGATTGATGAACCCTTTAATGCTGCATATCCCATGCCTGAAAAGGATTTAGGAGAACAGCATCTACATTTTAAACTGTATCGGCCCAATGATCTCAGTGTCCTGAGCTGTTTCAAAGTATTTTGGCAAAATATTAATTTCCACATAAATTCTAAGGGAAAAAGCATAAATAATCTGTGAAAATTGTTACCTACAACCACTTAACTGAACATAGTGTTGTTTTCTTTAAGAAGATTTCCACTTGAAATTCAGAAGATTCCTCTAAAACTGGAAATGGAAAACAAAGACAGTTGCCACTCCTGAACAGAGTGAAGCTATTGCGCAAGATCTTTATAGAAAAGAGGTCAAAGTCAGAGTGTGAAAGAGGGGGGAGACGGCACTCTGAGCCGTGTTTTGGCACAAGAGATTGGAGAAGATTAAGTGTTAAAATCAAAGCGAGCAGAAAAAAAGAGTTTTTTTTTGTTTTTTTAATAACCTTGTCAGATTTTGTTTGTGTCTACTGCTCAAAAGCAACTTTAAGAACAAAGTGCTGAGTTTAAGTGATTTTGTGTAATCTTTGCTATGATTAAGATGTGGGGGTGTGTTTACATGATTAATCATCCAGAATGTGAGCCTTTTGATTAGCTGCATAGAGCATTGTGGATATGGGGAAAGGTCCGCTGTGACGTCACGATGTCAGCGATGTGATTGTAAAAGATTTATTCCAAAGATGTCAAGACGTTGTGAGTGCCAGATTTATGCTGGTAACATACGTTAACATGATCAGTGTGACGCAGATGTGAAGATGTGCTAATGAGAAAAAAGAAATATTGGCTGATGACATCGGGGGCTTACACTGTCATTCAAGAGACACAAACATAGACGAGACGTATTATGCCCAGAGTTGAGGAAACCAGGCTTTGACATGCAATGCGTGGGTGGAAATAGCATGTTAATGAATAGACAGTAGAGGAGAAAAAAAAAAGAATATGGCAGAGGAAATACATGAAGCGTGCTGTGCGGTAAAATATTGCTATTGTTAGGCAGCGCTGAGGGAAAAGTGCTGCGATGCAGAAAGAGCTGAAAGTCCTGACAGCTTTCCAGTGGCAGTCTGACGGCTGAGCAGGGAGATTGGAGGGAAAGTGCAGCAGAGGGCTGCTGTCAGGCCACACCAGAGCTCCGTTTAACAAGGTCCAGAGATGAGCTGCACCACAACACATTGCAGAGGGAATGAGAAAAGGGAGTGTGGGCATGTATAGAAAGATGACTAAGGCTCGTGCATTTTCCCAGAGACTTACTACCTGTCATGCCTGCAAGCCTTGGATTCCTCACATGTGCATGGGAGCAGAGACTGGAGATCCTCAGTAAGGACAGGAGCTGAAGAGGATTCAAAGATTTGGAGGAGTACCTGCTGTAGAATAATGATGACAGGCATGCTTGTGACACATTGACACCCTTCATCTCTAAAAGAAGGATGCATGATCAGCAGGAGATAACCTTCAGTTTTCAATCAGCTGTGTAACAGTGTGAGGGATCATTCACGTGTAGTCCAGCCTATTTCAGTTATAATGGTTGCATTTAGCAAGATTGTTTGAACTTTGACAGAGGATAAGTCAGAAATAATGAATGCAAGCAAATCTTGGATATGCCCTTTTTTAAATGTGGAACCCTTCAGGGCAACAATCTTTATAAGCCTCGCTCCGAGTGCCACTACATCTCCCACATTTCTTATCTTCATGCCGCTCTTGGAAATTAGCATTGGGGTTATATGCTGCTGCCAACCATTCATGTTGCACTTTAACATGCACACTAATATCTGTTTATGTATGATTATAATTTATATCATAAATACTTCCAAGAAATGTGATAAAGATGACAATAGAGATGATTCTGACCCTTTGCATGAATTAAAGATGAATTAATTCTTAAAACACAACACATTTCCAATCCAGTTGCACCACCACTTCAATTTCCAACCAAATGTGTCATAGGTTGCCAATCTCCCATTCTCTTCATGAGTTTGAGGAATGACCAGAGAAATATTTTCACACCATTGTGTTTCCATAGTTGAGTTGTCCTTGATTTTTATTTTTTTAATCTAATGTGAAATGTAACCATTTTATGCTGCATTATCCCATTCCTTGTCCTTACTGGTTTTTGATCTGTGACTTTTAAACTCAGAAGTTTTCTGGGGGCCATCATGTTCTTTTGAAACCATATGGTACAAGTGAGCCGTAGACTTGATTGACAACCGTGGGAAGTGTGCATTCCCATCGGATAGCAGCTTGTCAATTAAAATGTAGCCACATTTCATAAATAATTACCTGCTTTTTTGACCTTTGAATTCAACTAGAGCATAATTTATAAATGATATCCTTTATTTGATAGCACATAGCGCGAATGATTGGAACCATAAACTCATTATGTAATTATTAAAGTCACAGATCAAATAAGAAGAAAGAACATTAGTTTTTTGCATAGACTCCCTTTGTATGCAGCCACAGGAGTTTACCACTGCTGGACAACTGAGAGGGAGCTGAATCTTTTTTTTTTTTGACTGGAAGGCTTTTTCAATGTTTTTTGCACAATCGGTAAAAAATATTTCAGTGAGTGCAAATTCAATTTAGACCATGAAAACCTAATTTGTTCTTTCAACGCATGTGGATATCTAAATATAAATCTATAGAAATTCCTTCTGGGGTCATGTGGGATTTTACAGTCAGGAGATGATGGATAGTAAACACAGAACATTTGACATTTGGCATGAAAATCCTTCAGTTTTGGCTGTGCTGTGGAAACCCTCCACCAACTTTTCACCTTGCCCTCAGCTATTAACGTCATTGCTTGGCATGTTAACTTATCTCCCATCATTGAGCTCAATGTCATCCTAAGTAACATTAAAACACCATGAGTTATGTTCAGCCTATTAAAGCAAGCAAATTACACAGAAAAGCCACTTGCCTAATTTTGAATTTGCCTTTAACGCAAACAACATCATAACTAATACAAATTCTTAATCCAGGATTCAACCCAGTGTTCTGTGTGTTAAACATTGGATATTTTGTATTGCTGTGCTATTTATGTTTTAAATTGTCAATATGAAATGCTTCTCCTACAGGGACAACCTGACAGGTTGTGCCGTTGAAAACCAGGATTCAGTTGTTCCAGTATTCTCACGTCATTTTTACTAATCCACCTATGTCTTTGTTTGTTTCCATAGGGGGGCGACTCCTTTTCCTGGTGATGTGTCTGAACCTTGTGCCTCAAACTGACAGCTGCCCTGCCAAGTGCGTGTGCTACAGTGAGCCCAGACCCACTGTAGCTTGCCAACAACAAGGACTGTTTTCCATTCCTACTGAGATCCCTGTACGGAGCCAACGGATATTCCTCCAGAGCAACAAGTTAACGGTGGTGAGGTCCACCAGCTTCAGTTCGTGCCATAATCTTACTGTTCTCTGGCTCTACTCTAACAACATTAGCTACATTGAAGCTGGAGCCTTTTATGGCCTGGAAAAATTAGAGGAACTGGACATTGGAGACAACAGCAACCTCCGCACCATCAGCCCAACAGCCTTTCGGGGCTTAACTAAGTTGCACACCCTCCATCTGCACAGGTGTGGCCTGTCAGAGCTCCCTGTTGGGGTGTTCCGAGGAATGTTCTCCCTGCAGTACCTTTACCTACAGGACAATAACATTCTAACGCTGCATGATGACACCTTTCTGGACCTTGCCAACCTCACTTATCTGTACTTGCACAACAACAAGATCAAGATAGTGACAGACAACATGTTTCGAGGCTTAATCAATCTGGACAGACTGCTGCTACACCAGAATCGAGTTATCTTTGTCCAGCCCAGGGCTTTTACTGATCTTGGAAAGCTGAAATCCTTGTTCTTGTTCTTCAACAATCTTACGGTCTTGACAGGGGAGACCATGGACCCGCTGGTTTCCCTTCAGTATTTGCGTTTAAATGGGAATCAGTGGATCTGTGACTGCAGGGCGAGGACCTTATGGGAGTGGTTCAAACGTTTCAAAGGTTCCAGCTCCGAGTTGGAGTGCAATGTCCCTGAGTTCCTGGCAGGAAAGGACTTGAAACGGCTGAAAAGCGAAGACTTGGAGGGGTGTGTGGAAACCCCACAAATTCAGACCAATGTCTTCAGCTCCAAGGTACAGTCAGGAAAATTCCCTTCCACTGAAAGCCCCCTGGGGGATGGCATTCCCAGGTGCTGTCTTGGAGATAATGATAAGTCCTCTATTCTGTCTGGCAAGAGTCGCCAAATCACTAACAACCCCCCAAAGGAATGGGAGAACATGTCCAAGACTAAATACAAGCAGCAGGAGAGAACAAAAAATGAGACCCAGAACAAGCAGAATGATGGACCGCTGGGAACCTTGTCCAACAACCTGGACAAGACTTTGGAAAACTTAAACCCTGAGTTTATAGATAATCCAGAATCATCAACAGCATCAAACAAAAAGAAAAAGAAGTGTTCCAAAAAGCCCAAATCAGACACCCACTGCATCAAAGGCCAAGGCTCTACTTTGCAAGTGGTTTGCTTTCTCATCATTCCCATGACCTGGATATCTCTAGCCATGTCTTAGGACTTCTGACGACACTCTGCACACAGGACTCAAGAATGTTGATGCTAATGACAATGATACAGAACATGCAGTGACATCTACAACAGGCAGTGACTGAGAAGCAAGGAGTCATGTTAACATGTGATTACTGGAGACAAACAATAATGACAAAGTAAGAGTACAATAAACAAAATGGATGCCTTGACAGAACACTACAGATCTAATGTAAATAATGAATTGGTGCCCAAAATTGTTTGTTCTCTATGTACTCAACTGTACTGTGTCTAAGCTACACTTTGGAGACTCCTCCCTGTTCCCTTTCAAAAGCTTTGACTGCTTAGACAGACCACTGAAAGACATAAAAAAAGACAAAAACAAAAACACAAATACAGGAAACCAGAGACAGAATACACACAAAGAATGTTTGGTCTGTTTAATGAAGGAAAAAAAAAAACAATCCCACCCTCTCATTATTTATTCAATCATGCATTTGTTGGGTAATGTTTTTTGTTTGGTTTTGTTTTTGATTTTGTTTTTAATGTTTATAAGAACAAATGTTTTACCTCCCTGAACTTTAGTTCTATTTTCTTGACAGAAAGGATATATGGGGAGCATTTACTACAAGAATGCTGTCTGTTTGTTCATGGAGATTGCAATGGAACCATAGATATGCATTTTATTTTACTTGTGTACAAGTATGAATATATTATGAATAAAAATTCTTATTTCGTAGATCTCCTGTATGTCATGTGGTGCTTTCTAAAATGACTGATGGACTGGTGGGGGTGGGGCACCTGGGGCCCACTGCAGGGAGGGGCCCTCAAAAAGCCCAAACTGATTTTTTATTTATTTATTTGCATTGACTTTTAATGAATTAATGTTAGAAAAAAAATTCACTCTGACTGACTTTTACATTACCTGCCCCTGTTCCTGTGGCTGGCCGATTACTTCATACATGTGCTAACCCATTTGTATTGACTAGTGCAGGGGTGGACTAAACCATTTTGCACCCTTTAAAGGGCTGATAGGGGCCTCAGAGAACATACATCATTATTGGAAAAGGAAGAAGCTACTTTCTCATTGCTTTGGAAACTTTGGCTATTTGACTTTAATAATGCTGGCAATTGGGCATTTTTTTTCAATAAAGGAGTTAAATTGAGATCATATTTTTTTATCATAGTCTATGAGTTAAGGGGGCATAGAGGGGGCTCATCAAGATGTTTTTTTACACAGGGTCTGGAATCTTTTTGTTACACCCCTGGTGATAGACACATGGACTCCAGAATCTAAAATGTGGGGATTTGCTTCATTTTTTCTATATTTTGAAATGTGGAGGATCTACTCTTTATTTATTATAAACAATTACAAGAGCATATCACTAATAGTTAATGAAAATAACCATTTTATGCTGCTGCTACTCTGGAAGGGAGAAAAGCCTATTAGTGGACTTTTTGCTCTGAAAACTTTTAGCTCGTGAAGATCTGTTCTGCATCACTGCTGCACTTTTTTAATGAGGTGCAGAGAAGCTACATTAGACAAGACTTTATTCAAAGATCGCATCAGCAAAACTCTCCTAAATGAGTACCAAATGGATTTAAATTTAAAACATGCATTTTAATTTAGGAATAGCAGCAGCTCATATCATGTCTCACTAACTGTGTTGAGTGCAAAGAAAATCTCATTCTCAAACAGATGGTGGCATTTTCACAGTTTTTAGGATTTTTCAGAGAGCTGTGACAACTTTTTTTCAGATCTCTTGGTGTGCAGACAACGGTTTTTCCCTCCATAACTTCCTGGAGAATAGAAACAACAATTAAGAGACATGATATATTACCATTTGAATGTTTTGTTAAGGTGAATGTTTCATCCATTTTTTTACCTACTTATTCTAACTTTGATGTTATATCAAAGACAGAATTACGTTAAAATAAGTCACATGAAATTGGAATTGCGTTAGACTTCTTTGAACCTCATTAGGTAAAGCTTGTTTTCTTTGTCGATTTTTTTTGAAGTTCTTTTGTATATCAACCAATTCAATGATTAAGCTATAATTTGCAATGAAAAGTAAGATCAACATCCAGTGTCAACATACTTCCAAGCAAATATGTTTGCGAGTTTTAAGTGACTGTTGTACATGCAATATGATGATTTTGAATGAAGCGCCCCTGGCAATGTAGTAAAATTCAGAATGCATTCAGAGTAAGATTAAATATGGCAAACATCACCACATGCTGACTGATAGTGTATGAAAATAACATGGAAATATTTTAACACCATAGCCTTGACTCTCCGAACAGCAGGGAGCCTCCGGGGATTCTGTCCAAAAGAAAAAAAAAGAAAAACTGCAATAGTATGTTCTTTAGATTAAAAATATTCAAACCCAAAATTAAGGCTTTGAAATGCTTCCATATGATAAAGCTCTGCTGGGGCCAGTTCTCTTAGATAGATACTCTCTGGAATGTCCACGGGCCAAGATAATGAAGAGTTGTGATCGGTACCAAATTATGCCGAAATCGTGTCAACAGCGCACAAAGTGAAAGCATTGGAAAGCCGGCTCTCCACAAATCCCTGGAGCTTTCTCTTGCTGTCGATTAACTATGGAAAGGAAGAAGATTGAAGGAGCCCTGAGAAGATATTGATCTTGAATAGAAAACAACAACTCCTTCTAACACAGTCCCACTACCCTCTGCTGATACACAGGCTGCAAGCAGAAAGGATGTCGGTAACCGTGTATTAGTCATTCAAACCTTTCCTGTGTAACTGCTCAGTGCCATCTGAAGCTTAGAGATTTGAGGTAACAGCAACCGGCTAACAGGATGAAGGTAACAGATGTTACAATAGAAAATATGTGGAATGTATACTCTGATGGATATCGTCAATGTTTACTGCCGAGGGTAATGGGGTTTAAAAGATGAAATACTTGTTGTAGACCAACTATTTTACTGGACTACTGGACCCTTGATGATGTAGCAGGAGCATTTTTGTCAAAGTATCATCTGCTACTGGAGTACAGGGTAAATTGCATAAACTTTTGCATTTACGGCTGATCTGAAATAAGTTTTAACTGAATGTACGTAATGATTGTAGCCTTGAATGGTATACATCATTCAAATATCAAGAATTGAAGCTTTCCAATGGTGTATAACATGTAGGTAGACAGAATGGACACTGACATATATATTTGTGAAATTACATTATGTCCCGCCGTTGGGACATTTGGTACCAACGAGTTAAATATGCCTAAAAAAAAATCATCAGCAGGAGGTCATTCTGACCTTTTAAATGTTTTTATGCTTTTTTAATCACACCCTTTTACTTTGCATGATTGGTATAAGTATCACAAAAGACACTTTTATACATTTTAAGACATGTCCGAATGTGCATACAACGTATGTAGACATAAATATATACATAAGAAGTCCCCGCTGTACCAATAACTTTGTTTTTTAGCAACTAAGAACTAACCTTACAGCTTTTTTCAGATTTTCTGTCATCAAAGAAGAAAGCAGCTAAATCTATTTCTTGTTTGAAAATGTTCCTTCAGGAAGAAAAGGATGAATCACTAATGATGGCTCTATGTTGGTTTTGTTTCAGTGATCCAGCAATGATTCAGCATTATTGGCATATTATTGCTCATGCTATTTCAAACAAAATTCTGTCTCTTTTATATATCTGTTTATATAAATAATAAACCCATCTTGTGCACTCTAAGGAATCATCACCGAGCTCTGTGACAGATGTCCTTATCCTGGATAATTACTTAAAATGCACATCTTTGATAAAAGAAAAACAAAGATCATTCAGAGCCAAAAGCATATTTTAAACCTAGCTTTCATTTATCTTTGATAAAGAGAACAATGCTAAGAAGAACCTGGAATTTATCCTATCATGAAGCTTTGAAAAACAGCAATTCACTAATCTTCTCTTTCATATGATATAGTTTCAGAACCACAAATAATTATTACATTTTATTATCTCCTTTTTTCAAATTTCTTGTCACTTAGTGATTCTTTTGACTTGAGCATTTTGATATAGTGTATATACAACTAGGAGACACAATACCCAAACACTAGCTTTCAGTTTCAGGTAAAACAAATACCATGATAACTTTTTAAATCCACAAGTGTTGAGGAAACAGGTAACTGAGTCTGAATCTGTTTTTTTCTTTTTTCTTTAAAAAAAAGTAATTTTCCAAACAAGTGCAGCTTAGGAAAACAAAATAAGGGAAATTGGAATATTTTACCAGCAATGCAGCATCATGAGGGAAACTCAAAGCCACGGGGGGAACACCAAAACTGATGCAGAAAAAACTGACAAGATGAAGGTTTGATGTGTGAACTCAGTGGGAGAAAAGACGGGTAAAAACAAATGAGGGCAGAGCAGGCAATCACAAAGGAAGGAAAAGGGAAATACATGAACAAAAACACTGGAGATAAATAAGGGAGGTTGAATAGGCAAAGACTGCTCTTAATACAAATTTTAAGTAATTTAAAATTAGGACTTCTTAAAATGTATTTCCTGTTGATCCTACCACATAAACACCCACACAGCGTTTTCATAGCACATCCACTGAGCTGTGCAACAAGGAAACAAGAAACCTATTAACCTTGGCCTCTTAGCAAGAACCCTTGGTCTTGTTGGGGCCACAACTCCATTTAACAGTGTCTAAAAGCAAACAGATGACTTGGGCCTACGGGCTTCAGTTGAACCTCAAGAACTTTCCCATCAGTCGGTACAGCAAGTGTAATCCACTCCTCAGCAATCAGAGTGTATTTCTAGGTCTTGGTAAAAGTTTTAAGCTCCTTTTTCACCGATGAAGGGAAATGAAGCTAATTACGGACACTCCATCTGCAGCGAGGGTCCGGATGCAGCATGGATTAGCATCTTTGGCAGCTAATAAAAAAAAAGAAAAGAAAAAAGGACTGCAGGCAATGGAAGAAACTCTGGTATAAAAGAAAAATAATAAGCAATGCATAATGTTGAGTTCTGCTGCTGACATCCATGAGAATCATGGTTTTAAAAAACACAAACAGCCAAATGTTATGTTTTGAAAGATATTTAAAAAGCCTACTTTAAAAATGGCATTTACTCTACATCTGAAGATCAATAGGCATGGGTTTGAAGGTGAATATACTTTGTGATAGAAGAAGCCAATATTCATTCTTATCCAAATAAAATTAATAAGGAGAATCAATGGTAAGCCTTTATTTTAAACTGCTATAATTGTATAAATGTAAAATGTGTAAAGTTTATGGACCTTATGTTACACTACTTCAGTAAACTTGGAAGACTTTGGGTTTTCAATGAGAGTCTAAAAACAAATTTGGTCAGCTGGATAATGATACATGAAGATTTTTCTTTTATATATATATATAAATATGTACATATACAATATATATTTTTAGATATATATTCATATATGCATATTTAAAAAGAGTAAAGGAGATATTACAAAAAAAAACTACTTTCAAAGTAGGCTTAGTAATAAAGGACTTTCAAAGGAGAGAGGTCAAGGAGTGGTTAACCACTGAGAGAAGCTGCACAATCACGACAATAATTCACCCAGAAACAGAAACCAAGTTGTGTTTCCAGCTTGCACAGTCTGGCTGCTGAAAATCGGAGCTAGCAAATTTGAAATGCATCAATAAAACATTGTAAAATAATGATGTTAATACAGAAGTATGTTTAAAAATTAACCAATAATGAAATAATTCTGTGAATTATTAATGCTCTGCTCAAATGTTATTTCCTCATTATCTTTCTTGTTGCAAAGGAAGGGCAGAGCGAGTTGTAAGAATCCCTTTTTGGTTCCCATGTTAACTAGGGGTGCAACAATACATGTATCTTTAACCGTGAGTACTGTATTGAACAATACAAAATGTTTTATGAACTAGTCTTCTGATGATGTCATCCACAATGGCTGACAACAAAGATTCATTTATTAGCTTTATTTTGGAATGAGCTATTTATTTTTACTACACTGTTTTCCATAGAAGATGGGGGATTTCTCCATCAGAAACATTCATTTTATTCATTTATTATTATTTTGTTGTTTCAGCAACATCAAATTAAAAAACTGTACTGATGAGTTTAAACTAATATTTGTAATTAATTTCAATAAAATTACACGTTAAAAAAGGCATTAAAATTTATTTTTTGTATGGAAAAAATATCGAACCGTGACACTTAAGTATCGAACCGAACTGAACTGTCCTTGCTGATGACTGGGGGGTAGGATGCAGCGATGTGATTGGCTGACAGGTGAAGGGGAGGAGCTTCTTGAGAATAGACTTATGAAAACTGGCATAAAATGAAAAATATAACTACCCAGATGTAAGCAACAGAGCATCTGTATTTTTGGATTTACTTCATAAACCAGATCCTTTCTACCAATAGTTAAGGTTTTGCGAGGTTTTTATTTGGGGTTGAGGAAGAAAATAGTATGATTAAAATAAAGATAAGAGACAGAATTACCACCTTGTTTGGTTCAGGAGACATGTCATCATCATGATAATATACTTGGCTTCAGTTGTAGAGCAGCCATTATTAAGATCATCTGTAGAAAAACCAATAAGCAATCATTAAAGAAACGTGGTTCTCCCTCAGTCCTTTGCTATGATTTAGTAACTTTAACTATGTGGATCTTTTTGTCCTTTAAAGCATAATTCAACATTTCTGTCTGTAAAACTAACTGTGATTCATTTAAATAGAATACAGATGAGTGAGAGCAGTCTTTAATTAGTATACATTTCCCTTTTGTGCCTTTTTTTATTCTTTTTTTGAATGACTAAACTTAATATTAAGTACTTTTTTAATACTAGTACTTGATATAGTAAGATAACACAAAAAAAGAGCCTTCATGAAACCACAGAATTAAAAATGTGCTAAGGAAAGTACTGAAGGCACCTTTTTTTAAACAGTTGCAGAACCCTGTTGTTCAGAACTGTAGAAGTCCTTCTTCCCAGCTTAGTGTAAGTGTGATCAGATTCTGCAGATCAGTCATTTTTTTTCCTAAATCTTTATTAGTTTCTGATATGACCAGAAGAGGTGATTATTTCATTTAATTTGAAGTATTCAACCTTTTTTGCAGTTAGAAAACAAGATGCAAAAATCTTCTAGAGTTAGTAATGATAGATGTTTTTGAGAATCCAGATCAAAACAGATGAAATCTGAAGTGGCAATGCATGACCACCCGAGAAAGAGGTTGCAGTGTGGAGTATGTGGCAGCACTAGGAAAAAAAAAGGCTTCTCGAGTCTGGCTCCTTAATCAATCCCAACAGTCAAAGTATGCCAATGTCAGCATCAAAGTCATATTTATCTATGAAGCACTTTTAAATCAACAAACGTTGAACTAAAGAACTGTGCAGCAATATTTCAACAAACCAAGGGCAAGAAAACAATCAAAAACACAATAAAACAAGGTGGGAGAAATCAATAAGATAATACAGTGGACTAGAGTTATAAAGTTGCATTCCAGCTAAAACACAAAACAAAACAATGGAGAAACATCAAGGATAAGCTTTATCCAAATTAAATGCTAAAGAAAAAAGGTTGCTTTTCAGTAGAGTTTTAAAAGTTTCTCTAATATCTTTTATTTTCCAACATGGCCACTGAGGTTGAATGGGGTTTGTTAAACTCTAAACTTTTCCTTTTATTTTATTTTTTTAACCTGTCCAGCAGAATGATGGTCTGGCTGCTGGGTTGTGCTGAGCAAATTTGCTTTGCCAAGAGGAGCTTTATGGGTATAAAAGCTCCTCTTGATAGTCTGAATTTTGTTTTTATTTATTTGTTTTGAATAATGGTTTATTACTGCATTTACACAATATTGCTGGACCTGACTGGAGGAGACAGAAAGAGAACAGAAAAGAAAGAAAAACAAGAAAAAAGAAAAAAGGAGACAAAGATACACCAGATAGACAACAATGCAATCCAACCACAGACTCTAGACAACCTGCTACACTCATACAGAAACACAACAAAGAACATCCCACGACCCCTGCAGGAACTTTCCCTTTTATTAATTTCATTCTGATTTTTATCAGCCCCAGCTCATTCATTTAAACAAAGGAGCTTCGACACAACGAAACTCTAGATCCAAAGATGAGAAACAACCAAAAGGTACAAAGAAAATGTATATATTTGGAGATTGTCCCTTTGCATGCGGGTTCTGATCATCCCACCTGGTCAAGGCATGTTTCTGGTTGGAAATCCATCAACTTCTCCAGAACATTAGTTGCTTTTGAACAACACACCAAACTGATTTTGTTTAGACATGATTTCAGGAAGAACATTAGAATGGAGTCTCTACTAAAGACAGCAAAACAGTACACCTAGAGAAATAAATAGCATGCTAGAGTTCTTTTCTTGACAAATGGGGATTAAGGACTAAAGCCAACCCAGCTAACCCAGACCAAATGTGATTTGTCTGCAGACAGTCTTGATAAATCAGTGCTTGTTTGACATGATTCTTCTCTGAAGGAATCAATTAACATTTTTTTTTTTATCCCGGGTTGACTATTGATTTCTGATATTACTGACTGTGAAACAGGTAAACTGCTAACCACCACCTGGCAAGGTAACAGACACAGAAGTGTGTTATCTGACCAGGTATGATTTGTCTGAAATAAAAAAATAAAAAAAATAAACATCCAAGCAGTGGAATTGGCAGAAGAAGCAGACTAAACTGGCATGGCACCGCATATTGACTTCAACTCCTGCAATAAAGATTTGGCAAGGCAAGGCAAGGCAAGGCAAGTTTATTTGTATAGCACATTTCATGTACAGGACAATTCAAGGTGCTTTACATACATTTACATTTAGTTTATGCTCAATTTGCCAACCAACCCAGACTTAGACTGTCTTCCCATCTTTTCCCCCTTTCATCCATCTATAGTCAACAGGGGGAATAAGGCTATTTCTGAGAGAACACCATTGTAACTGCACCAACTGAGAAAAGTCCTCAATTGACCCACTGGGTTTTAAAAAAGCAAGCTAATACCATCCTCTTTTTCCACACATGGTGTATCCTGTCTTCCTTTCCACCCCTCCCTCTCTAACTTCTTTTCGTCAGAGCCAAGGCCGTTCGAAGACATGCCAGGTCGAAGAACTCAGCCGCATGTCAGACATCTCACTTCAACACACTCTTCCTCCCTTTCTCCTCTCACTGCCAACACCTTCACCTCATCATCCCAGAGGCTTTCATGGAAGGTTGCCCTCTTCTGTCATGCTGGAAGTTGCAGCCCAGCACACCTCCATCAATGTTTCTCTCAAATTACAGGAAAAAAAGCTGGACTCTTCCTGACCTATTATTTCCCATTCTTATTACTGTAATTAATCATATCCGGAATCATCCAGGGAAGAGCAGTACAGCTTTTCCTACACCAAAATAACAGCAATCATGGCGGTCAAACACTTGGAATGTGCAGACTTTAAATCGCTCTGATATATTCCACTGGCCTCTCACAAATACTGGGTTATTCAATTCAAATGAATGCACAATTACCACTAACATGCAGTTTGCAATTTGATCAGCAAGGGTCTTTTTAAAAGTCAATTTCCATGTCATCATTAGGATGTTACTACAATCTTTAATGTTGCGATGACAGTAATACATTATATCCACTTAACATACTTGTTAGGGTAAGTGGTGATTCTACCATAATTAGATGGTCACTATAATATCAAATGGGAAGCTGAACTGATAGATATGTCCAGGTGCTATACTGTTTTTGTTTAAAGGGAAAAGTCTGCCAGTTGTACTACCAAATCAATATGCTGGTTTAAATAAAAAGAAAAAAACGAGTCACCCAAACACAGGTGTAGAGCCAGAAGAAGGGTCCAAATTTTAGGCAGCTTTCCACAACAAACACCCAAACTCCCACCTTCACACCTCACAGCCTTTTATGCTGTGTTTTGTTTCTCCCGGGCACCTATAGATTTACAGCAAACCTGTGAAGTGAACCAAGCACACACACAGACACATAAAAAATACAGCCAGCTGCAAGGCAGCAGAGATCCGGTAAAGGAAGTGCAATGATTGATGTCAAAACACAGGAACAAATTAAACCAATCAAAACTAATCCAGAATGGCAGGTCTATACTACAGAGTCTGAAAAAACATAAGGCATATTTCCACAGGATGACAAGGATGCAACTATATCCTGATTATGGTAGTGGCATGCCATATTGTATACAATCTGCCTCACTGTTAAGTCTCAGTACAATGTGCAAATGTTTGCCCTGAACAGCAGAACAATGACTTTCATAGGAAATGGTGAACAATGTTTCACTGACATTGAATTAGGAAAATTTACTTGGTGTTTTGGCTGCAGCTAGCGCAGATGCACAGACTGGTTTTCATTTTGTTCTCACAGTGCAAAGGTGACCTGACATGTTTAAACAGTGGATATTGACTTTGGATGCTTTCTATGAATAATCAGCTAAAGAGTAATATGAGTATGTGGACATTAGATTTGCGAAAATTAAAATACAATTTTAAAAAGACTTGATGAATGTTGTTTTGTAATGTATCATTACCTGTGCCAATGCCATTTATTCTGTTTATCATATGAAGCAACCAATTCTTATTTCCAGCAACAAGCCCTCCAACCGAGATATTCATATCTGTCATTTGTTTATATTTTCTGTGCTTTTACCATCATGGATGCAGTTTCTCGGTTTTCTTTTTGAACAGATGTGTAAATGACCAACTGATCACAGTTGTTGTGGTTTGTGCTGACAGGAGGTGATGCTGCATTTTTGGGAAAATGCAAATAAGGCTAAAATGACCTTGTAGTATAGGGTTCACATTGATGCCATGGGCTTTGTTGACGTGCCATTGAAGCATAAAATCTGCTTTAGATAATAATGAGATCAACATTAAAGAACATTTTAGGACACGTCTGTATTTCTGCTTTGTTTACACTCATTGAATTTCACTTTCTGTATGGCTGGGTTTAGACCACCTAATTTCCTGGTTACCTTAAGCAACTAAAACCACTTGGTTGAGTTTGGGAATTGAAATGTCTCAACATAACATCATTTAACACCATTATTCTTGTTCACTGGATAAATCCTTTCTTGTATAGACTTGTTATATCAAAGGGCCCTGTTTATGCCGAAATGACAACAGCGTGCCAAAACACAGGTTTAGCTAAACCCTACCGTTACTCTATAACTTTCAGCATCTCATGTTGTAAAAGTTCTTACAAGAAAGAAAAAAGAGAACTTTTTTATGCATAGCTTTTTTAAAGACCTCAAAATTTTCAGAGGTCTTGCACACAAAAAGTAAGCGATTATATGATGAAATAAAAAGAAAAAAGACGGTCATAAAGATTAGTTGATAGTGATATTTACAAGTGCAAACATCTTAGTGGGCATTCAATACTAAAATGGCACCATAACAATTGTTAAGAATGAATTTTCACAGGATGTAGCTTAGGTCTTATGTAGTAGTATCAGTGCATTATTTGGTCTTCATTTTAGTTTTCACATCACTTTTCAGGCATAGAGTTGTGGACATCAGCTGTTGCTGAAATTGCTGGCAGAAACAAGCAAACATTTTCTTAGGAAATCATAACATCTTTCCATCACACAAACCCTTTAAAGCGAGGGTGTCACTTCGTGTAACTTTTTTTTTTTTCACATGGACTTATCAATTACATCAATTGAAATCGATGTGCCTTGTCATCAGTCGAACTTTACTTCCA
>JAOXYM010000012.1:7591305-7604325 GCA_028567055.1 Leptatherina wallacei | reverse complement strand
GTGATCACTTTCACCTTTACGGGAGCAATGACATCAATAATGCTTCTAATTTTACCATTGAAATGATCCACAAGCTCCACAAGCCGGTGGCCTCCTGTTGGTGTCAGCTGCAGCCTCCCTCAGCTGGAGTGAGGAGATTCTCCTCTGGGGCCAATAATATCTTCTGGTTGCCTTTTTCTTTCCATCTTACTGACATTTCAGCATGTTGCTATCTATAATTACACTGTGCCAGCAGAAAGAATAAAGAATATGAAAAGAGGCCCCCATTCAGAGCTGGCCCTGAACTTTTTGGGGCCCTAAATTAGTTGATGTACTTTCTCACTATGGCAGATAAGCAACAGCTCTTGAATTGCTGTAGGGAAAAATACAGTTTTATGGTTTCATAGTTTCCTTATTCTAGATTAGTTGGGTTTTCCATAATATAATTCTATTATCATTAACATGTCAATTTAACACAAATCTGATGAAGTCTTACAAATTCACAGCACTCAGAGAGCGATGAAGATCAGCTGTGCTGATTTTGTTCAATGTAGTCTGACCTGAACAACTGAATAAATTAATGAAAAAAAAAGTTGAATGGTAAGTGGACTGTACTTATACAGCACTTTTCTAGTCATGTTGACCACTTAAAGCCCTTCACAGCACTTCAGTCTTTACACATTAAGTGCTGCTCTTCCTCCTGAGCTACAGCCACCCTAAGACTGTGTAAACGCTTTTATCAAACAATGTCTTATTACGCACATTGTACTGTAGATGGATGGACAATAGTGTAGTTGCTTAGCGATGTACAATAGTGTAGTTGCTTAGCGATGTGATACAAAAAACATCCAAAACTTATTTTTATATCAAACTACACAAAAGCAAGCTAGCAGTAGCTAGCACGCTGGAGTCTAGCTTTAATGCTTTGTGGCCTGAGATGATCCAACAACTTTTCTTGTTGATATTATGTATTTAAAGGAGGAGAGTACAGACACAGTAAAAGACTGGGTTAGCCTACAGTTAAGTCTACCTTTTGTTGTGTAATCATAGTCACTCATAGATAGCCTACTCATCAAAAAATGTACTGGTCTTTTTACTTAATTTTACAATGTAATGATTTAATGAGATTTGTTATTGTTAAATAGTACAACGTTTATGATGCAAAGTTAATTTATTGAACATAGTTTTATTTATTTGTTTCCAGAAATTTTTTTTTTATCAAACTGTTTTTGTCAACTCAGTCCAAAAACCATTTTAAAATCAAGTCATGTGTTATCATTTCCAAATATAATTGCAAAGAAACTCACTTTTCAGAGCTATATCTGTAATAACAGTCAAATTAAGAAGATTGTAAAAAATGAAAAAAAAAAAACAAAGATGAACATTAAACATCTAAAATCTAAAAAGAGATTTTAAGAAATCTTAATATGTTTTCTGTAGCTCAATGTAAAACAAAATCAAAATTATTAATGTAATTTTTGAATGTTTAGATTTGTCATTTTGCAGTGTTTTATAAGTATAAACATTAAAATTTTGATAAATATTGATAATTACCCTGTTTATTCTTAATATTACCATTCATTTATTTATTTAGATGTACTCTAAAGTTAACAAAACTTTAATAGCTTGCCTCTATAAAGTGTGACCTCTTACTTTCATTTATTTGTGTTTCTTTTTTCTTTTTTTTTACCTTTGGATAAAAGTCACTGATTACTCCATTAGAAAAGATCTGGCTGCAATCTGGTAACTAATCATTGTGATTCTACTCATGTTCTCTGTTAAAGGGGAATCTCAGACAGGGTTTAATGAATTTGATCATCAAAAAGCTTCTAACCGGAAGAGAATACTCATCTCAGCGTTCCCCAGAGGTATCAGTAAAACTTAATCAGTCTGTTTTTATGTATATGAATGAGTAGTTCCATTGCCATCAGCCTTGGAACAGGCTTCTGAGAGAAGCTCTTTTTAAATGAATAATGGCCTCTTCTCTGCAGGTGAATGTTTCTCTGAGTCGGCTGCATATGTCTCTGAGAGACTCTTCATCCACTTGCTGGATGTTCACTCTTATGCTGCCTTGAATTGCCCCTTTAATAGAATGAATGCAGTCCTCAACATTGAAAAAAAACATATTTCCAGCCTCTCTTGCAGCAAGAGTTTTTTTGTACAGCACATTTCACGTACAAGACAATTCAAAGTGATTTACATAAAATCTTGAAAGCATTACAGCGGGGTGCAGAGGTAAACATCAGAAATTAAGAAGCATAATTAAAATTAAAGAAGTTGCCATCTTTTCTACAACTAGATTGTAACCTCCACACTATCAGCATTTTCTCAACATTCAAGCTTTCAGAAACTTCCTCTGCAGGATCCGCTGAGATATTGGTTTTATGTATGAGATCTGCCTTTTTTTAAGTCATTCATTTTTTTACCAGACAGCTGAGTGGGTATTGCTGATTGGGTTTGGATTCAAATCATAACATTTTTTCTGTTCTCCCTCATCCTGAGCAAATATTCCCCAACTCTTAAAGCACAAAAGCTGAAAGCCGCTCATCCTGGTCACTCACCTTGTTTCATCCCAAGCCTTTAAAGTGACATCCATATGGACGTTTGAGATGGTCCACTCTTGCAGATAGAACACAAATACGATGTGAAGTTTAGACCTTTCCAAAGAAGCTGGCAGCAGTTTCTGACTCTGTGGTTGGACAGCTGTCATCAGATGTGATGTGTGGGATGCACACAGTACAGGAAGCACAGCCCGGCACGAGTCCCTGTATTTCAGCCTTTTGTGTAGATGCTATTGTTTTAGATCTGTCCTGGACCGGGCTCAGAGGGAATGTTTAGTTCCTCCAGCATGTTTAGAATCAGAGTACATAAGCCATGTCTGGCTGATTAAGAAACCAGAAAATGATTTATGGTGTTTATTTTATTTTCTATTTTTTTAGATTGACTATAGAAACCACAGGAGACATGTGGACCTGGTGACTGATATCTTAAACTGTAGTCAGAAATTAAGGAAAGATCACTTGACTCTTTGATTTTAGCCACAGTATGGAGAATAGAGTGATTGATCTTATCAGCATGTTGAGTCATTTAAGTCAGATTTTTCCATACTTTAACACACCCGACTGAAATGAATGGTTCATTAGCAGGTTTAAAGCCTTAAAAGCAGTTGAATGAATCAGAATCAGGTTTACTGGAGTTGGAAACATGTACAAAATGCAGGGCAGTGGCTCCTGAGGACCAGCATTGGGAAACATTGCTGTAGATCACAGTGTTGGTCACCAAATCAAAGGTCTGCCTTTCAAGCCCCCATCTCCGGCATTGCCTTCTTTCTCCTTAGCCCTTCATTTTCTTCCAGTCACCTCCTGGGCTTGTCAACAACTTGCTAGGTTTTAGTTTTCCCTTAACTCCACCATCACACCTGCTTTCCATAGCTTATACCCAGGGGTGAAATATTTCAAGGGTAGATGGACTGAATGCCGTTCATGCTGGCTTGTTGCTAAAATGCACAGTGGGGACCTTAGATATTTACGGATGAAAGAGTTAGTTTTGGCATCCACTCTGCTAAAAGCTGATGAGGTGACTTCACAGAGCTTCAGAGGCCTCATTACCCTTGGGTACCCAGTGAGTGATAACACCACACCTTGTATGTCTGAGCAGCTGGCTTCAGGTATTCTTTGAAGGGGTTGCTGGAAGCTGCGAAAAAATATTTTCCCCATTTCAGGGTCTTAGAAACTGGGTGTACAGACAGGTGAGAATTTGCATGAAAACTCATATAAAGTTTATTTTCAAGGTGTTGGTACCATGCACTTGGGAAACAGCTTTTCTTGGATCTCAGATAAAATGATGGTAGAGTTTTTTCAAAAGATATTCGTTCATTCAGCATATGGATGGTACTGGCTGGAGAGCAACATCTTGAGTCTTCCAGAAGGTGTTCAATTTGCTCTAAATCTTGTGACTGCAAAGTCCATGCCACATGATTTTCATTATTTTCATGCTTATCAAATCATTCACTTACCCCTGTGTCCTGTGGCTAGAGGCCCAGTCACCCTGATGGAGGACTCCTAGAAATGTTTAATCCAAGGATAAATATGATCATTCAGAACAACTTTGTTGATTGATTCACAGAGACTATCTCCTCTAGGAGGACAAGCGGTCCCAAACCCCACCAGCAAAAATGTTCCCTGCAGGGTCTAAATTTAAGATGTTTTTTCTTCAGATTGTCACCTTTCTGTGTATTACTTTCCCAAACTTTAGATGTCATGCATGCAGAGCCGCCTCTAGACTTCCGGGGCCCTAAGCAGAATAAGTTTTGGGGGCCCTACCCCTTCATGCCATGAACACAGTTTTTGATAAACGCAACACCCTAAGTCATGATATAATGAGTCTTAACTCATTCAAAACACTCTAGGATCATAAAGTAAAAATATGACTACACTTAGCAGACAGAAAGAGACAAAAGTTGGTGCAATTTAGTTTGTTTGTCCCAGTGTGATATCTCTGTATAAAATAACTAAGGCAAAGCCCATTCTTACATATAGATTATATTGCCACAAAGAGTCAATCGAAACATTAGGCATGTTTAAACATCTGGCCTACAAACACTGTACTTTAGTTATAGTTAAAGCTTGAAATGCTTTATTACAAATGAGCACATGGTTTATTGTGCAACATTATTGCACATAAAGTGCTGTTAACTATACTACATAAAGCCGTAATAACATACATCACTATTTAACATACAAGTGGAAAATATATAATAGAATACCATATGCACACTACTTAGTTAACTAGGTTAATCAATTAACCTAGTTAATGAGATAGTGTATGATCTACCACGTGGCAGTAGCACCAGCAACTACTGGAGATCTGTGGAGTGTGCAACAATGAACTTTTAAACGCATGATGTCAGATGTCAGAGAGCCCACCATGCGCTACTGAAAACACTCGCCGACACGTATTGCAATTTGTCTTGAAATCCCTGATGCTGTCCAGCTAAGGTTGAAAGTGTTTTTGCTTTTGAGGACGTGGTGGAGCATCGCGTGCAGAGGACATTTTTATAAGGCGCGGGTGTTGTGAGCAGCACCAGTGTGTGGCTTCTGTCTCTAGGCAACGGTGACAGCAACAGACGCAGGCAGCAAGGAGGGAGGAGGATCCTACCTAGATGCCATCACAATGTTTCTGGCCTCAGTATTTCCTCTGTTTTATTTTGTTCATTATTATTAGATTTAGTGTTGATATGTGTGTATTGGACATTTATGAAAATACAGAACAAATAGCGTCCTGTATTGAACCAATTAAACGTCGGGACATGACGCTTAACTGTCAAATAAGGAACAACTGGGTATTTTACTGGATGGTTGTCAACCCTACCGCTAGGACATGTTTTGCTGGCAAACAGCACCCAACAAAATTGCTAAACCTGTTAGCACCTGCTGCTAAATCCACTCACGTTTTCAAAAAGAGCTGTCATATGTGTATACATCTTCATCATCACTGACACCAGACTAATGCTTTACTTTAGACTACTAATTACCTTGGTCTTGCGCTGCTTTTTCTTCTACCTTCTTTTTTTAAACCACTCATTGTGACAACCTTCTTCCTTAGAGGGCCCCCTAGTGGTGCGGTGCCCTAAGCGGCCGCTTAGTTTGCTTAGTGGCAAAACCTGCATGCATGCAGAGATTATAAGCGCATGATTCAATTATTAACTCTAACCATAGTGATGCTACAGCTTAAATCTCACCAGGAAATGACAAACCTTTATTGTAACTTGCTCTGGGTAGCAGTCATATTGATTACAGTAAAGTGTAATTTTGCTACTGACAGAGCATATGTTGGCTTCACCATCACATCTCACAAAGTCACATGGTTGAAAACACAGCACTTAGCTGCTCCATCATCCACATCTTCCTCCTCTTGTGGACTTTATGGCTCATTGAATAATGGACTTGACAATGACGTTTGCTCTGATGTGGAAGCGCTTATACGAGGCGTGTTGTCATCATGTCCTTCGCAGGGGCAGTGCTTTACAGGGTAGAATTATGAGTCATATGTAAGGTTTTAGAAAAACTACAGACATGGCCTTTTCAGCAGGAAAGCTTGTTGAAAGGATGTTTCTCCTTCTGCAAAGACAGACTGAATTTATTTTGATCACTTTCAAAGTCATTCAGAGGTCTAGCCACACCATCATTAACATGCACTGATAACATATCTGCAGCACTCTGCTATTATAAATTAGTTGCAGCTGGTTTTTGAAGCAGAGTACAAAATATAATATTGTGAACCCAATAAATTAGAGGTGTGTGAGGGTGATGCTCCCTTGGACTTTTAAAGGCTTATTTTTAATTATGGTTTTATTCATGTAGAAACACTAAAATATATTCTACCACCTTTTCAGTTCCTGGCTTTGATTCCATTTTTATGATTATTTTTCGATGATAAGTTTGACCAACCAAACATTGAGACGGGGCCTCTTTGAACACAGGAATTACCGCACAGAAAAATTACGATTGAGTCGTCGCAGATGGAGCTGTCACTGTAGCTGTCACTGTAGCTCATGTCCATATGGCTCACATGTCAACTGTCAATGTGAGAAAAAAAAAACCTAACGTATAACTCAGAGAACATGGAAATTCTAATATCCCATTATTAAAAGGGAGGACATGGATTAAAAACCGCCATTTATTGCTGAAATCTTTCATGTCTGAAGACATAATACAGCTAGCATGACTATTCTTACTCAATACTAGCTGTAGCACAAAACAACAACAAAGCAAGCAAACGGTGTTCATGAAAAATTTTGTTACAAGATGACACGGCTTATCTATGTGGTTTATGTCTTCCTCATTTACATAACATCATATTTCCCGCTTATCAAACTGGTTTAGAGTCTTCAGGTTGTTTGACTCCTAGTTGAGGCTGTGAACATTTTAAATGATGACTGACATTTAAATCCAGATTTTACGCTCTAAATTTGGCTGTAAATATGAAAATGTGTTCCAAAGTATCACAGAGGATTACAACATGACACCCAGTGGTCAAATGAGGATTAACCTTAAGGCGCAAGAGAAATCCATCAATTTTCCACATCCTGTTTAGGGTGGGGTTGGATTAATTCATGTCAACATTTTTCCAGTCTCTCAGGGAAAATGAAGGGGAAAGTACCTGAGTGCGGATCTCTGGAGATCTATGTAGCACTGTGAGCTGTTTGTCTGCTGGAAGCAGCACCAAAAAGTGTTACAGAAAAGCCATGTTGTAAATAAATAATTTGCTTGTTGTGAACTTGTGCAGAACATTCTGTACGGTGGAGTGGAACTCAGGGACGGTTCAGGCAACATGGGAGGTCAACCTTGTTGTGCAGCTCTAAAGAGTTGCCACCAGGTTAAAGGTTGCATATTGTGGTGAATATTGGGAGAAGGAAGATAAAAGATTTATCATTCACTTTCTTTGAAAACAAGTGGTTTAAGGTTAAAGCAGAATAATTTATGAAAGGAACCTATGGTATGCAAGAGTAAGGAAGAAAAAATTGTGCTTTTTTTTATGGGGTTTATGTCTGCATTTATTCTGCAAGTTGCTTTAATACTTAATGGAATTTCTTCAATGTGACCACCCGGAGAGAGGAACAACAGAAAAATTCACATTAATTGATATGTAATGTTCTGTTATGTTGAGGTATTTCCTCATTTGGTGTTATTTCCCTGCTCTCACTTCCATCTTACATTAAACTAACACCCAATACCCCACCAAATACAGGTTAAAGTCCATTTAAAACTAAAACTTCCTCATCAGTTTGACAAGTGATGAATTAAAAAAATATAAGGAAAGGACAATGAAGAAGGGATAGAGAACAAAGAAATTTGTTTTCTATCCCTGGACTGTGAGAAAAGTGTGTGTTGTACAAGAAAATCTGTACAACACATGAAAGGCATATGAAGACATGTACATCACCCACTGTAAACCCCCTCCACACCATGGATGAGGTTCCTCATGGAGTATGAAATAACCGGTCTGGAACAAGCTTGTCCTTGCCACCTCAAGAAAACAAACTAATTTCTCTGTTCTTAGTAAGTATTAAACAACCTTAAACCTTACCAAGCATAAACTAAAAGCAAAATATGTACATGGGAAGCATATTTGGTTTGTTGCTTTATATACACGAAGATGATGGTGTACCTTTCCAGCTCGTCATGCATGTTTATACCTGCTAAATCCTGTTCAGGTAAATAATAAGCTTCAAGGTCCATTTATGCTCCATATTAAAGATGGATAGGCTACGTAGCTTTCTGTCCGTCTCCGGCATCCTTTATGTGCGTAATTTGGTCCGTTTCCAGGGCTCTTGCAGCTGCATCTCCCAAAGCAGCAGAGGGGGGGCAGTGTTAACTTGAAATGCAACAAGTGAAAGGAACAGATAAGAAGAAGAAGAAGCTTCCACGTATTTAATGGCTGCACAGACAACGACCATTACTGTGCTGCCTTTATTTAAATCTCTTTCTTAGAATCTATATTATCATGATCTCCAACGTCATCATGTTTTCTATTGTCTGAAACTGACATCGGAAATCGGAGGTGAACTCTGAACCCTGCACTGCTCTCTAGTGGTAATATTACCTAACAACCATAACCAATGTAAAGGATGAATGGAAGTATCAGGGCAGTGATGCTTGAAACTGACATACTTATTTACATATGTAACGGAAGGGTAAATGAGCTTTCAGCCTCTCTCTGCTTCCACTGGGATGAAGTATCACAGAACCAACACTGAGAGACAATCAGGTGCTCAGATCTGGAAACAACAATAGACAATTACACATGCAAATGCCGAACGTGGGGGGTCATGTGCAGAAGGTCCATGCCACAGGGACGACATGTCAGTTTGTCTTTGAAAAGCCTCAGCTAACCAGCGCAGCAGGTATGAAACCATTTATCTTGCTGTTGAGCAGCAATGTTAACTAATGCATTAATAATGTGCTTAGATGAACAATATTTCCAAGAGCAGAGCGGGAAGCTATCGATTCAAATCTTAAGAGGCAGAGTTGTCCTTTCTGGGTTTGTTGATCTAGAATGGAGTTCTGTCAACATATTTATCAAAATGTTCAGCAATCATTTAATTCTTTACCAATTCAGAAACATGTTGCATCACTTAAATCCTTTTCAAAGGTACACAAAAAAAAAGAAATATTTATTATAGTGAGAGGGGAAAAGTTAAATGAAGTGGAGATAAAGGTTTCTCTTTTGATCAGATTATATCAGATCAGATAAAATCACCCCTCTTAAGCTCATAAAATTCCTTTTTGATTGAGCTTGGTCGGATTAGTGGATTTTTTTTTTTTTTTATTGTAACTGAAACTAAAAGTGGCTGTTGTGGCATCCTAAACTGGCTCTTTAAAGAAAGAAAAAAGACTAAATGTTTTCCTTGAAAGAATCTAACTGGCCAGCTGGGAGTAAGAACATTATTCAACACCTCAAATGCAAAGCGTTTGCCTTTCTGGTATCACCAAGTCCAGCCATACACTCTCCAGTCAGCACACAGCATGTCAGCCACACTCACAGCTCCAGACATACTGTAGCTCAACTCTCCAGTCTGCCGCAACATGCCAGCCACTATCAAATCCTCTCCAGATTTCAACTCACAATCAAAATAAAGCCTTGTAAGGTCCTGAAGCTGTTTGTTTTTTTACAGACAAAGGGGTAAAATTATATACATTTTAATCACACTGTCAAAGAAATAAAAAGTGGTTAATGATATGGTGTTGCAGTGCTTCGAACTGTGCAGGCTGCACATAAGGTCATTTTTCCCAAATGTATACCATTTTTTAAAAAATGATATGAACTACATTTATACCCACGGTAATATAAAGGCAATGGTTTATAGCTGTAGTGTATTTTCTTTGCACTCCCTTGGTGAAAGAACCTAGTCGTACAAGTAACTATGGCAAGCATCATCCCTCTTGGATAAACAATGAGCTATTACATCACTGATACAGTATGCAGATATCTTATTAATGAAGCAAAAACACGTTGCTGTTAACATTAAAGTCAAATGTATTGTAATTTAAAGGACCATTCCTTAACTTTCAACCTTACATTTCTGGACTCGTTTGATGACACAGTGACATCTGTTATGTGCATTTCTGGTGCCGTCGCGGCCCAGCAGCATCCCAGATGTCAACGTGCACAGTGGCCAATTCAGCAAAAAAACGTTAGAAGACATTATCAGAGGAAAGGAAGAAACAAAAGAGAGGCAGAGACAGAGCAAGAGATAAGACAAGAGTCAAGACAAGACTGTTTATAACTGTCTGGAGAGAGCTCACAGTACAGGTAGGATGCAAGATGGATGCAAAAATTAGCCGTCGATAGGGCTGAGAAAATGGCAAAAGTTGAGTAGTGCATCTTTAAAACAATAGTCATCAAGAAACAGCATAATATAAAATAAAACTTATGTCTGAAATGGCTATTTCATTATCTTTTATGTGACTAATTTGTAATATTTCTGAGAGATGGGGAAGCTTATTTGGACTCCAATATTAAAACTCATGAACATTTCTTTTTTTGTCAGAAGAGAGTTTTATAGAATAATATCATAGTCTCACTAGTACTGGGGGCTCTCATGTCTATTTAAAATCTACTTGATTTCACACTTTGATTAAACCAAGTTAGAATGGATTAACTCATTAACATGTCCAAATCATCTTATCTGTAAATTTTCAGCAGTCTCCATGCGTTGCCATTTTCTAATAGCTCTGTTGCATTTGCATTGTTCCATCGCTGTCTGTACAGCATTAGGAGTCTTGGGATGAAGTGCCGATGGACAGCTTGCAATGGTTTCTCTCTGCATGCAGCTTGAATAATTGATGCCTTGATTGCCTGGGTATTCATGGACACAAAAAGGCTTTTCCTATTCTCTGTCTAACACACTGCTTGAATCTTAAATAGTCCTCCCCAGTGGCACAATGTACAGGCGAGCAAGTTATGTGGCTTAGAGACTGCACGGTACAGTCAGTGTCCTTCATCATCTGATTAACTCAAACTGCTGTTATCAGACACAAGGAGTTAGATTTATTCAGTTCACAATGCAACTTCATACTTGAATACACCACAATAATTTCTTTAAAATGAATTAACCTTGTTCATTATGCATGTTTTGGGTAACAACTCTGCAGCGGTATCTTTTTCAAACAAAGATAATCTATATACTTAACTGTCTCTTCTAGGGAAATACTCATCTCTACTTGAGATGCATGTCGTAAACCATGCACCTTGTCTGTGGTGACCTTGCAAAATCTCACGCTCCAAGGAGGCATTAACTGGCTGTGTTTGCCTCTTATGCTCTATAGTTGTTTATTCATGTTTGCAATATGCTCGTATATAAATCCCATAATTAAAGGGGATTTGCGTACAAAGAGCTGCAATGTGCTGCAGGCCTTTAATGGAGAGAATTAGTTATGGGGAGTACTGTGCTGCAGGAGGATTTTAACGGCACACAGAGACACTCAGAGAAGCTGACCTATAGCTTTGGCAGGATAACAATCTTGCCACTCCCGTCGTGAAATAACAGGCTGAATACGAATATGCTGGTGGACTCAATGGGTGATCATTAAACAATTAAACTGCCAATCCTGCGTCCTTAAACTCCAATTACCTAATGTGATGTTACATAGTCCATTGACACGGCTTGCCTTTCAAGCTCCTTGATGGCTAATGAAACTCAGTGCGACACAATGAGCACTGTTGTTGTGATACTTCTCTGACCTTCATGATTTTATGAATTAAATTACAGGTTGGATAAAATAGAAGCATTTCATGCACAGTTCATGCAATGGATTTTTGTCCTTTTAATAATAGAGATTAAATAGTCTCCAGATTTGTGAGCTCCCATTCTCCCAGTGGGAGTCACTGAGGCAGATTTGTAATTCTTTTACCCCCCCCCCCCCCTCTTTGAAATATTTGTTTTATTTGAATTCTTGCACCTACTTTCTTTATGAAAATATTGAGAACTGTGCGTGCGTGTGTGTGTGTGAGTGTGTGTGTGTCTCCCTGCTCAGCTTGAGTTATGATAATAAATGTATAACTTGAAGCCTCCTACCTTAGTTCATTATATGTGAACCTAGTAGACTCTGTTCAGGGGGGCATGATGTCTTTTTCCAACAGATATAATGTAAAAGAGCTGCTGTGGGATTATTGTTTGAATAAATTTTGGTTTCTATTGCAAATTTCTGCTGCTGCAGAAAGTATCCAGGCTCCATCACACTCTTAAAAGTGTATTTGTTTTTGATTTTTTTACATGAATCCCACTGAATTCTTTTGTTGGCGATAACAATTAACCAGCCAGTAAAAGACTCTTTTGACTCTTGTCTTATTTCTTTCTTCTGTCCTTTTCATTCTTTCTTTTCCTTTCTTCTTCCTTTTATGACTTCTTGCGGTTCTTTGCCAAATCAGCCACGGTGCGTGTTCAGCGAAACTCAGCAGCAACACATGGTATCCTGGAAGTAAGATATAAGTGTGATTTCTCAGCGTCAGGACGCTGCTGGGGAGCAATAGCTCCAGGAATGCACATGGCAGATGTAACTGTACCAAGTCAGGAACGCAGAGTTTTAAGCTCAAAAAGTTTTGCGTCAGTTAATAAAGAAAAATGTGTATATGAAGTTTGATAATCCATCTATTAACGTTATTAACATTTCAATCTCCACTGCTCTTGGGGAACTGACTAAGTGAAATGATAAAATACTTCACATAAATATAGTAATCATGAAGTATACCTTTCACGGTTAAAACAAAGTGGTAATTTCATCAAATCTGAGCCATACTGTATTCAGTATGTTTGTATTAATTCCAGTAAATGCATTAATATGATAACTCATTTGAGTGGAATAAATGTATCATATCAAGGTCTGAGCATAATTTTTTATCTTCTGAGTTTACTAAAGTAAGAAAATGACTAATTGCACTTTTAAAATTAATATGAGTTAATTTAAAGATGACTAAGATCTTACTTACATCACTGTTATCTGGATATTCTCTGCCACGCAGATAACTTGTTTACCCGGC
>JAOXYM010000012.1:7553619-7565113 GCA_028567055.1 Leptatherina wallacei | reverse complement strand
AAGCGCCCTGAGATGACATTGTCGTGAATTGGCGCTATACAAATAAAGATGAATTGAATTGAATTGAATTGAAAAGGAATGTAAAAAAAATATCTGCCTCATGTTTTATTTTTTTATTTTTTTGGAGGGTGTTTTGAAAGGTGTTAAAAGGAGTCCGCATTCACATGAGGATGCCCACCACTTCTTTTGTTTCCACCATCTCAACTCAGTACTCCCTGCTTGTTAGTGTGATCAGTCTCCCACTGGCGTCTCTGCACATCATACATCTTCTCGCTGCAATTAACTGCTGCAGGGCGAGTGTGGGAACTTATAGGGATGTCCCCTCAGCAGAGCTGGTACCCAGGGGAGATAACGTGGGAAGAGAAGAAGATGAGGATGCAAGAGGAGAGGAGTTTGGACAGGGAGGAGAGAGAAAACAGGAAAGCAGCGTGCCAAAGCTTCCCACCCACCGCTCATTTTTGTAGTCTCTTGGGAAAGCACTAGCTATCAGGGAAAGAGTTGTTGTGTAGGGAGTGCTGACAGCTTCGGCTCATCTGCCCCCTTCTGTAGAAGAACTACTGATGGAGGAAGATTTCAAAGAGAAGCATAACAAGACTGTTGTGGATGTCTAAGTGTTCAGCCTTTTCTCTCTGGCAGTAATAATAGTGCCTGTGAGCTACATTAAAGTGCCTTCATCTGTGGAATAAAAGTGCAATTTTATGGCTTTTTAGCACAAATTGAGCAAAATATATCACCTACAAAAGCTTATACAGTTGTTGATCGATACCAATGACTTGGTGACTGCACAGCTTCATGGGTTTTCAGATCCTCAAATAGTCGTTTATGAAAGGAATGTAAAAGTAAAATATGTTATTTGGCTCCTAACTTGTTTATTTCAAAGCTTGCTGAGAAGCAAAAATGGTTCAATAACCGTGCAGTATTATTATCTTATTTCAATAGAGTTTAGTATTGGTTTTTTGTGCTCTGTCTTTGTTTTCTACTTTAACATATTTGTTCTTTTCCCTTGCACTGGAAAGTATTGTAGGTCACTGTATTTGATGGACCTAAAAATGTCATTTTTTAAAAATGAGTTTTTTCGCCATCAATAATTGCCCCTTTCATCACTCACACACTGATTTCTGACAGTTTATTTTTACGAGACATTTCTGTTGATGTTTTTGTGTTTTGCACTAGTTTGTTCTTAACCTTTTAATTCCTAATGGATCATAATTTATACAGTTTTTGACCTATTGCATCACCGTATGTTAAAAACTTTACTCAAAACACTGTTGAATTCAATCTATTACATGTCTTCTGACCCCTGTAAGTTTTGCACTACAAATGCTGACATATGGCATGGTAATATACTGTTAATATATACAAATGATTAATTTTAAGAATTTAAATTATTAATTATTTATTTAGTTTCCATTTTTATAATGAGACAAATAACGATCAAAGATGGAAAAAATTAGGGCTGTCACTTGCCTTAACATATGGGAAGACTTAAAGCTAAGACTTATAAGTTCATTTTTTTAGCTTTTTATTGACATTAATCCTAATACAGTTATTATTTCAGTATTTCCGTGTATATTTGAAAGTTGAATGGAGATATAGAGTAGTAGTAGATCTAGATTAAAATACACTACCTGGACAAAAAAAGAAAGGAGTCACCACGAAAAAAAAGGTCACACTAATATTACAGCATGCACTGGTTGTGGCATTGTTTAGATACGCTTCTGCAATGTTCCAAGATTTATTTCCACCCAGTGCTTCATATATTTTTCTCCAAGATCTTGTATTGATGATGGGAGAGTCGGACCACTGCGCGAAGCCTTCTCCAGCACACCCCAAGGATTCTCAAAGGGGTTCAGGTTCGGGCTCCGAGGTGGCCAATCCATGTGTGAAAATTATGTCTCATGCTCCCTGATCCACTATTTCACAATCTGAGCCCCATGAATCCTGGAGTTGTCATCTTGGAATATGGCCTGCTCATTCAGTATATTCAGGTATCAACTGACCTCATTCTTTGATGTTGCTGAACCTAGACCTGAATCATAGACTGCCCCCACAGGCTTGTAGCATGATGGCTGCATCTCTTCATCTGCCTCTCTTCTTACCCTGATGCTCCCATCACTCTGGAACAGGGTAAATCAGGGCTCATCAGACCACATGACCTCCTTCCATTGCTCCAGAGTCTAATCTTAATGCTCCCTAGCAAATTGAAGCCCTTTTCTCCGGTTAGCCTCACTGATTAGTGGTTTTCTTAAGGCTACACAGCTGTTCAGTCCCAGTTCTTAACCCAATTTTAGTAGTGTCTGCAATCTCCTTAGATGTTTTCTCTGCTTGATGCCAATGATTTGACCCTTCTTAAACAGACTAACATCTTTTCCATGACTATGGGATGTGTCTTTCCACATGGTGGTTTAAGAAATGAGAAGCTACTCATTGCATCAGTTGGGGTTAAATAACTTGTTGTGATCTAAAAGATAATCACCCATGCAGTAATGATCCAATAGGAGGCTTGTACCTGTTTGCAACAGGCAGTGTATAAAGCAGCATTGATGGCTGTGACCCTGGTCAGAGTTGATGCAGTGAGAATAAGCAGAGCATTTCAGTCAGTGGTTAAGAGAAGGATGTCTCCCCTTCAACCCTTTATAAAAATCGGGTCATGAATTATTATGCCGGATATACTCTTCGGCTCAGTTAAGTCTGGCCCAGTTGGTCCTGCTCCAGTTCTTTTTCTGTCTTTCTTTCTTTAATTTCTTTCTTTTTTTTTTTTTTTACAGGTAATCTGTAATTAAAGGTCAGAAAACATTAAATGTTCTGTGACCTATTAAGTAACTGGCCTGCCATTGGTGAGTGGGCACTTAATAAAGAAATGATGATAAGACCCTTAGCAGACAAGTAACAGTTGCATTTTTGTTTATTGCTTTCTGATTTTGGAAATGCATTCTCTTGCTGTTTTTCTCACTCTGATTTCCTTTAATGCTTCTTTTATTTCATTACAGTCTCTGTATATCTTCTTGTTCTTGCTTTAGTTGTGTTTGCTGCTTTGCAGTAGAGCAGCAAATCATGAAAATAGAATTAATTCCAACTGTATGAGGACCATTACTTCATTTTTCTGACTATTTTATTCCTTGATTTTGGTGTATAGCTTTTAAGACCAATCATATCCCTAAATTTCTGAAATGTCACTCCTAGATGGCAAGAATTCTGCCCTCTCTTCTGTCATTACTCCATTTGTGAAGTTGTTTATTTCTCTTCAGCTTTTGGTATTTGTGCTATTTCGTCTTGATACTGCTGTCACCTGGGATTGTCTGATCCTTTATAACCATCTTCTGCAGTTTGGCAACCATCTCAATGTCTGGTTTGGTAGTCATCATCAGTTGATCAGGCTGAATCTTGAGGTTACTTAGGATATTTTTAGAGGTGCATTTTTCACAGCCATATTTGGTGCAGATGGTCCTGTCCACTATTCTAGCCATTGCGTTATGACGTTCCATGTGTGATGTACCTATCACCCTGCTACTCTCCACCATCTCACTGGCCTCTTTGCACAACCAGCACCTGAGGTATTTTCTAGTGTAGTAGACCATGACTTCTACTGTTCTTATGTTCAGCCCCTGTCCCTGTGCTGCTATGATTAGTACCTCTCTGCTTTGCCTTTTTTCTCACTATTATCAGCCCCTCTTTCAGTCAGTCTTTGACTGTCAGTCATAATAACCACCCACAAAATATTGAGTGGGTCCTCTTCCTGCCTCCAAAACTGCTTTGACATATCCACATATCTAAGGACACCTAAGGTTGTCTAGGAGTGTCTGTCACAGAGACTTTTGGGCTCAGTGGGTTGTGGGGTGGAGTCTTTGTGGACCATAGAGATGCTTCCCAGTCCCATAAGTTTGGAATCTGGGGTGCTTGGAAACCATAGTACACCAGACCCTGTCTGAGCAGCCTGAGCTGTTTTTGGAGGCTGCAACTATAGGGAAGTTGGGGGCAATAGTCAAATAGCAATGTGGATTCCAGCTTATGGGATAAATTTTGCCAGTTTTAGAACAAGTATATAATAAAACTGTGATTTAGATAAAACAAGATTTGAATAAATTAACGAAAGTCGAAAGCAGCCCACAGTATATCTTTCACCGTGTTGTTGCAATGTCTTACATATTCCAGCAGATAACATTAACATCCTACAATGATTTAGACCAGTTTAAGCAAAATACTGAAGGAGTTCATTTTAACCCTTTAATGTCTTGCTTAACCATTAAGTAGAGCAAATTATAATCCCTATATCTCATTATAGATTTGTGTACATAAAACTGAACTGAGTCATCTCCATCTCTACCTATCCCTGCTTATGTAAAATTGGAATGTAAAACTATTTACAGAAGGTAATAGAGCTTATAGTTTTAATTTGGATGTAAAACATTTTTAGTATTTGCTTGTGCAAAAGTAATTGATAAATGCACTGCTGGGGTTTTATTCCAATACATCAAGTCCATTTTGATAAGGAATAATGAATAAGTGAAGTGAGTTTAATAAAGGATCTAGTTTAAAAACATTTGTCTAACAAGCTTTTTAAAATCACTGTAAGTAAGTGTGATCAAACGTTTTCATCATGACATAAAAACCAGGCAAAAACATTTGGAGTGCTTCATTGTTGTCACTGCAAACTATAAATAGAAAGAGAAAATACGAAGGAAAACCCTCTGTATATGCCTGAAATATACATGAAAATAGCCAAAGTGAAAGTCTGTGAGCTCCCAGAGCCGCTGTATGACTGCCATTTGAACTGGAACCTTGCCTTTTCACAGCGGATAGCTTCCTGAGGAGAATTGGAACGAGTCATGCACGCAGCATACACATTGCAGCGTTCATGGCAAATATCTCGCGAGACCTAAGAGAAACTTTGTAAATAATAAAAAGGGATGCAGAAAGCAGTTTTTGCTTTTGAAGCAGAAACAGACACAGAATGCATCTTTTAGACGGTCAGTTTAGCTTAAAAGTTCTGCATGATGGTCTTCTGGACCACACTGAGGTATTTTATCTCTTAAGTTCTCCAAATGATGCAGTAGAAGGCAACTCTAACTGGCCACCGGTCGAGGAATGAAACTTAAACTCATGGTGTGACACGGACCTGTGATGCATTCAATGCAGCTCAGAAATCACAACTGTAACATTTTACCTCACACAATAACAACTACAATATCAAGAAATAAACAAACCAGGATTAATTATGTTTTAAGAGTCTATGAGGGCTTCTTAACAGCTTAAATAAGTATTATAATAATAAGTAATTGTTATAATATAAATATCCTATTTAAAGATATCTTAAAATAAAATAAAATAATAAAAAAAAGATTTTTAAAATTCTGCGATTAAAATGCAATTAATCGCGAGTTAACTCAGGACACTCATGCGATTAATCGTGATTAAAAATTGTTATTGACTGACAGAACTAATTGCACCATAGTTAAATCATTAAAATTATGATAAATATATTTAAGATATTTCTCAGCATATTCAGCCTTTTTTTGTTGATGTGCTCAGGATTTTATGGGATGTATGTGAATATCCATGCATTATCTTGCACAAAAAGTCACATGAACCATTTGTAACATATGGAAAACATTATTTGTCTGAATTCGAAAACGTAAAATGAAGCTTTTTTGTGGAACCAGGAAAGTCGTGTGGACATCACAAAAAAGTTCCCCATTGACTTTACATTGCCCTCATTTTCGTGGGCCCAGCACATAATTTTGATCAATTACGTGCCACCAACACGTAAATAAGTGGAGGGTGTTGAAATAACTTTGTGCTTATTTCACATATTTCTGTGAGATCAGGTTGGTTAAAAAACCAAAGTCTTGGTGTAACTGCCCTGAGGAATTAAAAGAAAATGCAAAAAAACACATTTCATTTGTTTTTTCCTCAGTGAAAATGGTAAAGGGCAGGTAAATAAGAGCATTTCTTAGGTGTTGATATGTTTCAACAAAGGCTGGTTTGATTTAAGTCTTATTAAATGTGTTGACAATTCTTACAACTTTATATACATGCTACTCATACTCACACCTTCAAAGGTATTATTTTCTGACAAAGGCTTCTCACCAGCTGTTGTCTCCATCTCTTGGGCCACATGTCCTGAAAATCTAAATCCTGTGTGTCTCCTAATTGCTGCTGCAAAACGTTTCAGTGACATGTCTTGATTTTGTTTCTTTGCATTTTGTATTATTTCCTAGATATACAGTTATACATAATGCATGACAAACCACACTGCAATACACCACGGAATACATGCTTGCAAATTAAAACAATATAGCAGTGATGTGCTAATCCACATGGGGTGATTAAACAATAATTCAGTTCGACTTTGAGAAGGTTACCCCCATATGAAAATCCATGCAGCTGGGGGTTGGTTACCAGTCCCGCCTTGCCTCGTCCTGCAGAATATTGTCTGTCAAGAAAAAGACATGCAATCAATCATGGGCAAAGTCACAGCCAGTGTGAAGGATAGCAGTCCTCTCTCGGTCTTGCATTTGTGACAAGGCAGCAGTTGCATAACGCTTGACATTGCAGAGTTATGGGTTAAGATTAATGGACTCTAAGTGTGTGCGCTTTAAAGGGCGTATGATACAAAGTTTCTGACCTCACATGGGCAAAACCGATTTTAGTGTGAGTGTTTGCAAAAACAAGGGGGCCTTGATCACTGGTACGACTGTGGATGAGATTAAAAGTGGAAATATTATCAGATGAGACTTGCTGAGTTCTGCTTAATGGGCTCTGTTTCCTGGCAGGTATTCAGGATCTCGCCTTGAATTTTATCTCTGTTTCTCTGTTCCTCTTGAGAGTATGGCAGTGTCCAAAGTATAACATGAAAAATAGCATCTGCTCCTAGCGGATTCCTCTGTGAATGTTTGTTCTTTGCACTGGAGTCCACGTACAAAGTCTTATGTGAATTCCTTTGGGGTCCCCCCTTCTTTTTCTCTCTCTATCTCTTGCAACTTTGACAAACCAATTCTCTTATTTGAAATTCTCTTAAAAATGGAGAAAAGGATCTGAGGCCTTGATGTCTTTGCAACAACTCTCAGTTCTCTTGACTGAAGCAGTCACTTGCATCTGTTTTGCTGTGGGATATTTCAACAATAAAATAGCAGTAGTTCTGGGACACAGTGTTGCAAGAAGCACCCAACTGTGTCACCATCTTAAAACTCAGTCCTAAGCCTGCTAATTAATCCAATGTCCATTCTGATGACCAGCAAAAAATGATAAAAATCCCAATGCATAACTCCCTAAAATCCCACCCAAGCCATGTACAGCGTATGTCTGAATGATGTTGTTTCAAGAGGTTCTACGATGCTGACGTATTTTTTTCCCTTGATCCTTTATGGGACTAGCAATAGATTGCTCTGGATTTAGATGTGATCGGATACTTATAGGATTTATCAAGCTTTTACAAGCTGCTCTCTACAAACACAGTCATGGTTCAAATCATAGCTCAGTGTTTGCAGCTCTGACAAAGGACATCTTGTAATGCACATCTTTGCCAAATCCATGGACACTGTCAGTTGGCACATCTTGTGCCCTGAACTCTAATCTCCACCAAAAGCCAGCCAGTATTTTGAGAGGCAATGTAGAGAAGATGTTCACCAAAACACTGTGATTACAGTTTAAGACCAAAGGTAGATGGAAAAAAAAGAATTGTGAAGCCATGAAAGTTATGTCACTGTATTATAAGCATAAAGGCTATTTGATGACTTAAGAGTGGCTGCATGCTGCATAACAGAGATATCTGTTTATTTAGTGGATTTGTCTTGATTATTTTTTACACAAGACCAAATTTTGACAAAATTCAATTAAATCCAACCCTGATTACTTTATACATCTTTAGCTTTTCTGTTTTATTACTCTCAGTTGTACAGCACTTTGGTCAACATCTGTTGTTTTTAAACGTGCTTATAAATAAAGTTGACTTGACTTGACTTAGTTGAGGACTGTTAATACATGCATTTTTTCTGAGTGTTAAAGGTAAAAATTGTGATCTCAGAAAACCACTGGGTGTCACCGTGGTGGAACAGCAGAATCTCAGCCCAAGACAAGCAAAGGTGAAGCAAAATCTAACTTGGAAAGGTCAAACTTTCATTCTCTTTATCTCTTTACTAAAATAACTGTTATAGTTTTTATTCTCCAAGAGTGAGAATATATATCCTTGCTGTGGGTCCACATGCATGGCAGCTGCCATATTTCTGCCACTGATTTTACTACGGTGTCCCTGAATGGACAAACAACTAAATGTGTGAAGTGAGAAGCCTCTGAGCTTAAAAACTGCTGTACTCGACTTTGTTTGATAGGTGCTAGAGCACCATTTGGGATGAGTAACGCATTGAAAGGCACATAGAAGAAGAGAGTACACATGGACACTATTCTTATGTCTGGACCACTTATGGCCACCATCTACTTACAATTAGTCATTTCTATGCCCATATTTTCCACTAGATGTCAGTAATTCTTACACACTGTATCTTTAATAATGTGAAAACCCATAGCAATATGAACTGTTGACCTTGTTTTCTTTATCTAAGTGTAATAGTGTGGGTCCTGTCATTATGCCTCAGATTAATTAAGTCAGCGTACATGACACTCAGAAGATCTTTCGGCAGGAAACAAGCAACTAATTTAAGCACTGAGACACATGACCACTGCTGTTGTTTCTTCAGCAATCTCATCATTTTACTTCATTCGACTCTCTTTGTTCAATCTTGGTCCTTCAAAGATACCACTTATTTCCCCTGTTCACTGTATCTAATTCAAAACCTATGACATTACAACAGTGCTGCATTGTGGTATTCCTCTGCGACTGTTAATTAAAAGCCCAAACTTGTAGCTAATAGAGGGCTTCCTCTAATTGAACTGCCAGCTGCATTGTTCCTGGTTGTTTGCAGAGAATGGATGCGGTGTTGGCACTCTGCAGTGTAATTACCAGCGTCTGCCCCACCAGGAGAAGGGATCAATCTTGGGTGACACCAGTGTTGGATGCGTCCTCGCGTATCCTTGGGTACTGGTTCTTCATGGCAGGGAAAGTTTATCATTGTGGATAAAGAGCTTCCACCATGACTACAGGCCCTGCTGCAGCTTGTCTTGTCCATTTGTAACAAAACAGCAGCCTCTCTGCTTGTGTCACTCGCTGTCAGAATGCAAAGAAAAAAGAATGAATTCTAAATTTATGAACTCTATGTCATTTGATGAACTTTGAGACGGCTAAGAGAATTTAATTAGGAAAGGAATAGTTTTGAAAATTTGCAGCCGTGCCTGCCAGTGACTCAAGGGATGTGATTGATGTCTGTGAGTGGCATTTAGCACAGCTGACCCTCACTCAGATTACCATCTCATTAACATCAATACACTGAGACACATTGAAAAGAGGAGCACTGTAGCCTGAAAGCGGTTCTGAGGGACCAGCCTGAGGGAATTTTTCCCCCTGTAAAATACTGTATTTTAATAGTTTTATTGTGACATGAGGGGAACGGGGGTGGAGCTGCATACAAATCAGAGACAAAACTCTGACAATTTCAAGAAATATGCCCTGATAGATGAAATTACAAGCTAATTTGAAATATGTTTCCCAGTAATCTTGGTATCATTTTGGGCTCTGAGCTCCATTTTAAGCATATCAAAGCAATAACTAAATCAGGAAAAATATATATAGAAAAAGGGGAGTGATTGCTCAGTGTGATGTAGAAAAATGTCTTCATTTGTTGTTTGACTATTGTAATGGAGTCTCTCTGGATTGTTTCCTCACAAAGACCAAAAAAGGGAACATATTACTCTGTTCCTCAGATGTACTGAATGGTTCTGTACCAAAACATGTTGGTGATCTGCTGACGCCATATGAGCCACTAAGAGAATCCACATTTAGTTTTCCCACTCCTAATGTCTGGAACAAGCTGTCAGGAAACCAAAAACTTAATGTTTGATAAATACGGTTTAAAAACATTCTGATATTTATTTATACATTTTGCATTGTAACAATTCTAAAATATTACACTGTGATAAATCAATAATATATGCAAATTATTATCATTATCATTATGTTATTTTAATTTGTTAAAGAAGCACTACTAATCTTTGGCAGAGATCCTGAGTGGAGCACCCCCTTAGATGGCTATTTTGGCCTCCTTGCATCCTGCCTGCACTGTGAGCTCTCTCCAGCCAGTATTAGTTTTAATACTGTAAAACCTAGACTGCTACTCTGTATGCATATGGCTGGTTTGTAATTGGCCGAACATCCAAACACAGTGGACTGCCTCCATTCATCCAAACGAAACATGTGAAACTCAACAGGCCAAGTAAAAGAGGCTTGTGGTCTCCTTTTACACTACAATCTTTATCTCGCAAATTTGAAAATGGTTTTTTTTTTCCGATATTTGTTGTTGAGACAACACATTAAACAGAAACAGAGTTTCTTTGTTTCATTTGAGTAAGTGCTCCAGGCCCAAATATGGCCTACTTTTACCTTTTCGTTTTCCCCCTGGTGGCGCAGATGTTATAAGCTGTGGTTTAAATATAGTCTGAACAGATGTTGGTGTGCAACGGAACATGAGATAGGTGTGGTTTAGAATTATCTGTGATTGAATTAAGTTGTTAAAATAAATATTGGGAATGAAACGTGAAAGAAAAAAACAAAAGAATGAGAGCACAACTGAGAGAGAAGAGGACTGGAGAGAAAGGAAGAGAGGTGAACAGCAGTAAAGAGAATAGGAAACCAATGGATCGGTGACCACATCTGCCTAAGTTACTCAAAAATGCGTAAAAAAGAGAAAATTAGGAGAGAGGAAAGATCGGAAAAATATATCTCAAAGACACAGTAGTATGAAAGAAAAAGGAAGGAATGAATTCAGTAAGTCTCCTGTCTGTGTCTGATCAATAGCTGCTGTCACTTATGGCTCGCTAACCCCCACCTCCCCCCAACCCCACCCCTTGCTCACAGCCACAAATGTAACACCAGTCAGCCTTGCCAAGAGCTTTATTATTCATGTGGACCAATCACAAAACCAGAAAATGGGATGAGCACACTGCAAAGCTGGATCTATTGTCGTGACTGCCGAGACTGCAAACTGTTGGAAACTGCTGCTGGGAGGAATACCCAACGGTGCCTGCATTGTCAAAGACACACTGCTCCCATTGTCAGATTGTTATAGCAGAAGGTCCAAATAACAACAATTTCAATCATTTAGTTTTTATTGCAATTTATCCCAGCCATACCTCAACCCACATTCCTTCCCTCTAACAACCAGTAGGATAATACCTCAGACAGAGCTGCCATCTTTAGACATTACATCACATAACCTACCTGTACATAGCACCTTCCATAGGTTCACCCATTCATAAAAACACTTTTCTACAATCTCACACTGAACGCATCAAGGGGAATGTGGGGTTCAGTGTCTTGTCCAAGGAGAACATTATATATATATATATATATATATATATAGGCCTTTCTGTGTGGAGTTTGCATGTT
>JAOXYM010000012.1:7535169-7552591 GCA_028567055.1 Leptatherina wallacei | reverse complement strand
GATAAAGCGGTACAGAAAATGGATATATATATATATATATATATATATATATATATACATACATACATATATATATATATATACATATGTGTGTGTGTGTGTGTGTGGGGAGGGGGGGGGTATTCATGTTTTGAATGTTTTTTCTATTAATTTGAGAAGGAACTATGTTAACCAGAAGCAAATAAATACTTAACTTGTGATACCATGGAAGAGACCATTATAGCTTTCATTTTGACCTCCACTTACAGTCATAACATTGATTGTTCCATTTCTCCCCAAACACTTTCATCCTAAACACTTATTACTGATTATCAATTTGGCAAAGGACACCAGCTAATATTGGTAGGCAAGGTTATTTGCAAAGGGTGGGAAGTCAAATCAATAGTGACTGTTTGAGCAGCATGCTACAGTTTGCTATGCATCTTGTACTTGTTTGTTTCACAGATGGTAAAGGTTACTCAATGAACCACAGACTGCAGAGGAATGGTTTTTCATCCTGCTTGAGGACTGCTAATTTATTTCAACCACCCTTCCAACCTTTACGAAGGCAAAAAAAATACATCTGCAGGCCGATGAGTGAAGGTCGGGTGTTCTTTGCTGCTACTGTAGTATGGCAGTCAGGCATATCCTTCCATACTTTTTTATTCCTTCTGGCTGCTTAGATGATTGCCCTCCTGTAGCTCCCGTAATATATTTGAGCCATTTTTGCTCAACAGGCCAACTTGCTGTTGTTTTCTGGATGAGTTAGACGAGTTCTGTCCCTGCTCTCATGTTTATCATGTTTTTCAAATGCCGATCTGGAATCATGACATTTACTCTTATTGCTTTGCAGTGCAGCAAAAAGTAACTGAAAAGGCAATTCAGAGCTGTCAGTCTTGGAATATTTGCCCATAGCTTTAAGAGGCATAATCCTTGTTTCAGTTCTTGGATTTGTGGTAGAGCATTTCTCCATGGACTAACTTACAAACTTCCCCAAGAGGAAACAGGAAATGACAATAGAGCATGGATGTCTGGAGTTGACAGGAAAGGAAACAGCTTTCCAGGGACTCTGAATCCTATCTATAATTCAAAGGAGGTATAATGAGATAAGTTTTCCCTTTTGTCATTTGCTGTAAGTGTGATGAAACCCAGCCCAAATGAAGAGGCTGGCTCCAGTGCAATAATAATGAAGACATATTTTTTCTCTCATCAGTAGAGATGGGCAGGATCCTTGATTAAATATTGACTTGGGATTGTCTCTGTTCTTGTCTGGGTCAAATCAATAATTCATACAAGGTAAAATAGATTGTTGGAATCATATCAGACACTATATGTTTCACCAAACATCTGCTTTATTTGTTTTCATACACAAAACAGAACAGGGCAGCAGTTTACTTCTGTGGGTTTGCAGGCGAGACAGCCTGGCAACGCCTTAAATATCAGTTTACAGTTACCTGCATCAGATCATTTCTTTTATTTAATGAACTTCTGCATTATACATATTGTATATTAATGTTGTCATTAAATTTGAATGAGTGTTATATTTTACATGTGATCATGTCCCATTAAATTCAAAGTCAATAAAGAATTAATGCTGATTGTAATAATTGATAAATAAGGGTCTTGCCAGTTTGTGCAGTGATAAGCTTTGGATAATAAGTTGGTTTAAAGGGGGCTTCTTTAAACCAACTTTGGTTAAATGCGTATTCAGTGTACTCTGGACAAAGGTTGCCTCTGCAGTTTTATTTAAATGAAATTCAGTCTGTTAACAGTTGCATATTTTTCAAGTACTTTAGAAATATAATAGAAAGAGAAATTTTCCAAGTTTTGGATTTTTGAATTGGGCCTGAAGTCATCACCTTCTAAGGTGCACAGGAAAACAAATGAGAAACTTACAGTGAGCCACAAATCAGAGCAGAGTGGCTATCCTGCAATGATGACAGTCCTATTGTATGATTCACCTCACAGATGGGTATAGGACTAGGTATGTATTGTGTGATTTATAGATTATGTATTTCATCATAAGGTACCATGTACTGACAGAATTATTGCAAAAGGTAATCAAAAGATGCACATTTTGATGCATTGAATTGCATGTGAATTAAAATCTTATCAAATCTTGGTGCCAGATATCTGTTTTTGTATTACTCTATGAATTTATTATTTTAGAAAATATATTTATTATTTGTTAATGTTAGATATTCCTTTTTAACTTTGCAACAACATCATCTTCCTTAGGGTTTAATGATTTTTTCAATTCAGTTGCATTCTGAAACAACTTTTTAACAGCACATAGCTATATATACCGTAATTAACAGAAATATATCAGTATAAAAAGCTTTTTTATGTAGTGCTTTCAAAAATCAGACTTCATTTAATACAAAAAGTCGCATTTTCAGCACCAGTGTCTGAGTTACTCACTTCAGGATTGCTGTTTGCAGACTTTTTTACATGCAATGGCTATTTGGCTAGCCCCACTCAGTCGTTGACCTGGTATTTAGCTTGGCTATTGTTTGTGGAGATACTGTGGCTGTCTCTGCAGGGAAAAGTCTGTGAATCCCAGAATTTTCAACAACTGGATAAATCTGTAGATCTTTTTTTCAAAAACTTTTTGCTGATTGGAAAAGCCAGCAGTGTTTATGAAATTTACAGACCTTTGGTTAGAGTGAAAACAGCTAATGTTGTGCTTTATATTGGTTTTGTTATCAAAATAAAGATTTTTTTTCAAAGATTTGATGTGATGTTTATCTTATCTAGTTTCTGCTTTCTGGCAAGTTAAAAATATCCCACATGAGCAAAGATATCTGTTTTCAAATGTTTGTTTTTGTCACTCATGGCTGGGCTCTGCATTCTTGCATCACAGTAACATGAACAAATTAATATTCTTCTTCTTTGTTTACTGTAGTTGTTGGTCACTTAATAACTGCAACTTCATTGTTGAGGCTAAAAAGTCACCAATAAACAATTTTTTCTCTACCATAATTTTTGTGAAGAATACAAATTCTCAACCACATTCTGTCACTGACGCAGCAGCAGTTGAGATGTCGCTTAACTCTTTTTCACACATATGACCTGTAACATTAATGGTTTCATCAGACTGTCAAAGCGATGTCATGCAGACTTTCACACATTGCTCACTTTTCCATTAACATTCCTCTCCTTTGATTCAGGCATGCCTGCAGAAGAAATCCACAGTGCCTGCTCAATATAAGCAATCTGCAAGACATTGGAAAGTGCACGAAGAGCAGTAGATTATAATATGATAGCAAATATACACACACCGGCCACTTTATTATCTCTTGATATGCTCGATAACACAAATAGCATCAGAATGGGCGGGGGGGGGGTGAATAGGATTTAAGTGACTTACCTTATTTTACACATCTTCTGATGGCTGCGTCCAGCAGGATAATGCACCATGTCACAGAGCTCAAATAATCTCCAACTAGTTTTTCGAACACGATTATGAGTTCACTGTACTCCAATGGCCTCTAGAGTCACCAGACCTCAATCCAACAGAGCACCTTTGGGATTTAGTGGAACGGGATATTCTCATCATGGATGTGCAGCTACTGTGTGATGCCATCATGTCAATATGGAGCAAAATCTCTGACGAATATTTCCTTCATTCAACTTTCATTTATTAAACCAAGAATCAAGAAAGTTCTGAATACAAAAGGGGGTCTTATCACGTAGCCTATGGCAAGGCAGTATTGTATATCTAATGAAGTGGCTGGTGTATAGTCACAGTTTCTGCATATTTCATATTGACATCACAATTCATATTAGTGCACTAATGTGAATTGTGATGTCATTGGTTGTGTATAATAGCAGTGGTGGATGAAAATATCAGTTTAATACTTGTTTAAACCTCCATTTCACTTTTAAACAGTTTTCACTCATTCATTTGTCTAGAAATTAACTCAACACTGAAACCAATTATTGTAGCTAAAACCCTGGCAGAGGAAAGTCTGATCAGCTTATGTTATATATTAATTTAATTACACATTTATTTAATAACACAACCTATTGGTTTCCTCTGAACAGCTCATCGTGTGTGAAATTAACCCAGTGTTGCTGTGTGTGTGTCTTTAATGTGCAGCTGCTTTATAACAGTTCTTTATTAAAAGTAAATCATATGCTATGTAAACCCAGTCAGATCTATGTTTTAAAATGTTAAGTAAAAAACAGGGGAGTAACTCACACATGACACTGACACATTTATATGCCCATTAGATTAATTAAAATAACCTTATGACAATGCATGCAAACATCATAGCATTTTGGGCATTTTTCCCGTGTCAGTTATATACAATTTAAGATTTTGGCATGCTATTCTCTGTCAGGTGTGACAGCGAGGGTCCTGTCACTATGTCTCTGATTGATGATGTGCCCTGGCTACTTGACCACAGGGATATCCCTTTGGCTGACTGGTCAGCGTGCATGACTCTCACTCAGGAGGTTGTGAGTTCAATCCCCACCCAGGTACTCCTGTGTCCTGCCACATTCTGGCATTGTCGGCAGGATCCATGGATTCCAAATAGGTGGCTATGTGCACCTTCGTCCTGCCACACAGGGAAAATAACATGTTCAATCAACTTTTATCTATATAGCACTTTTCATATAAAAGAGCAGCACAAAGTACTTTACATAATGACAGCAGTAATTTAATACCAAATTAAAATGATTTCAACATCAAATCAAAAATTAAAGATGAGCCTTCACATACTTATATAATCTAACTAAATTAAAAATACACACCTAATCATTATCTCTCACACACTCATACAGATAAAGCACGCAAAAGCCCTCCTTTACCCACCATTCCAGTTTTCCACAAACTCCAGTCCCTTATACTGTATTAGACTTGATGCTGCTGTGAGGAAGGAATATCTTGGGGATGTTCACACCGGGAGCCTCCCCACCCATGACCACAGAGGCTGTTACCACAGGACCCATCCGATCATGGCCTGCTGGGTGCTAGCAATAGTGCAAACTGATAATATGGTACATGATTTGGGTGCAATAATTATGCCATTTCTTTCAGAACAGGCTGGATTAATGCAACACATGAATGAAAGGAGCTCTGGACATTTCCAATCCCAATATAACTAATTACCTCAGGTTAAAATCAGATTGACATCAGGCCTGATATATTTATTGACTTTTATTTATCAATTTTTTTTTAACATTCAGTTAAAAGAGTCATAGGAATGGGAGCTCATGTTTGCATAGATTGAGGTCGGGGTGGGGGGGGGGGGGTAGGGAGATTATACATGTGCTCAGTGTGTTTGTGTGTGTGAGTACACATTTATGATCTTGTGTGAAAGAGATAATGAGGTGTATGTTTAAAATTTCTGTTACAAACTGTTGTATGAAGATTTTAAAATGATTTTTTTCTTAAATAATTTTTAACCATGTAAAGCACTTTGTGTTGCTTTCAAATAATGGGACAATACATAGAGCTTAGTTTCATCTTTGACACAAATGCTCCAGAATAAGTTTACAAAAAAAAAAAAAAGCCTGATGTATTTAGGGAACATATTCTTCCGTCAGATGAGACAAAGATTAATTTGTTCAGCTCAGATGGGACCCAGTGCATTTCCCCGACACCTGGCCAGGACTCGCCACGGGATTCAGCACAGTGAATGTGGAGCTCTGACAGTAAAGGTGAGAGTGTGATGATATGGGGTTACCTGAGTGTAAAAACGGTTGGGGGAAATGACAGAAATAGCAACATACACAACCAAGAAGATTGAATAAATAATTAAAGTTTCAAAAGAGAAAAAGTTAATCTAGGACCTATCCAAGTATGTTACCTGACTTGGGAATAATTTATGCATCTCCAGCGAAGACCAGCTGGAAAAACACTGCCACTGTCATCTGTTCTGAAACTTTTTTGTAGATTTTATAGAGAAATTTGTAGGAAAAAAATACAATTTTTCCAACTTAGAATTTATGCAGTTATTACCTGATAACAACACTGAAGCTGTTTTGGGCAGGGGACATACTGCTGTTTCACACTATAACTGTGGAAAATAAGGCGACTGCTATCTTCTCAACTTTGGAATGATTAAAAAGCAGTTTTTTCCTGCCTATGTAATTCTTTTTCTTCATTTAGCAATGGAAGGCAACAACAGTATTTGTATTATTCAGGCCATTGTTTGCCTCGCAGTGGTAGCTCATCTGTAGTTCTGACTCCTGTTGCTTTGCCACAGCAAAACAAGCAGTGCCATGAATCTTTTATTAGAGTGCGAAAAGGTTGATGATGAGTACAGTCCCTGAAGCCAGTTTCATAATGTGGTCCCTATAGTAGGGAGTAGAACATCAACAGCATGCAAATGCACACAGCCCCCAAAACTGCATAATGTCACTGTCAATGATCATTCGTGCCTGTAAAGCAGACCATTGTTTGCCCACCCAGGCTTTAAAAAGACAGAAAAAAGGAAAGGAAGCTGTCCACATGAGAGAAATTAGTGTTGAGTAGTAAAAGCTGATGAAGGAGATTTTAATGAAAGAGTTTTAAGACTCAAGTTGTGAACCTCTCACAGTAATATTTACCCAGAGGATACTATACTCGTTAAAAAAGCTTCTTTTTTTTGTACAAATCCTTAAAGGACCCCCACCGGGCCTCCAAACACCAAGATAACTATTTTAAACAGAGACACTAAACAAAATCATGAATCTCAGGAATGACTGTTGAATCGGGGTACAGTTATAAGTTATTTCATTGGTCCAGCATCCTAGTCCCAGTACACATGTATGTTTTTAAGTTGCAGGATATTGTTAGGTGACTTTCCAGCAATGGAATTGGGATTTTATTAGAACAAAGTGACAGTCTGGAAATGCTTGACTATGAGTTCATAGTCTTAATGGGCTGCTTTACAATCACAGTTTCTGACAAAAGCTTTATTGTGAATTCGGTTGTATAAAAAAAGATGTTGTATAAAGATGTTTGAATGTTAACACACCATGGCCCATTTGAGTTTAGGTGAGTCTAACATGCATGCAGGAGTTATTCAAGCTCCAATCACATTACCTGGGTAAAGTCTGCACGATTTCAGTCGTGTAATTATAAAGTCCAGTTTAAGGCTGACTAAAAAAAATATGAAATAAGGATTTCTTTTCTGATATACACAAATTGGATTAATAAATATGCCTTCATACTGGAGCATGGAGATTTTGTGGCACACAATGATCAGTAGGGATAAAGTGAAGGAAAAGCATTTAGGTCAGTTTAATCAGCTTATAAGACATGACTAAATTACATTTTTGAATTACAAAATTTAAATGAGCTTAATGTAGTTTATATATGTGTATATATATATATATATATATATATATATATATATATATATAAAATTTCTATAGTGCCTTTTCACACCAAAGTCATCTCAAGCCTTATAAGCTTATTAAACTGACATAGATCCCTCTCCTCCACTTTATCCTTACTGATATGCGATCATATATTGCGGTGCACAAAGTTGCGGTGCAAGGCCAAGACAGCCCGTGTAATTGGAGCCCTGCTTGTGAAAATCTGTTTGAAAGGGAAGAAGAGGACACAATCATCTTTCCAGCATAAGCAAAACATAAGCTCTCAAAACTGATTCTCCAACAATTAACTCCATGTAACATGGCATGAAAGGAAAAATAAAGTCTATGACCGTATATTGAGACATCACAGGGGTTACAGGTGGAAATAAGAACACTTAATCACAAACTGCAACTAGTATATAAGGTGAGAAGGGATTAATATCAGAAAGGGCAATGAAATGGTATGTTTTCTTTACTGCTTTGTGCAGGTAGCTTAATATGTACCTCAGTCTTAGTAAGATATTCCTCCAGTGTCTAATTGAGTCTTTTACGTCAATGTTATTTCGATGCTCTGCTTTTTTAAAGTCTTAGCTCATTGAACTGTCTTGTAAACACATGCGGATAATGAAAGCTGTGTAGATACAAGGCTTTAGTTTCGCTTTGACAAAGTCAAACAACAGCTCTCACTTATCACAGCATGCAAGATGTCCTCAGTGCCTGGAAATCATTAAGCCTTACCATTCATGCTTGATGTTAATTCTCTTTCTGTTTAGCTAAATTTGCCAAGCTAGTGGGATTTACAACTTTTTCCAAAAAGCTTCCAATGAAACTCCCATCTGATCATTCTGTCATCTCAACTCTGTGCTCAAGCTACGTTTACTGTTGCAGAGATTGAACTTAATATTTCACTCACACATAATGAAAAATACTCAAGCAGTTCAAAACTCAACTAACATCCCCTTCTGTAAGTGTAAAAAGGGAGACATTCTGTGTCACAAAAGTAGGATAATCACATAAATCCAATTTACAGAAGAAGCTGTTCAGCCACATCACTAGTTCACCCTAATGGTTTCTCACTAACTGTCTGCAGCAGGAAACGGATGTGTGGTTTCCCAGGAGCATCACAGCTGTGGACTAATTAGGGAGCATGGCTCAAAATGGCATAAACTGGCTTGGCAGTATTACCTGCTGCGCGCCAGCTCCCCCCCCCCCCCCCAATCTCCTCTGAGAAGAATATAACCTTCACCTGGAGGAGAAAGAGTGCTCACAGGCCTTACTCTGAATGCTAAATATTCAACAAGCTGTCACTTTCATGTCAACTCAATAACCTGGGAAGGCGGAAAGGACAAAATGTTGAAGAAGCATACCAACATCATATCTAGTGGTTGATATGAATAAATATAGAACAAACTAATATACCATAAGAAAGGGAATGCTTAGCAACTATTTTCTACAAGTAATATTTCCTTTTGTTTCAGTGATCTGACGACAGACCAAATACGTTGCAATTATTTCCAAAGACCCTGCCTCCTAAAAGTCATGTTGAGTAGTGAAAACAATTGATTTCTCAATGAATTACCCCTTCAATTGGATATGCAATAATGTGCAAATAAAATACACTGCTCTTTGGGTTTGTATATCTATAAGATCTAATACTCTCGGCATATTCTGGCATTCAGAGCACCCAGCCTCTGTGCAAGTCCATTCACTTGAAATGTCAGGGCACAGAAAACATTTCATAAAGACTTTTAAACGTCTCTCTTGTAGGGGATTAGTGTTCTTTGGAGACAGCAGCAATGCAAAAGTACAAAGCTCTTTTCCTGTGATATGGGATACACAAGTCTGTCAGATGGATGGTTGTATATTCTGTCATTCGGAGCACCAAGGTTATGGGTCAATACACCCTGAAATGCCACAGACATTCAGTACACTTCCTCCCCAATCTGAATAGATAGAATTTTCTAACAAATACCTGCCCTTTGAGAATATAATATTCAACCTTTATTGTCTTTAAAGATGTCAGCATGACTTCAAAGTTTAAAAAAAAAAAATAGTGAAATCTTTCTCACAATTCTGTGAACCCTTCAAAATTTCGCCAAACGACTATGGTTTACAGCTATCACATAGTCAGACCTAGCTAAGGAATAAAATAGTTTGACTGCTCTTATTTGATTTATTGCAGAGGAGCAAAAAGCTATTTAACTTATTTGTATTTCTTAAAACCAACCATACTTTTGTCTTTGTTATCAAATTTCCCTGCAAAATAGTGTTTGGTAGGAAAAAGCTGGCAAACATAGGGGAGCAGCCTTGCATCCAAAAGTTATTAAGTTATTCTCTTTATTGCCATTCCCCAAAAGAACCTAGCAGTCTATCCGTTCAGCAACTGGGAAGGGGAATATAGTTTAGAAACTATTTTTCTCTTGCTTTTTGCTTTGCTATGACCAAGTTTTGCTAATTCCTGGTTGTTGTTGTTTTGTTTGTTTTTGCATTAACAAATCAAAAATGATTTATTGAGATCTCCTTGAAGCAAATCTAAGATAACACACTCACAACAGAAAGGAGTAGAGTGGAATCAAGTTTCTCATCATGTCTCCCAAAACCAGTTGCTACGATATGAGCTGTAAATTCATGGTTGAAAAGGCAGCTGTCACTCTCTGTTATGCAAGTATTTCAACCAAAACATGACCCAGGCTTGTCATCAAGAGATTAAGAAATTTTATCAGCTTTAGAAAAAAGAAAAATGTAATCAAACAATATGAGATAGAACTCACTGTTTGACTGGACTGCATGCAACTTGTAGCCAAGTAATTGCCTACCCTCTGGCCACCCCATGTATAAAAGTCTAACTCCGCCACTGATGAAATGGAAAGCTAAATTTAGCACAGGAAATGCAGCAGTGGTAAGTTTGCAGTTTGCAATTTTTCACATCTACTGTTGAGGTAACACAGCTGTTATAGAAAGTCAGCAACAAAAGCCTGTGGTTGGGGAGAGGTTAGACACTCAGATATGATTATCACATGTGAGTGCCTAACCAATAATGAACTAAACCAGGAAAAAATCTGCACACTGTGGATGTGAACAACTTAGACTTTTAAACAATCCCCCAAACAGACATACTCTGTTTTGCATTTCTTTTTTTCTTGCTTTGCCTTGTGTTGCTCTGTGACAACAGCAGCAGGCTTTACATAATGTGTCAAAATAATAACCTCAATGTTATTTGAAAAAAGCATATTGTGCAACACGCCACTAAGGGGAAACTTAATAAGAAGCTTGACTGCATTTAAATCATAACAACAGAGCCACAGCAGAAGCACCATGTGACTCCTAAACCTAATCTAAAATCAAATCAGGGAGTGTCTGATCATGCTGGAAGTTTGGTTTTGCATTTCAATGGTTGGAGCACGAGTGATTTAGCTGCTCTGCAGAGAAGTATAGCTTGTAGACAAAAGCGGACTTGTGAAGCGATAATATGAAAGTGGACAAGCAAACACAAGACACAAATAGGCATAAATTTGATGTGCTTCTTTGAAATGACTACTGTACCATTTCATCAAGTTCATTTAGAATTCTATTTAACAGGGCCACTTGGGCTGTGTGTAAATGGGTCAACTGGTGCCAAGGATTCCCCAAAGTGAAGCTCTGTGAGCGTCTTACATTTCTTTTTCATGTCTTTTTTTCCCATTTTCATTTCCAATTAGAATCTGCTTTAGGACCACGTATTCATAGACAAATAGAATGGATAAAAAAACTATATATATGATGGAAAACTCGTGTATCTATGATATTGTGACCCTTGAATGACTTGGGACCAGGACTGTTTGTGGAAGTTTACTGTCCTAAGCTATAAAGGACTTTATGGCCTTCCTGCTTATCTGGTCACTTCACCCTGGGGGTCCAACACACCTCACCTTGGGTGTGCAACACATGGTTATCAAGGGAGGTTGTATACTTTGAAGTAACCATGAAAGGGGTGTGTATAAAGAGGTGTTGTTCTGACTGAAACTGCAGTCCAACTGGTCTCCTGGCCAATTTGAACTCCTTGCAAAAAAGCTTTTTGCCTTCTCACTGATCTGAGTGCCTGTCGTTCATTTGGAGTTTTTTCCTAATAATATATATGAAAATCTGAGCGCTGGTGGTTTGGGGCCAAAAACGTAATTCAAAATTTTAGCAACATAAGAAGAACTATATCTGTTTTGTATTTTCTTTCTTTTTTTTTCCTACAACAATTTTAATCTTAATATGTCATTTTTTTATTATTCATTGTACGTATTCATACATCAGACTCCAGCCATGAAACATCAACGACAAAATCTGGTTGATTTATTTTACCATCAAATAATTTGCAGTCTTCTCTGGATTGAATGAGTTTTTCTTCTCTTTTGGAACTTCTTGAGTGGGTGAAATGTTTTTCAGAAGGTCAAATGTTTTTTTTTCTGCATCTCTTTATTGTTCACTTTTTGTCAGCAGGAGCAAATGTTTTGTTTAGCTGAAAGCAGAGCTGGGAAGTGTGTCAACATGTCATGTTATTTTGTTCTTGGCAGTAACATGACGTTTTTCACTTTCATCCTCATTGTCAGAATCATCTGAATGCTATCAGAGTCTTAACTGTCAGAGGATTGATGTCAGCATGTTCTTACTAAAGAGAAATAAGATCAATCTGGTATAGAAGGCTAGTGGTTTGGCATCACATAACCACTTTTTGCAGACTAACATTTCCCTGTGTTTTAGATATCAAAGAACCAAATAACAAAAGTTTAGTGAGTTTCTTTAAAAGATAAGAACTTCAGTAAGCAAAGCTATAATGGCGTCAACAAGCAATAATCAAATCACGTACAAAGAACAATAGACATCTCACAAAGCACATTTTAGCACAGCAGAGAAAGCACAGGTGGAATTAATATCAGTGATGGGTTTTTTCTCCTAAGCGCCCCTGTAAGCCCTGAAAATGAACCAACATGTGCACAATTAGGCTTTTCTCTTCATAACTTATAAGGACACTGTTTTTCTGCTGTGGTATTGTTTGGGTCTTTGTTTTTTTTTGTCTGTTTTCCCTTTTTAGTTCCTGCTTTCCTGTGGGCATGGTGGTTGGCAGAGATGCTGATTCCACAATGTTTCCACCTGTGGCTGATTTCCTGCGGGCTGCTTTATAATTCCAGTCTCTATCCTTCTCATCACCAGTTTGCTTGGTCATCTGTGCAATAACAGCCTCAGCCAAGTGATTGCATACAATTTCAAGTTTGTTGTGTGTCATTTCAATCTGAAAGCTGACTTTGCTTGCTTCACAGAGAAAGTTAACTGGAGCCAGTTGGTCATCATTATACCTGCAGGAGGAACCTTCACTGATGCTGCTCTGCAATGCAATTTCTCATTTTCTGAAAGCAAGTATAAAATGGGAGAATGGGGGAAATTTTATGTAACATTTTGTTTTGAATGAGAAAATAAAGTACCTGAATGTACACAGACCAATAAGTCATAAAAAAATAAAAAAGTAATACTGTTAATGCAACCTGAATTAAACCATTTCTGTTTACATTGACAGTAACTCAAAAGGCATTAACAAACAATACTGGTTAGGATTTGATGACAAGAGGATGAAGTGTTCTCATAGTACTTTAAAACTAAGAAGTCAATATATCGGATTTCCCTTACTGGAAAATCAACCAGAACATTATCTCAAGTCAGTTTTCCATCTTAAAGTCAGAAAAACCACTGCAAATTCTCTATCGGACATGGCTGCCAATAGAAAGTGCTAGTAGTGGTAGCTGAACTGACATTTTTCCTTTAAATTTAATTGGAAGCCGTCTCTAAACTTTTGACTCATGTACAACAGTGCCCTACAACATCAGTAAACACATCAGAAAACTAGCTATGTCATTAGCTTTTATTGCTAAAAACTACTACCCTGTTTAGAAACCACAATAATGACATAATTGCCAACTTCTGAGGGAAATGGAAGCACATTTAGAAAGTAGAAAACACCACGAAGGAGTGCTTAGCTAATGTATGCTTCCGTGTCCATGTGGAGAGGAGGGAAGACTGTAACGGGTGTGGAGTGGACCCAAAAGCAGCACAACAGAATCTGGTTCTTGGTTTTACTGTCTTTATTAAGAGGGATCTCTTACAGATGGACGATGTCCTGGAAGACAGTTCTGAAGAGGGCTGGGTTCAAATTCAGATCTGGACTGGGACAGGAAGGCAATAGTCAGAGGCAGGTCAGGTCGGCAACAGGCGAGCAGTCCAGGAATAAGTGCTGGAGAGTCAGGCATAGAGACCATGACAATCTGGCAAAGGGACTGAAAGGAGTGAAGCTGTTTATATCCTGACTTGATTGGAGCTGGTGAGCAGGTGAGAGCAGCAGGTGAAGCCAGTCAAGCTGATGAAGGGTGTGGCTGAAAAGCAGAACAGGAGAGGGGCAGAGCAGATTGTGACAAAGACTTTTGTAATTTCTAACAGAGATGCTGACCAAAAACTTATTTCAATGCTGGGAACAACTCTGATCCCCTTCGCCTCTTTTCTTATAGCATACAATTAAAATTACATTTTGAAAATGTGCACTTATTCAAGGATATCTGGTGCCTGATTTTGCAGCAAATTGGCCAGAATGAAAAGAAGTAAAACATGTATTTTAAACATTAGTATTATCCCTTACCTGTGAAAAAAGATAACAGAAAATAATGAATTAAGTGTGGTGTGTTTAAACAGGATTTTAACACTTCAGAGCTTAACTGTCCACAAGCTGTATTATAAATGCAGACAATTTTCTTTGTCACTATTCCTCGTTTGCATTAGTGAGTGCATTAATCATGTAAATTCTACCCACATAGCATAAATATATAAAGCTGCATTTTAAAGAACAAAGCTCTTGGAGTGTGGAAAGCTCTTTGGAGGCTGATGGAAAAAGTATATTCAATCTTAAAATCAACCTTTTATTCAGTTATACCGAAGACATTTTTTCTTACTGCAACCATGTTATCTGATAGATATAAGCTTAGATATAGCCAAGCAGCAATCCAGAGGCTTCAAACATGCCTGGTGGAGCAGCCCTGGTGTATTGAAACAGGCAGCAACAATATCAGTTACATTAAGCCCCATCTCTTATACAAAAACACACAACCAATAAAGCAGTGGAAAATCTCTTCCATATGAGAAGATGTTGATGACATGTGGGCCCTAGCCATTTTGTTAATTGCTCCAAAGAGCAACCATGTCATAAGCTCAGTCTCTTTGGCGTAAATCATGCAACTTTCTTCTCAGCTTAAATCGGTATATGTGGATTTTTACTGCATATTACTCAATACCTCTGAGAATGTTATGCAAGAACTATCATAATCTGCAGTAATACCGAGCATCAGTCCACAGTGCACCGTTCATACACAAGCTTTCCCAACTTTACTCTGCTTAAAAAAATTATTGGTGAAACGGTGTTTCCTGGATTAATCCGTTCTTGTCCGAGGTGATCTTTGGGCATTACGGGGGGGATAGGGAAGAGTAGACTAGAGAGCACACACAAAAAAAAATCCTTTAAAAAAATAATCAAAATGCCTTTATTTCTATAGTGAGCTTTAAAAACACCAACAGTTTCAGCTCGCTGGCTTCCCCGGGGAGTCAAACAGAGTTGATGAGTTCAAGGTGGAAAAAACTACAAAGAACTTAAAACATGGATGGCTTATTTCACCAGGAGTCCCCCAGACGAAGGCAAGGTCTATCTGATCCATGTGTTGTACTGAGTTCACAGGGGGTCATATGTCTGTCGCCACCCTTCAGATGCAGGAGGTGGATCTTGATATTGCAATCAAAGAGAATCCTGAAGAAATTGGATCTGAAAATCCAGAAACTGGAAACAGACGTGATGTTTGTTTAACAATCTGAATAACTGGATTTGTGTGCTCCCAAGGTCCCAGCTGACTGGGACTAGACTAGAGGGTGTCAAATTTAAAGGTCTTTATTTTAAACTTGGAGTAAATTAACTTAATTTTTTTAAGCCTAGTAGCTTAATTTTATTACTACGCTATCTATAAAGAACAAAGAACATCAACCTGGATGAAAACATGGATTTAATAGTTATAAAACTGTACAAAAAGTCATTTCTAATGGGAGTTCCTCTTGACTGGGTGTGGTAAAGGACTAATTAATTAAGGCCTGGTCTGGAGCAGGCTAGCTACATAGAATAAATCTCCATGGTAACTGATGTGTTACTGCTTTTGTGAAATGGAATCAAGGGTAAACTTAACCAAGCTAACCAGGAAATCCTAGCTTAATCCCTTATCTCAGTTCTGTGAAACATCCCATACGGGCTGAAAAACACGCTGGTGTTTAAAGGTCATTGATGACTATGCCATAGAAATAAAAGCATTTTGATTATTTTTTAAAGGAGAGTGCCTTGGAGCTTTTTGGTTTTATTTTGTGCTGTGAAGTGTACTCTATCATTCTTTGCCTCATGTCATTCAAGCCAACACTTTGACTTTTCACGATAAATATGTCCTGGAGAGCAATGCCTTCATCTTTCTGTGGGAATTCGGCTGAAAACTGTCACCTTACAATGCATTATGAATCTGAATTCATAAATAATTGTGAGAGAAGACTTTAAGTCAACCCATAAAAAGAGTGAGAAGGACAGCAGCAGAAGGTAAAAATGTCCCCTAGAAACTCAAATATTATGGTGAAACTATTCTATCAGAATGTAACTATGTCAATACATTTTCTAGGACTATTCTGAGTAAAACCGACACCAGTCAGTAACTCTCTTTATGGAGTAGTTGTTTCTTAATGACAACAGATTCTTGCGAGTAAAACTAGAGGTAATTTCTTTTTTAATTAACCTTTACTTTACCAGAAATTCCCTTGAGATAAAACTTATTTTCCAAGGGAAATCATTTTCATGCAAAAAGGATCAACCATTGGGCAGATGAAAGGTATTGGTTTGTGTTCGACAGGGTTTTGAGCAAAGTGTTTACCATAAAGTGATGCAAAAGGTCTCAGAAACTGGATTTGTCAAACATGATACATATGGCATTAATGGGTTAACATCTCATCTTAGTAGATTCCAGACAGAAAAATATCTCTCCAGCTGTATAAAAACACCAAGATCATTCAATTTCCTGTAAACAATGACATGATGCAAACACACCATGCCATTTGCTGACAGAGTTGATGGCTGGAAGGGTAATGGATGTTCAAGACAAGGGTTCAGCAGAGATCCAGGCAAGGGTGTCTGTGCAGTGGAGACATAGCAGAGCCACCTTCTCACTGTATCTCTCTTCACAACTGTGGTAGAATATATTAGCCTAATGAAAAAGCGAGGGATACAGCGACACTGGCTGTAAATTTGCCCGTGGTACCCACCAGCCTCCTGCATGCTGTGTGGTGATAAAGTGGCGTCTCGCCGGCTGTACGAGGGTCACATAAAAGGGTCTCAGTTTGTGTAATCGACATCATATATCCAGTCTCACACTTCTAGGACACAAGCCTTAAATTACTCAGAGGAGCTTTTATTTTTTCATTTTTTTCTCCTGCTCTCACAAAAGCTAATCATAACAGGGTGAAGCACTTATCCACCTGAGCTGATTCCTTTACACAAAAGCATTTTGTGCTAATGGTGGGACACTGAAAGAGCCTTGGGTAAATGGCCATAAAATCTTTTAAAATGTCTATAATTTGGTCTTGGCAGGATTTTAAAGGAACAGAGCAATTTATACTTTCCTTTGTGGCTTATAACTTTAATCATGTCAACCAAAATATCAGGCAATAAGGTGTCTTCAAATTTTTACATCCTAAATGAAACTAATGAAGGCATGAAAATTTAGTTTTTTGATGGAGGTGGGGGTAAGGTTACACAATGAATGGAATTTTTTGCCTATGTGGAAGAATTACCAGCATGAGAGAGCAAACAGAGGCCTTTATATGGATCTATCAGTGAGGCTGTACATGGAGTCACCAGCAGAGAAGACTTTGGTCTCATAGAGACCTTGCAGGGATAAGGCCGTATAAGGTCAAGGACTGAAGCAGCAGCAGATGCAGGAAGGAATGGGAAATAACACACAGATGAGCGAATGAGAACCAGCAGGATGGGGAGAGGGATGAGATCATCCCTCTCAGAGAGTATAAAGAGATAACACTAGGATGAGTTTTA
>JAOXYM010000012.1:7507554-7521956 GCA_028567055.1 Leptatherina wallacei | reverse complement strand
CGTTGTGTACTCTACCCATTCAAAACCAATGTAGCATGGGTGAAATATACCCACCTTTAGTGTTCTAGGGTTAAGAATATTTTTTATCAAATGCAAATTTAAAAAGACATGGTTGATTGGAATGGTAGATGATAGTTATTACTTAAATCACCAAAAATATGACATTTAGCTACCAAGCAGGATTAAAGAGTTTGAGGCTGTCTCCTTAAAAGTGAAGCATGCAACAAAATCAAAGGCTGATAAGAGAAGCATTTAATATATCATTAAAAACTGTATCAGTTGGTATCTAATCACTCTGCTAAAATAGCTGTTATGTTTGTATTATCTTAGAATGAACCATTTTTATCTACTTGCCATGGGTCCTCATGCATGGCAGCTGCCATATGTGTGCCACCATTTTTACCACGGTGTCTCTGAATGGACAAACAACTCTATGTGGGAAGTGTACACATGTACACAATTTCAAGCAGTGATTTGTAGTGGAGTCATCATTGCTCTTGAGGCCACCAGATCCACAATCAGATGAATACTTGTTTATATCTGAAATAATTTTGGCCACTTACAGCCACCATAGTTGGCATTTTAAGTAATTTCCATACCCATCTTCACCACTAGATGTCAGTAATTCTAACACACTGTACCTTTAAACAGCAGAAGAACAATTGATTTATGTTATGAAGAGGCAAGCTGAAATATGGTACCACCACAGACTTAATGGCAGAGTAACATAACCAGCCATCATAGAGGTCTGAGGGCAGCACACCAAATGAGAGAACCAACATTTCTAGAATAGCTGCACTCAGGCTGGACTTATGATGATGATGATGATAGACATGTAGTGGGATGTTAAATGCCAATGTCATGACAGAATAGTGCAATGTGAATCATGTCATTGCTTAGCATGATATGGTGACATGTAATATCTGTTTTATCAATGTTGTACATTCATGAAACTGCATTGTATTTTACTTGCAGATGATTATTAGTTAAACAAATCAATTTAATTAACCCTAATAAAATGTCCTCCATATTAAAATGATGGTCTGTGGGTTTAGATGGAACTAAAATCTTGTGCTAAAAGCAAATAAAAATGGCATCAAATTGTTAGCTAGAGCAGTGGTTCAACCTGGGATTGAGGACCTCCCAAGGGGGTCCCCTAAAGAGCATAGGGGTCCCTGAGGCTTTGAACATTCAGAGACATTGTGATTAATGTCCACACATTGTCCATATTTTAAGAAAAAAAAGTAAGGCTATATGTAAATTTAACTTTGGCTTCATGGAAGGCTCAGACTCAGCCAGAATCCAGCATCTATGCATTAAGGGGGTCATCAAGGAAAATAGGTTGGGATCCACTGAGCTAGAGTGTTGTTGCTAACTACAGTCATCAGATCTCAATCCAATACAGCACCTTTGGGATGGGAGATAATAATTACGGTTGTGTTGCTGACAAATCTGCAGCAACCAGTGACTGTAGAAGAAACTGAAGAAATTTAAGACCACGAGACCTGTGCCACCTCGTCGCCCATTTTTGTATTTTGTGCTCCTTAGGGGGACCCTTTGGGACCCCCTTGTTCTGCAACATGTTAAAATCATTTTCTACATGTTACAATATTTTTAACTGTTTAAATGTTTTTGTCCACACTCTTCATTATTAGCCATTAATATCCAACAGTATGCCAGGGCAGGATCAGCGAGCCGCAGCTTTCCCTGTTTCATTCTCAGTGTCAACATGGAGCACAGGTGAATGTCTCCTGCTCTGACTGCAACTCAGAGCTGGAAGTGTTGCTGTGTGAGGAGGACCAAGCCTTGTGAGCGCGTATGGAAGGAGGAGGGAGGGGGGAGCAGCAGAAGCGGCTGCTCACTGAGAAAAAGAAAACCATACATACTTTCATGTCGGTCTCCAAAAGTCTCCTGTAATGCCATAAAAGTCGCTAGATTTGTCGCTAGACACTTTTTTGAAAAGAAGTTGCTATAGTGGTCTGAAAACTCCCTAAATATACTGACAAAGTCGCTAAGTTGGCAACACTGCCCTACAGATGAGGAAACTGCAATTTTTAGCGCTTCCGCATAGACTTTTCATCTCTTAGCCAGAGGTTGCCACTTGGCAGCAACTGATGCTATAATGACAATATAGAGCAAAATTCTCTCTCGAAATGTTTACAACACCTTGTTGAATCTATGCCACAAAGACTAAGACAGTTCTGAAAGCAAAAGGGGATCCAACCTGGCACTGGAAATGCAGCCCTAATAAGTGTGAGTGTATCTACATTTTTTAAATGAAAGCACAATGTTACCATTTTGGCAACAAATAGGGGAATGCAAAAGCCAAGGAGAGAGAGATTTATTCAGTGGACCAAAAGACCTGAACACCTCCTAAAGTAAAAACGGTGAAATCATTCTGAAAACTCTATTTTTGATCCCCGTTTACAGCAAAATATTCCTCTGTAGTTAGCCTTGACATGCGTTTGATATAGTAGCAGATTTGTGGTCAACCGCATCCCTGAACAAAACAACATCTTTCTCTATTCAAAACCTGAGCCATGACCTTGTCTTCAGTCTATTCAGAAATTCAAAATATAACTGGAATCACTCTTAAGAACCAAAGGGATTGCTTTTCTATTAAAAATGGAGTGACACTAGTTTTTATATTTAATGTTTCTCTGCTTTTGATGCTAACCCTGTGCAAGGCCACCGTGTCATTTATGAATTTTACATTCAGATTTTTAGATTTTTTTTTAAACCCCTCTTTTTGTGAGCACTTCCACATATCCGTGTGAGTCATTTTGTTCCACATCGGAAGTGGTTTTGATATGAAATTTGATTCATGGGTTGGTTTTTGAAAACCACACTGAATATTCTGCTTAATGTTGTGCTCTTGCAGGCCTTCACTTCTCCCAGCAGGCAAAGACATATTGATTGTTAAAGGTTTGCTGAATTTAATTAGCCAATGTTAACTGTCATACAATGAAATCCACATGGTAATGCTTATTTAACATATAGTACTGAGACAAATGAAGATGGGTCACATGGCAAACTCATCACCTGTCCAACCAGGCACCTTAAAACTTTCTACATGTGATTGTGTGACAGTCCCTCAGTGTCAGAATGCAAGATGTTGCTCTCTTTTACTGTGACATTACACAACTCACTCACCCAGTTAGCACTTTCCATTGTCTCATCAATTCAACAATCTCTGTCTTTCTATTTTGAGGCTTTTCATATAGCTATTTGCTGCAGTAATGTGTCCGTATGCAGAAATGCCAGGACACGTGGCGGCTCATCATAAAATGCTGAAATACCTGGGGAAATAGCTGCAGATGTTCTATAAGAAACAGTAGCAGCAGTGGGCCAAGGTAAGGGGGTTTTACAATCTGATATGTTCAAAGCAAAAACAGATTGTGTTAGATCTGAGGAGGATACCGGCTTGAAAGGGATGCAAAATTAATAACATATTATAGAAAACACTCCAGCCTCAAAAGGTGTAAAACATCTCTCATATGATATGCCACCTGATTGAAGGGTACATTGTAGGATGCTTCCTCTTATGGATATATCAAATAAAATGCAATATATGTATATATATATATTGCATTTTTTATATATATTGATTTTGGTGTAACGATACACCAAAATCACAGTTCGGTACGCACCTTTGTTTTAAGGTCACAGTTCGGTTCTTTTTTGGTACTCTAAGGGAACAAATGCAAAACATAAAACTGCTTAGAAACAAAACAGAAAACTACTTCCAGTAAATTCTCCACTAAAAGATTTGTAAATGAATAAAAATATGCCATGAATAGAAATATGCCCCCTCTTTTTTAATAGGCAGTGTCTGTACATACATATTATATGGGAGGGAGGGACATTTCAAGAGGAAAATAAAAGTAATTCATACAAACCTGTATAAATATCAATTTAAAGGTAGGGTGGATGATCCTGGAAAAACAGTTCCAGGAGCATTTTTTTCCTATATTGCCCTTCACAACAGGACTGAAAAAACATCATCCAATCATTTTAAACGGCCCGTTCTAAAAAACTGGATGGTGATATGTCTGTCAAACTTTCTCACCACCCCTCTGTGCCTTCTCCCCTTCGTGCACGAATCGCACACTCTAGCTAGCATACTACATCAAAATACAGAATTTAAACATATTATGGTAGAAAAGGTGCTGATATTGAGTTGGAAAAGAAACTGTTTGGGAGAAGCTGCTGCAAAGAAAAGAGCTGAAGGAGAGTCGAGCAAGATCAGAGTGTGCATGGTGTTAACTAAGGAAACAGAAAGGGCTGCAGAGTGATTGCCATGGTGGACATATTTATACTAGATAGGTCAGATGCTATTATGTCTTTCTGACTTTTGGATAAAAACATGGACTGACCAGTGTCAGCGGTTTAAAAAAAAAAGAAGAAAAAAGACGCTGGAAATCCCTGTGTACGGATTACTAGACTGTGCTGTCCGTTTTGCAAACCCTGGTCACGGTTTGATAAACTTCTGCAATCTGTCCTCACTGATTATTAAACTATGTTGTCTTTACAATCCGCGGGCACACATTTTGTCTCATTTTAGTTTGGTGACGACCAATTTGGCTAACGAGGGTGTTATAATAACGTAAGCAGATTTTGGCACAAATTTTAAACATTTTATCTCAGTGTAAAATGCTAATGCATTAAAACACGGAACTGCATTAAGTCTAAATGACTATAGACTAGCAGCTGCGGGCCATGAAATCCAAACTATCCACTAAGATCTCTGGCCAATCTGTGCAAGCACGGATTGCAAACAGAGCATAGTTTTATGAATCCGTGCTGCAGTAATTTCCACCGTTTTTTAAAAAAAATAAAAAATAAAAATAAAAATAAAAAAAAACGCTGACACTTACTGAGCTCGGCTGGGCTCAGAAGCAAACATTTGATGGTGCTCAGCGCACTCGTGAACCCTGGGGTACAAGCGCGTTCCTCTGGTCTGAGGCGAGGCTTCGGGGGAAAACTGAAGTAAGGGGTTTGGACTTTTGAATTGTGTATTTTCAAAAAGTAGCTTGCTTGAACCATTTTTCCAGGATGTATCTTTAATCCAGTCCAATGTTTTCTCTTAAAAGTAAAACTTTAACTGCATGTAAGCTTTAAGAAATGAAGTAACAATTAGCTGCAAGGATATGACATGTTTGGTTATAAAACAGGATAAAACCCCTTCAACCATTTTACGTGTTTTATTTACTTTACACTGTTTGTTCTTGAAAAGGCAAAAGTTGTCAGAAAATATAAATAAAAGAAAGTCTTTTTATCACAACTCATTAAAATAGAAACAATTTAAATGGCGTATGGGGAAAAAGCCTTCATGCTTCAGTGACTTCATGGTTCCAGTTTACAGCGAGAGCTTACTTCCATTCACATGTGGAGGGGGCGGAGCTACAAGGGAGGAACGGATCTGGAACACAGCTTGACACAAGTCTGGCAGACTGTTTTCGTCTTATCCACTTGTCTTTGTACATTTGCATCCTTCCCTGGGAAGCCGAAAAGCTCCCTAACAGGAGATGTTAACAATGGAATAGTGTCTTCATGCTGTGGTTGGATTGGACCACAATGAATTAGCTTGAATAGATTTGTCTGTAAATGCCCTGAGATAACGTTGTTGTGAAGTGGCACCATACAAATAAAGCTGCACTGAACTGAATTAAACAGGGCCTGTCTTTCTGCATGTCTTCCTCATTACTTATTTTGACAGAGAATTACCAGAGGGACTGAAAATCCTGATTGTAAGTAGTCACAAAGATGGAAAAGCACACAGTAAGATTGAATCCATCCATCCATTTTCTGTACCGCTTAATCCACGCAGGGTCGCGGGTGGGCTGGAGCCTATCCCAGCAAGTAGTAAGATTGAATAAGAACAAAAAATTTGTCAAAACACTTTAATTGGGAGCAACATGGCTAGTGAGTTCCTCTAATCAGGACAGCTGTGGGTTTTTAATCAACATAGACAGTGAACATCTGAGCTGTCCACAGTCTAGCTCTGAAAACCACAGGCAAGTGCACTGAGGTTATCAATGGAAATGAAGAGTTTCTGTGACAGTTCTGATTTTGTAAAGGGCACAGCATAACATTAACTCTATGGACAACAACCATGAATAAAAGCTTTTTCTGCCTTTTGAGGAATATAATGAATATAAACTAAAGAACCTCAGAAGACCAATAAATATTGGAAGAACATTTTTTGATCATTTTGTTCATCAGATGAGGTCCAACTTGTTGGGTCTGCAACAGAACGAGAGCCACAGTGACTGACAGGACTAACAAACACAGAGGTGGGAAGTAGACGCTATGATGCCACAGCAGTGCAACGGTTTGTGGGGAAATGACATTTAACAACAGTTTGTGGGGAAGTGACATTTACAGATAGAATAAATTCCTGTGAATATATGAAAATACTGGCTGATACAATAACTTCAAGTCTTCAGAAATTTGCCAGAGAGGGAATATTTTAGCAGATTAATGATTCAAACAAACTGCAAAAGTAAAAATAAGTTTCTGATTAATATGAAAAAAGTCCCACTTATGTTCCCTAATTACAATTCAATATAACACCCATGATTATTTATTTTTGAAGAATTTAGTGTGTATAAAAGTGTATATTAACATAATTACATAAGAGTGTGTTTGTTGTAGTTGCAGAGAAATCCATGTTTTCAATGAAATGCAGCGATATAAATATAAAACTTAATTCCATTTCAATGCAATTCCAAATTATACGGCAGCAAGAATGCTGGAAATGATTGTACATCTCAAGGAGTTAATGGCTTCTCTGGTTAGTTAAAAGTGGAGCACAAAAAAAAGCCATATAGAAATATATGTTCATGCTATTTAGGATGTCAGCGTTTTTCTTATTGAGCTCAAGATTTTTTTAAAAGAAAAAACAAAACATTACTAAAAGTTGGGGATATTTGGCTTTTTGGATTATGTCAGAATGTTCCTGAAATATTCTTTACACACAAATGTAACTATTTAAGAATTTATGGCACAACATGCATGCATGTGAAGAGGTATTTCATAAAAAAGGGAACGCTACTGATGCTGCTAAGAGAAAAGCACCATGGAAGAAAACTGCTACTTGAGTCAACGTGGAAATTTGAATCGATTTGTGTACTGACTGAATATTTAACTTTATTAAAAATTGAAGATTGTGGGTTAAAATATTGGTGGAAATGATAAAATCTAAATTTGATTTGCATGCAATCCCACTGGGGAAAGATGTGCATGTAAGGTAACTAAAAGTTAAGAAGGGAAGACAAGGCAAGGAAAGTTTATTTGTATACCACATTTCATGTCACATACTATTTAAAGTGCTTTACATAAAACATTAACATCATGACAGGGGTTTGCAGAAGTAGTTGAAAATCAAAAACAAGAAAAGGGAAGAAAAAAAATATAAGAACATTAGATCAAAAACATGATCACGTTTAAAAAGTCAAGCTTAAAATAACGCCGCAGATTTGGACTTTTGAATAAAAAGGTCATGTATTGTAGACCATAACGGGACATCTATCTCTATTTCAACGGTTGATATACAAATGAAATATTCAGCAGCTATTTCTACATCTAGTAATCTAAACACCCAAGAAATGCTGTTTTAGCAATACATGTCCTCTCCCAACTTTTTGTGAGTGGTATAAAGTAATGGACTAAAATTAAACATAATTCATAAAGCTGCACATGATGAGCATATTTACCGAAGAGACATTCCGCTGCAATATTTGTTGTGGCAATTCATCACGCTGATCCTATTCATTTTGGAGCTGATTCTGTTTTTAAAAAGTGCATCTGGATTTAAGGTGTTGTCATCCTCTAAAACTTTCAAAGTTTCCCCTTATTTAAGAGTTGCCATAGGTTGCTGATCAGTGACTGGAGTATGCACATTGACTGGAAATGATGGAGACATGTCTTGTGTTTAAGTGAAGTTGCTCAACAGTGCATTTCCCTCCATTATACACTGAATATGGATGTATTAACTGGGGAAAGAGACCTTGTGAATTTACATATTATTTATCTCTGTTATGCATTCCATGAGAAATTTTGATTAATTACTGTAATTTATGTCTCTTGTACACTCAGCATTTATTTCTTCCTCATTTGCAAATGTTCCTACAGTGACTCTTGATTACCTCCATTGCTGCATTAAGTTGTGGGATTCCACGATCTGAAAAATTATCACTGGGAGGTTGTCATTCCTGCTTTAGGCATGGTTCCCAGCCCCTCCCAGTGTCTATGGCCGAGACACTGACCTGTCATGATCTTTGGAATTTGGTTCTCTTTTGGTTTGGTTCAGTTTCTGGTGTTATTTCCCCAGTTTGTTCTATGGTTTTCAGTTCAGGTTGCCTCTAAGTTCAGGATGTGTACCCTGGGGCCCGTCCCAGAAAGCAGGATATGCTGAAACTCTGAGTATGTTAACCCTGATTTGAGGGAAACTCTGGGTTTTCCATTCTGGAAAGAGATGTGAGTCAAACCCTGCTTGCAGGCAGGTTTACTATAAGGGAAGCATCCTCCTGAAAGAGAGTGTATTGAGGGAAACTCCTCAATTGGTAGAATTTCTGGAGGCTTGCAAAGGGGCAATAGTGACTCATGAACACACATAATCTTCAATTTACCACAGCTTATAAACAAAGGAAAACTTTTGACAAACAGCTTCACTTTATAGCATGACATCACCTCAAATCAGCCACACGTGTGAGCCTGAACAGGATTGAGAATATGAAGGTGAGCAGCACAGCCCAAACAAAGAATACTGCAGGATGTCTCTGGTTTCTCTGATCAATACAACAGGACATATCAGCACACTGATATGAACTGTTATGGCAATATCACATGATATTAAACAAAAAAAAAAGACTACAAGCACCTTAATCCTAACCGTAAATATTGCACATTCACCTGTGATATGACTGAATAAAGCTGTCTTCTGTAGTGCTGGTTCTGTATTTCCACTCAAAAATACCCAACAGATTTTTTCTCAAATTCCTCTTTACTATAAACTGTGGTTGACCTTAGGAGACTTCTTTTGTCCCTCATTGGCAATAACCACAGACATAACAAAGTCAACTGCTTTGTTTTGGCAGATGTGCTCACATTTTCATAAATCTGCAGACTGTACACACTAGGTACTGAACAAAAAGTATCTGTACTTTAAACTAGTGTTTAATGACAAAACATCCGTGTTCTAGGTTAGACATTTCTATGTCATAGACTTTTAGAAGTTGTATTACATTATGTTTGCAGAATTGTCACTCAGTAGATAAGTTAGAAAAAAACATTGCACAAACAGTTGGAACGTAAATGTTGCTCCTTATGCTGTGGTAATTTCCACCATATGTTAACATTTCAGTGTAAACTAGAACAGCTATATCTCAGAAAAAGGTTGTTGTTGTATAAAGCTAGTGATTTGGCTGATCGCAGCTGGTAAACTGCTGATAAAAGAGAACTGGTATTATTTTAAGTAAAAATATGCTTGACTAACACAAACTGCCAATAATTATAATCTTGATTATTTTTAAAGTGTTGCACTGTATCAACCGGTGACAGAAATTTAATTGAGTGAGGTAAAAGCAAATAAAGCAAAATCTGTCATTTTGTTTCCTCTGAGAAGCCAAAGTTTGGAGATTGCACCATGAATAGTTTTGAAATAAACTAGTGTGCTTCTTTAGAGCTTTTCTTGCATTTGTGATGTGCCAAGGTATTGTTAGTCTGCAGCAAATAGCCCCATTCAACCACTGCTGTCATCTATATCTGGCAAGAAAAACTCAAATAAGTAAAGAGAGAAGACAGTTAATCATTAGTTTGACAAATGAAGGTCAGTTAGCCTGAAAATGTTCAAGAACTTTGAAAGTTTATACATGTGAGGTCATACATAAACATATATATAACCATCTCTTTTGTCTATAACAACAGTCTCTATTATGACTAAGTGTAAGTAACTGCTTGATATAAGCTTTTGAGAGAAATATCGCCTTATTAGTTAAAGCTAATCTGACTTGCATCAGGCTTAACAATGGTAATATCCAGCAGTTAGTATTGAGTGGATCAGGAGTAATAGAGTATAAATCAGACTTAACTTTTTTCTTCAGTCATATGATGAAGTGAGGAAAATAAGGGATGTACTTAATATTGAATAAAAATGTAATTATATGGAGGGGCGGAGCTAAAGAGTTGGCCAGGGTGGCACTGACCACCTCTTATATCTGATTGGACACCCCAGGTGCTACCTCAGGTGGTTGACAGATCACTGGGGGACTGAATTGTCTTTCAAGACACGCATGGAGCACCAGTGTCACATTAGTTTGCTGTCAATTTTAAACTAGTTTCCTAATTAGCCATCCAGTAAAAATACTGACATCTGGATGAACATTTCTAGAAGAGATTGTGTCCCAGTGCAACTACTAATGTTAGCATGAAGATAAGCAGCAGTGCAGATCTAGTTATTTTAAAAGTTTAATTTTCAGTGAGCATATTAAGGGATTAAATATCAACTCAGTTAATTGAGATTTTCCACATTTGAGATGAAAATAAACTTGGATGCTCAGAGTACCTCAGTATTCAAGTTCCAACTTAGCGCTGACTAAGCTGGCTCTAGATGATCCATTTTCATTTAAACAAGAAGCTATCAAGGCTGCAATTTTTAGTAAGCATAAAAATGTGGAGAAACATATAACCAGTTTTATTTTGTATAGAAAGATAGGAATGAAAAGATTAACCTTTTTTATAAAGAGGAAGGACACAGATCAGCCAGAGACAGGCTCCAGCATCAGCTGTCCTGACGGCTCCCAACGCTAGTCATTGTGGTCAACCGGTAGACTCATTAGGCTACTACCTTTCTGTGGACCTTTTTGAACTTGTTTCCACTGGGTGATCCAGATTATTAATGTAAATACATTTTGTTTATCTCGTGCAATTCATGTAAGTATTCATGGAAATGACAATAAATGAACCTTGAACCAGCTGTGTTGGTAATATCTGCTTTGACTGATGACGAATGAGAAGTGAGGAGACATGAAGGAAAGCAAGGAGAGGCGCCATTTCAGGCTATTTTGTGAGGAAACCAAATTGCAATGGATATTAAAAAGGTCATAAGTCAGCGGTGAAAGATCATCTTTGCTGGTAATGCACTGCTAGCCATTGCTATCTGGGAAAATTTTTTTGAAATTAGCCACTTAACTTAAGTGTGAATGGAGTCAGGAGGGAACACCCCCCCAATATTAGCCTCCATTTAACAAATTACAGGCTGGCTCTTTGCAACATTAAATTAATTTGGGTCTCAGAGCAGAGGCAGAGATTTGTTTGCGAATACAGCGAGCCACTTTGGTACCAAAGGACAGAACTGAACTAATATGAAGTCATTAGTAATACAAAATATCTGTCAGGCCCAGTTTGAACAAAATCCTCCTGAACTGTTAGCTAGCTGTTGAATTTTCAGATCCCACTTTGCCACCTCACAGCAAGATTTTTGCTGCCACATTCAATTCTACCTCCAAGTGCAATAAACCAATTAAGGCAGTCCAATTAAAACCCAATTCCAGCTGAGACCAGCAGGCCTTGTGCCTAATGGTTATGTTGTAATTAGCTCCAGAGAGATAGGCCTTAGGGATACACTTCTCTGGATTGTTACTTGCACATATTCTCAAATATTTCATCATCTATACTGTGCTATTTCACCTCAAAAGGTATTGATCTGGATGCAAAACTTTGGAACAAACACTTGCTTTTTTTTTTTTTTGCAATGTCATGGCGGAAAAGCTGTCATAGTGTCAGAGCTGTAACACTGTAATTGGCTTTCTCATACCCACAATCTTTTGAGACTACAGAATGTTTGTATGCACTGCACATACCCGTGCACACACAAAGCACACATTTTCTGCTGCTTTTCTGCTGGAGAAAGAAGATGACATCAAAAGAAAGCGAACAAAGCTTCATATTTACGGCATCCTCACAGGGACACGACTCTTTATGAGGACAGATGACTCTAATGGCTGCACTGGTATGTCTCCCGGCGACACTCGGGGCTGTTAAATACGGGCGGCTAAAAGGAGGCGAAAAATTATATTTTTCACCTTTCAAATGTGTTCCACTAAACGATGAGCAATGATCTGATGGTTTACATAGCCCATGTGCTTTAGCCATGTGAAAAAATTCCTTCAGGACCATAACCACAATTTTACTTTATGCAACTGTGACCTCCTATAGGATTGGGGTCTGAATAAACACGGGTTATAATTGAGATAATCACAGCCGAATGCAGGCAAAAACAAACAACACATGCATCACCCTGATTGCACATGGGGAATTACGCTGAGAATGCATGGCTCTGCAGCAGGCAACGCATGATCAGTTATGATTTACTGATGGCTCTGCTTGTAATATGTAATGCAATTGCTTTGTATTGCTTTGCATAGGCCAGAGCTTATAAAACACACCTAACAGTCCATTTGAGAGGTTGGAGAAAAATCTTGCAAGATGAAGAAATCAGAAAAGATTGTTCATGCTTGCAGAGAAGGAGCAAATTGTTGAAAAAGCTTGATTGAAGTTCATATTAAAAACAAGATATTTTAGATTCATTTATAGCAATGATTCATACAGAACAGCACAAAGACAGTGTGTGTGATGTTAGACATGTGTGATGAGGATTATAATTGTTTCTGCACCAAGCAGCAACTTCTACATCTGGAAAAATAGAGTCAATAAAGAAAAAAAAAAAGTAATCCCTGTCTGTGAGCTGGGATTTTAAAATTGGCATTAATTAAAAATGACCTATTACATGAAGCTGCATAATACATTTGTTTTTGTTGGAGCTTACCAATGTATTTTTACCAAATCTGGCAGGTAACAGCATTTGTGGCAATAATTATAATTATCTAAAATTCAAATATATAATATGAAATAAAAGTGTCACACCTCCTGTTGACATCAGGGATGCCAAAAAACACTTCTGCAAAGGAAAAACATCCACCCTCACTTATAGCTCCCTGGGGGAGTCTTTTGTCTCCTTGTCCCTTTTTCCTCTAGGTGCATTTTAGCAATTGAGACATCCTTCAAAAGTCTTTGCAGAAATTGATTTAGTTTTTCTCTTTTTTTTTTGTAGAGAGGACACAGGTGGAAGAAGCAGAGGGGACAACGAAGAGGTACAAAAGACGAATAAAACAGGCCTCTGTGTTTTGCTTATTCTGTCATTGATATCTTGCTCCTAAAAGATTGAGTGGTTGATGTGACAAAAAACTGTGGAAATGATGCATGTTATAACTTCTCAGCGTCGACCATTGACAATATCAAATGTCTGGACCGCTAGGTCATTGATAAATGACCTGGCCATGACCATGTGGCTATGCTTTCTTTAGGTTAAGGGTTCCAAAAACTCACAATGGCATGGTTAAGGCTTGAAATTGGTTATTATTGGACGACATCAGCATAGATGTGCCCATGTACAGCCTATGGTCTGTACCAGGTAACTGTATGGATTGCTATCCTGTGGGTAACGATACAAATCTTGCAGACGCGGGCAGTTTTAACATTGCTGAAGGTGGGAGCTATAAAAAATGCATGTGGCTACAAGCACAATTCTGGTTATTGCATTGCAATTATAAGAAAGCCTGATATAGTTGCAGCCTATTACATTCTACCCCCCCCCCCCCCCTTTTTTTTTCTCCCACAGAGGCATTATATTTGAACAAAGCAATATACCATGTACACACGCCATGCAGATCAAAGACAGTTGCCACAAAGTGTGACTACATTTCAGCAGAGGCATCCTTCAGGCAACATCATGGAGGCTACAACACAGAAATTAACACTGACTTCACATTTTAAAGCTCAGCACACGCCCCATGAATGTGAATGAAAGGAGAGTAGATAATTTAATTAGCAGAAATTAATGTGTAACTTACCACGTTGATGTTTGATTAATTCCATAACCAACTTTTAGCTTAGTATCTTCATGATTCGACTCCCTTTAAAATTTGCATTCAGTTTTTATCCAAGCAGCATGGATGCAAAGAGAAGCACGACCTGATGTGAAGTGGTAGGGAGTATGGATGTGGAGATCAATGAGTTGGATGTGTAGCAATAAGATCATTTTTCTATAATCTCAGGCCTGCTACAATCAAGCCTAAGAAGTCATTTTCACAAACTAGTTACTCATGAAAAGTTTGGTTTTTGTAGTCATATACTTTATTGGACCTCAAAAGACTATGGAAGAATTTAAAAGGCAGTATGGCAGCATGTCATGGTGAGTATTTGATGCAACACTCCGGTTGAAACAACACTGTTTTCATCTGCTGAACTCACATGCACTGTTTTAAACTGATAAACAAAAGTTTGATTTGAGAGGTTTGATAGTTGTGATTCACCTTTAAATCTCTTTATATATATATATA
>JAOXYM010000012.1:7495363-7507523 GCA_028567055.1 Leptatherina wallacei | reverse complement strand
TATATAAATTTGTTTTTTTGACTGTATGGAAGATCAAGAGAAGGATGAGGGGGCGGATGAGGGGGCGGATGTGGAGGGATGCGTCAGTATAGGCCCCCATCATTTCTCAGGGAGACGACGCATGAGACACACAGCCGTCAGGCTTGGGAAGTTGAGCTTGGGAAAGGCTTGACAGCAGAGCCCTGGGCAACAGAGAGTGGTGAATCCTCTGCTACAGTGCCATGAGAGTGACACAGGAGTGCAAGTAAAGATGGGGGAGTGAAGAGATGAAAAAGAGAGATGGGAAAAGAGTTAGTAAAAAGAACTGTGGTGTGAGAAGTGGAGAGAAGTGAGGAATGAAGGGGAGAGAGGGGAATGTGTTCTGCAGCCATCTGGCCCGTTCACTGATCCAGAACGTTGACACTGGCAGCTGAAGAAGAGGGGAGGGAGGGGAGTATGGGAGTAGAGGACTCAGTTTTGTGTCTGAAGAGAAGAGTCTGTTTGTATTACTTTAATCTTATTCACAGTGGTACAAGAACACACACACGCACACACATTCACGAAAGACATGTAGGGCACTGTAATAATAATTGGTGGCTTTTTCTTTATCTCTTTCAGAGCTGTAGAAGCACATCCGGGGATAGACTGCCTCTCACTGACAAAGTGACACCTCTGTCATCGTATAAACAGGTGATCTGCTTTCTCAGTCCACAGAAACTGAAGCATCCGTTGTATACAGCTTCATACTGAAATATAAAGTCACCTTTTGTAGAAGTTTCAATTAAGTCAGATAAAATTCTGCAGTGAGTGGAAATAAAAGTGTTTCAGAGCCATCAGAGAAAAAAAATATTTAAAAATATGGACATTTGGCTTTGTTTTTGTAGATTTTTGTCCCTGTGCAATTACAACTGCTAATGTAAGGACATTAACCTAAAGTTAACCTGAAGGTAGCAGTGCTAATCTAGTTATATGGTAGCACTACATGAGTTTTAAGATAATGTGGAGAAACCAGATCATATTCAGTTTTCAATTAGGGTATTTAGGGACTAACATCAACTCAGTTAATCAAGATTTTTACATTCGAGCTAAAGATAAACAATAAAAAAGTATCCAAGTTACTTCGGACTGACTGAGCTAGAGCTACATGATCCAGTTTAATTAAAACAGGAGGGTAGCAAGTCTGCTAGTTGATTTTAAAGTAAGTCACAGCATGAAACTGTGGAGAAATGTAGCCTGTAACCTGTCTTTTTTTGTGTAAGACACAAGAATGAAGGGAAAGGGAGACATTTCTGACTTTTTTGTAAAGAGGATGTACACAGATCCAACCTGACCTCACAGAAAAATGTGAAATAGACACAATGTTAATTCAACCCCCTCCACTTATGTTTGTGACACTTAATTGTTAAAAATTATGTGTTGGCACCATGAAAATTACGGAAATGTAAAGTCAATGGGGAACTTTTTTTTGTGCCGTCTACACAACTTTCTTGGTTTCACAAAAAGCTTCATGTTACGTTTTCTGATGCAGAAAAAAACTGTTTTTATTCTCTTTATTCAATTTAACCACATTAACTGTGGTCAGGCCATTGTCACAAACGGTTTATATGACTTCTTATTCAAAATAATGCACGGATATTCGCACATATCCTATAAAATCCTGAGCCCATCAGGGCTGATAAATCAATTGTGGGGCTCTGTTGTGTTGTCTGCAGGACTTTTTTAGTTCTGAAGAAACAACAAATAAGGCAAAAAATGCCAGCAAATGTTTTAAATATCTTTATCTGTTTTGTTCACGTGATTCAAAGGATCATTTTATTGTCCTTTATTCCATCCATAATAAGAAAGCAACCTGATGTCACAGAAAATATGTGAAATTATTTCTGTGAGATCAGGTTAAACAGATCAGGCTGAGGCGGACCCCAGCCTCAGTCGGCTGCTGCCAAGTGGAGCTAGCCACATAGGTCAGACACAAGGATCCAGTGTACCACTGCCCTTCCCGACAGTAAGTCAGAGCTACTACCACATGAAGCGTTATGTATTGTGCCCCAAAACAACCAACTTACTTTTTCTGGACTTTTTTTAACTTTAAATATTTCCACTTGGTGATCCAGATTATTAATGTAAGGACGTTTCATTTCTCATGTCTTTTTAATGTAACCATAGTTAGTGTATGTCAGTGTGTGTTAACATGAGAAACACAATTATTTCTTAGAATATGGCCCCCGCTGATAAAGTCTTGCCCATCCTCTGGCATCCCAATGTATAAAAGTTTAGCTCTGCCACCACAGTTAAGGCTGGGTACTGTATTGAGTGCTGTTCACACACACACACACACACACACACACACACACACATACACACACACACACACACACACGCACGCACGCACGCACGCATGCACGCACGCACGCACGCACGCACGCACACACGCACACACACACACACACACACACAGAAAAAGGTGGCATATCTAACCCAAACAGATGGCATGTGTACACCTGCATGAATGAGTACACACAAGTTAAAACAGCACACCTACACACATTTATGTTCAGACAGTCTCAGGACGGTTGTGTTGACGGTGTTGTATCCAAAATCCCTCTTGAAGTACATGCAGACGAGCGTGATGAGAGAAGTGGGGGAGGGAAAAAAACACAATCTGTGTAAAACAGAGGTGGAAAGTAATTAATTACATTTACTCAAGTCACTGTAATTGAGTAGTTTTTGTGTGTAATTAGTAATTTTCTAAGTAGTTTCTGAAATGGGTCATTTTATTTTTACTCAAGAAGATTTTACTTGAGTAGAATTTAAGCCAAGTCAAGATAATCACATGTCCTTGCATACTTGCATGGGCGGAATTCTCATTGATGATGGCTGATGCCGAGTAAGAGATGGAGATGGAGGAGGCTTCCTGGTGGAATGAATCGGAAAGCGAAGGAAATCCTCGGCTATATCTCAGCCAGCTATGTGTTCAAATGTAAACAAGGCAGTAACTTTATCATGCAATGCAAAATGTGTCTGCCCCGCCAGGCAGAGCTGTCAGCTTTCAAAACTTGTTCAGCAGATCTGTGAAAGTATGTGGCAGTAAGTAGAATTGGCTCACGTTTGCTTTTGTCTATCCGAAAAGTTCAATTTATTGTTTAGTTAAAACCATCCTCCGTATTCATGATTCATTAAAGATACTTTTACTTAATTACAATTTTTCTGTACTTCTTCCACCTCTAGTGTGAAGCAAAACATCTGGAATACATGGAATCTTGTACGTTTTAAGCTGAACTGTGTGATGAACTGAACGCGTGTTGCAAAATGGCACGATATTACCCTTCACGTATGATAAGGTGTGTAAAATAACGAGAGATTGGAATACAATCAGAAAGTGGAGCCAAGCTAATTATTTTCTGATGCAGAATGATGAGCAGGCACACGGGTGCTTGCCAATCAGTTAGCAGAATAGCATTTGTTTCTCTTTTTTTTCTTTAAATCTTATTTAATGGTTGAGTTCAAATCCATGTCCTCTTGCTCTTTTCCTTCCACCTGAAATTATCCACTTTGTTGACCCAATAGATTAATCAGTTTCTGTTTCGATCACAGTGATGCCAAATCCCATTGTTCTTCTGCTTTAACACCCTGGTATAAATGTCATGGAAGTAGCTAACAGGTGTAAGAAATTAGTTGAATTAGACCCAATGATTGAGGCTAAAAAGAACAATCTAATCAATTTTAATGGGCTGATTTGAAAAGCTTTGATGCAGCCAGCAGCTTTAACCCAACAAATCCATCACTGAATGTCTCAATGTTTTATAAGGTTAAAATCAGGAAGACTTCAAAATAATGTTTTCATTTCACTCATTTCTTGCACTGCTCTTGTATAAATTAAATTCCCACAACCTTGTGATTACAAGATAACAGCTCATGAGTTGCTACTTATGAAGTTTCCATTTGAAAGAATCCTTCTGTGTCCACTGGAGCTCAGATAATTTCGGTAAAGTGTGTATTTTCATTAACTGCCTGTGGATACGCACAGACTCACGGGACCCTGAGGAAAACGGCTTTTTCTTTTTTCTTTTCTTTCAAACTTCTGACAAAAATGCCGGAACTACAACTTATTTGAGAAACTTTAAGTCAAAGGAACAACTGTGACAAAGGATTTCTGAAAGTTTTGTCTGTGTTTAAATGCTGAAGCCTTTCATACCGATGAGATGAGAGGAGTCCGTTGGAAAATGTGCTTGCAGCGCTTGCCACTTTTATGGAGATGTAGGAAGTTATGTTGCAGGAAAAAGTAAAGCTTGTCATTAACAAATCACGAGCAACGCTGTTGCATCTTTTATAGTTATATCGGTGGTATTTAAATTCCAAAAACAGACTAAAATGAAACATCTGTGCCAGCTTTTTGATGCATTTTGTAGAAAACAAATGACAACAACTTCCTCTCACAATTCTTTTTGAATTCCCATATTTGAAGCCTAATCTGTTTTTGCATGTTTACACAACTAAATCTACAATACTCGTATGACCTTTCAGTTCTGACATACTGCTGTTTTATATGCTGTCACTATCACTGCTCTGCTTTTCCTCTCATTTTGTCTCTTCTGCTCATTTGGGATCAGTCTGTGTTTGTGCATGCAGGCTGCCAGCTCTCAGCCATGTTCACCACCCCTGAAGGAGAAGCAAGCCTGTCCCAAAGTCGCTCAGGCGGATTAGTCTGTCCTCTCTCTGTCTTTCTCTGTCCACCCACCCTTCCCACTTCTTATTTAAAACATTTAGGAGAGGCCAGAGCTGTGGAACAACAGCAAGCTTATAGGGCTGCCAAAAGTTTATTCATTTGTTGAGGTGACCGAGGGCCAATGTTTCTTTCAAATCGTGAAGGGAATGTGAAATATTGTTTTACTTACTGAGTCTTTACTGATTTGCAGCACAGTTGTTACAGCAGCTTAATCAAATGCTAATTATTTATGATTGCCAACAACAACAAATGCAGCCATCACATCTTAACATTTTCAAGATGAGCATAATTATGGTATTGTGATTTACTGGTAAATATAGAGCAAATTTGTGTTTGACTTTATGTGTTGTCATATTTGCTATAAGTATAAAAGATTAGTTGATTTGAGGGGATCCGAAAACAATGGATTCCCCTGATAAAATTGCGGCTACAATATGCAAGGCTTCATCCTCTGAGCCATAAGTCAGGAATATCACTCTCCCAACACAAACTTGACTGATTCTGAATTTGTTTTCCCATCCTAGCTGACATGCAGAAGGGGTTGTTAAACAGCTGGCTCATACAAGGCTGGTCTCAGTATATCTCCCAATAAAAGCTGCTACCCAGTATTAGTCACAGACATAGAGAAATGAGCTGAACACTTTAAGTTTAAATATTTTACTGGTACAAAACACAGAGCCTTGGAAAGAAAAAAGAAGAACAGGTAGCATCTTTGAAACTTTTTATCATCAAGAAAAGTCACAAGTAATGTGTCAATGAGCTTCTTTTACTGGGTCTGCCTGCTAGTAGACCTTAATACACTTGTCAGAAGGATGAGAAAAGGTGGAACTTTGCAAGACTTCTGTACGATTTTAGAAAATGTCCTCCGCCCCTTAATGAACTCATGGGGATACGTGCAGTGCATGCAGGCATATGGCTTATTATCGCACTCAAATAATATGCAACCTCTTTCATGAAAGCAACTGTGAGAAAGGTGTATTTCAGTCCTAACCAAGTCATTATCCTGTATAGAGGTATATTGGAAACGACAGTTCCATCTTTTCATGTTAGGTTTACTAATAACCATTTAGCAACCTGGAAGACGTTGTCCATGTTAATGACCACAATGCACAAATAATGTATTTTTGATCAAATCTAAATCATTTTCTGTGCAACCAGTGTAGTATTTTTGACTAAACCCAACCAGGAAGAAAGGAAAATGTTTTTAGTTAAGTACAGAGGTGGGAACAGAGTAAAAGTACTTTGTCATTGTACTTCTGACTACTACCTGTGCTTTCTACTCCTTACACTCTCAGCATAGGCTTGTTACCATTTCAAACTAAACAGATGTGACGGTACGAAAGTCAGTCTACTTCTACATAAGTGCAGAATGTGAGTACTTTTGCCACCTCTGATTAAGTATTGTGCTGCTAATGGACCATACATTGGTCTTGAACTTGCATCACACAAATATATGGTTGAAAGCGTTACACTTAGCTGTTTCCTATGAGACTTGTTGAGTGACACACTTGACAATGACATCTGCAACAATGTGAAAACTCTTGAGAGGTGTATTTCCCTCATGCCACTCGCAGTGGAGGTACTCTATGGGATAAAATTATAAGTTGTATTTAAGAGTATGAACAAATGACAAATATAACTGTTTCAGTTGGAGATGTAGTAGGACCGACTTGGTTTGATACTGATGAAATAAAGAGTATTTCTTTGTAGCATGAGAAGCTGTGGGAGACACCAGAGCTTCGCTGAAAGTGCAATAGATTTAGACTAGATTAGACTATGATAGACTTGTTTAAGACAGATATTCATATTCTTATGTGAAGTTAAGTCATTGTCCATAATTATGGCTGATTACCTTCAAACATATGTCTGTAAAGGGGAATCACAATGTTATTACTTCATTTTAGGGAAAAACATGCCTTTGATTGAACTTATTTGACTTCATTTTTAATTTTGATCTTTAAGTCTGATCCACATTTTTTGGTTAAATAGTTTCAAGTTAATATAATTAACCATATTTATTATGTCACCATCGTAGTCACTCAACCAAAAAATTGTTCGTTATATTTGTATTTGCCTTACAAGCAAGACATGTGAGACAGCTGGTCACCTATTTAAAAGCAGCATGGTCTGCCCACATAGTGTAGTACCAGCATTGTTATAATAATATTTTCTCCATGATGTTTGCACTGGAATCTTGGTTTGACTCTGTATAGGATTTGACAAAACCTTAGTAGTCAGTATTTAATGGTAGAATCGGGCTATCAACCAGTTTTTGCTGTGTTTTATTCTATCTAACCAAATATGATGACATATGATTACATAAATATTACACTGCCTTTTATATTTATTAGCCTGGTTATATGCCTGTGGGTTTGAACTAAAACATGCACTGGAAAATAAATGCAAAATGTATTTTGCCCTCAATAGTCATTCAGTTGGACAAGGTTCAGCATCACCGGCAAGTATGGCTATTGGCTAATTTTGACACTCTACAACTAAGTATTTTTGGTGCCTAAACCGAAACAAGTAGCTTTGTGTTTAAAGCTAACCAAGCACAGACTGAAAACAAAAGTAATGGCATGAAAAACATTGCCCTCTATCCAACAAGATAATTAAAGTTGTTAGAATTAGTGTCCAGTGCAACTATGCCGATGACTGACTAGTTTTGGCATTATTTATATTTGAGGGTCTTGCTTACTTTATGTATTTATGTGAGATCAAATGGTATTTTGCAGGATGCAAAAATCATGTTCACTATAGAGCTTTTGAATAAAAGAAGGCACTTTAAAAAAATTTTGGTCATATGTAAAAATCTTTTGCTTCCTCTACTGATATTGTCTCTAAAGCGGTGATCCAAGTTCCACTCTCTGCAGGAGCTTCTCTCCTTCGCTCCAGAGAAGCACAGTAACCCTCGTTCCCTCATTGTCTGTGGAGACATTAGTCTACTACAGACCTAATGCTTGTAAGTATCTTTAGGTCACGACTCATTAAGAAAGCTGAATGGATGGACAGGACCTTAATTCCCTAAAAGCAATCTCCCATATCATCACCTTTATAACTGGCTGGAAAAGGCAAGTTACTGGACATAACATTTCTCTCCCAAAGGAACAGCAACTGGTTTCCTCAGTTGAAAGATGTTAAAAGAGGGGATTCTACACAGTGGTGAACATGGCTCCAACTCTAACTCTTTTTGATGTGCTGCCAGGAACTAGAAATGAGCTGATATGCTTTACTGAATAGTAAAATGTCTCACTTTCAGCATATTGTTTGTTTATGAGATCTGCAAATCATTGCATTCTGTTTTTATTTACATTTCACACAGCATCCCAACATTTTTGGGGGGGAATTGGGGGTTGTAATTGTCTTTCCCTCTAAATGAATGGTCTCAACTGAGGCTTGTTTTGCCGTTTCACTTTTGGGACCCATTTAGAAAACAATTCCATTTGCTAAAATCTGCTAAATGCTCCAACGCCATTTGCGTGCTTGTAGTATCACACTAATTGCACTTTTTTCATTAACTTTCACAGCGAGAAAAAAATGCTAGACTGCGGGTCATCAGTCACAATGTATTTAAAATCACAGCAGCAACTTTGCTCACCCTTGGTAAAGCAGGAATAGATTTTCAACATGTAAATAGATAAGGGAAGTTTCAATTATGTTGAGGCTCAGTCAAATCTAGAATTTAATGTTGTTGACTATTATTTAGAGCCGTTGATCTCTTGGGTTATTTTGGGTGTATAATTGAGTCAAAATCTGGTGTAAAACCTAAGCAAAAGCTTATGAGACTTTTAATCAAATGCCAAATGAAAAGTCATGATGGATTTCTCTCACTTTTTTTTTTTTCTACTAAAACAGGTAAAGGTCTGCCTCGTCTGTGCTCTCTGCTGAAATTGCTGGATGGTTTGGTGGAATTGAGGTCTCCTGAATGCCTCCTTTTATATATTCAGCTGACAGGGTAAAGATTGCTTTTTGGTCACAGATTCTGTTGTCATCTTTATTTCAGTCAATTAACTACCTTTTCCCTTCGACGTAAATGACTGCGATGTTCCAGAGGACGTCAGGAATAACAATACATGCTCAAGTGTTAAAGCTGTTTATTGCCACTCAAATTGAGCCACATAGATACACAATACACATATACACACATCAGTTGGATAAATATTACACTGCCCTTTATACTATTTATTAGCCTGGCTATATGCCTGTGGGCTTGACCTGAAACACGTACTGGAATATAAATGCAAACAGGTAGAGCTTAGTATATTTTACCATCAGTTGTCATTATCACAGCGCTGGTCAGTTGGACAAGGTTCAGCATCACCAGCAAGTATATCCATAGTTAATGACACGGCCACCATGCAAGGGCACACAGAGCCAATCAGCTGTATTTTTTCAGACAGCCCGTCTAATGAAGACACTAAGTCGAGTTGTCTGTGTACATGGCCTCCCAAAGTGATAGTCAGTTATTCCTATGCATGTTCTCCCTTTGATTTAATTCACAAGTCTCGTTTGAAGAGATGAGTGGAGCCCTGAAACCCATCGCCTTTTTAACATGTCATTTGGCTTGTCACCAATCACGTAAATTGGTCAGCAAAAAGTTTCATTTTGTCCTTGTGAAGTTAATCAACTCATTGGCACACCCATGACCTGGGAAGCAGCCCATCCATTGTCTCACAAGGGGGAGGTTTTTCTTTCCCTGGCCTCCATGGCAAATAGGCAGAATTGGACATTAGTTTTCTCCCAGGGTGGATGGCCCGTTTAGTTGTACTGTAGGCTGGAGCTTGGGGTGATTGAATAGCTGCCTGAGGAAGAGGCAATCTCACTATGTGAGTGTCTCGACACATAGTGCAAGGACGGCTGGCAGCAGCAGTATAAGTGTCAATGGCTGTCAGGTGCTGTGATTCTATGTATGCTCTTCAGTGGGTTTAATTAAGAGGGTTATCAGTTACATATCACTTTACATACTCTGAGCACAGTAATGAGATTATATCTTAACTAATATCTTATTACAGATGTGTCGGGTCATAAATTCAAACCTGAAATAGATGAGATAGTTAAGTAGAGATGAAGAATAACAATAGAATTCAACAATCAGGCAGATCTATAATTAAGAGAGTTAGCTATGTTTGTCTTCATGACTGCACACTGGTTGGAGGAAGTTACATCCTTTGTGTTGTTCAAAGACTGACTCTAAACAAACTCTGCTACTCCTAAATGAATGTATAGCAGTGGATAATAAAAGATTAAGGACTGGTTTGTTGCTGGGTAATTCTCTGGTTACTGGAGTGTGAAAGAGAGAAGTGAGTTGGAATAAGTTGGTAGAGGCGGCTGGCAGGGAGGATGAGGCTGGAATGGAGTACGGCTGCTTGGTGGTACAGCGAGGCAGGAGGGGGAAAAGGCCTGCAGACTTGAATTGAATGACCAGTGCTGACATGTGACAGGAGCAAAGCTAGCAAAAGCCGTTACACAAGGAATAACCACAAAGTACTGAGCACTACCGCAGCGAGAGAATGGACGATCTGGCAGACAATGACTGGTGAGCCGGGATAGAGAGGCTGCAGGAGAGAAACACCACAGGTGTGCTTGGCTGACTGAAGAGGAGCCAGGGGGAGACACCCCCCCCCACCCCCCAGAAATGGGGAAATATTGGAGGCAGAGCATTAGACACAGCCAAGACTGTCACACTTTCTTTTACATTAAATCAAATCAAATCAAACTTTATTTATAAAGCGCTTTTTTCATGCCAGAGGCAACACAAAGTGTTTTACATAAAAGAAATGCATGTAGAATAAAACAAGCCTTCATACTACAAAATATGTCATTGTAATTAAAAATGCATTCTTTATATTCTCTTTCACACACAATCATACACACACACACACACCCACAACAAAATAAAGCACCCCCCCACACACATACACACGCACACACAATTCCTTAACCTCTGTCTCTTAACTGAAAGTCAGATCCAATTAATAAGCAGAATAAAAGCAAAACATCTGGCTTGACGCTGCAGTGAGGAAACGATATCTTTAGGATCATCCACACCGGGGGCCAGTCCACCCATGTCCAGAAAGGTCGCCGCCACAGCAACCAACCCCAACCGGGCCCACAGGCTGAATCCCCCCACCACCCAGATAGTGGCGATCACCATGGCAACAACCCCCAGCGTGGAGGCTCCCCATAAGGAAACAATAAGAACAAGTTAGAGCAGCAATGATAAAAATAAATATAAAGAATTTCATTGAACAATGTGCTAAAAATAGATGAATAAAATAAAATGAAAATGTATAAAAACGAAGTAAATAGAATAAAATAAATTAAGATCAAATAAAACTCAGTTAAAAGCTAAGCTAAAAAGGTGGGTTATGAGCCTCTTCTTAAAAACATGTACAGTCTCTGCGGCCCTGAGGCCCTCTGGCAGGCCGATCCACAGGCAAGGGCCGTACTAATGGAAGGAGACCTTACCATATGTTTTAGTTCTGACCTTAGGAACGACCAAAACGCCTGGACCTGGACCTCAGGGTCCGCAAGGGTTCATAATTTAAAAGCAAGTCAGTTGAATAAGAAGACCCAAGACCATTAAGACATTTATAAACCAATAAAAGAACCTTAAAATCAATCCTGAAACGCACATGGAGCCAATGCGGCGATTTAAAACTGGTGTAATGTGTTAAAATAATCAGGGTTAAAAACTTTTTCATTTGCAGCCTTTTATGAAAACAAGTGATGGTTTTGTTTTTATTTCTTCTTAATGCTTTCTGCACCCTGCTGTAATGTTTCTAATGTGTGTATGTAAAGCACCTTGAGTTGTTGTGTACATGAAATGTGCTATACAAATAAATTTGCCTTGCCTTGCCTTGAAATGTTAGGAGCACAGATAAAACAATTAGTTGCACTTATCAAATTTTTGGTTGCATCTGCTGACTCGTTTGAATCTGAATCTTTTATACAATTAGTTGAAAAAGTTAAGCACACTGAATACTTGAATTTTTATCTGGTGGACATTTGGGGAATTTAAGCCATTATATCTCTTTTAAAGCCACTGACAATCAACTCGAGAGTGAGCTGCATTTTCCTCAGTGAATGAAGGTCTTTCACCTCGTGTGGTTGGTTTTATATATTGCTTTGATTGACTTTTGAGTTTTAACATGTTGCTTTAGGCAAAGCAAGGCAAATTTATTTATAGAGCACAGTTCATGTACAGCACAATTCAAGGTGCTTTACATTGCAGAAAACAGAAGAGAAAAATAAAAAATAAATAATAATATTAATCTAAAATCAAAATTAAGAAAGGACAACAGATTAACCTGGAGTTAAATAAACTGAGTGTTTCTGCTGATCTGAGACTTTCTGGGAGTTTGTTCCAGACATGTGGAGGATAGAAGCTGAATGCAGCTTCTCCATGTCTGGTTCTGACTCTGGGAACTGATAAGAGACCAGATCCAGATGACCTGA
>JAOXYM010000012.1:7468712-7479754 GCA_028567055.1 Leptatherina wallacei | reverse complement strand
TATATAAATAAATATAAATAAAGAAAAGTAAAATGACACAATATCTACAGATATCCAGTCATAAAAAGAATGTCAGTTTAATGCAGATAAAAGGAATTAATGTACTGTACAGTAACACACTGCTTGGAGAGACATTCAGGATTGTTTTTCAGTATTTCAAATCATTCACATTGTTGCCACCTGCATGCAGATAGAAGGAACCACAGCAGTAAAGAACAACTACAACATAAATGCAAATGCATTTTTTCTCAAGTAAAGAAGAAAATCTTTCGTTTTTTCTAAATGTGAACATTTTGTTTCATTGTTATGAAATTAAGTTAGAAAGTGTTACATGGACCATAAGCAAGCATTGTTTCTATTAATATTTCATAATTAATATGAAAAGAGTTCCTAGTGCAGCTTTAAACATTTATGGTGCGACATTTCGGGAGACCTGAATATTATATTGCACCCAAAATACAACCACATTTCCGTTAGTGCAGAACTGTGTGAAAATCAGAATTGCATTTACCTTGGAGTGAGCTATTTATATGGACAGATGGTGTAGGTACTTCTTCACAGTCTGTCATGTTCCACTGCAGTGTTTGGTCATGTACGAGCCAGATGCTGGCTCTAGCGTTTGTCTTATTTGCATCTAAAGTAGCTGCCATATTTTCTCCTTCAGTGTGCATATTCATTAAGCTGCAGTCTGACACTTCACCACCAGATGTCACTGAATCCTGCCCACTAACAAACAGACAGGCTGAGTCAATACTTTATAAACAACAGAGCAGCATTTGGTTGAGTCAGACTCGTTACTGTGTTGTTTAGTATTCTGTAAGTACTACCGAACAGCCCATGTTGTAAAAAAAAGTCTAAGTTTCATATTCTAAATGTCCAACAAGGACTTTGAAATAACTATTCTACAAAATGTCTCTTAGCAGCAAGACCAATTGCCAAAGGAAACTGCAATTTGTTTTAAATGACCCTCTTAGATCAAGTGGGATATGGCAACAGGCGTTTCTGAGAGCCCCCAGCTTGGTACAGAATTAGCTTTTACAGATGCATAATGGCAGATTATTCTCATCGAGAGGGAACAACAACAAAAAAATGCTCACCATTAACTCTTGGTTAGCTAACAGAGCAACATTGTGGTTAGTTGTCAGACCGGAACAATCCAACCACCCGTCATGATGCTGATTTTCTTTATCATAAACCTCCAGCAGCCTGTGAGAGAAATATAGCACAACATTAGCATAATACAGAAAATGAGTCACCAATGTATGAAGTATAAAACAGTGAGAACAGACAGAGGAATTTATTTACAAACAAACATGCAATGTCATCCCGTTCTTGCTGAATCACATCCACCATGAAAGCCGAGAACTGTTATTAATAACATAACAGCTGTTAATAACAACTCCAGTGCCTCAGTTTGCTATGAATTGTGTCATCCAGTCACACTTTGATTCAATTAGCTGTGTGGCCCATATAACAAAGATCGTGTCATTATGGCAGCTTTGAAAACAGCAACAGCCTTTTCAAAATTAGCTTTAAAAGGGCTCATGATAGGAGTTCATTTACATGTAAATTGAAGCAATAACGCCAGAAGAGAGTTATCTAGAACAGAGTGATTTTTTGGAGCAACACTGAGCGCACCCAGCTAAAGTTTTGTTTTATGAGCCATATAAAGAAAATGAGTGTATTGGAAGGTTGAAACAAAAAGTTATTTAAAATATTTACATATTTATGTTGTAGAAACTAATGCTAGGCCACAAAAACTGTAAATCACTCTATTCTTCGACTGAAAAATGCACTTTTATAGCATCTTTCCTTCTAGTGTCCAACATGTTGTATGCTAAATGTTTCTGTTGATGCTCACCATCTATTGCAGTATGTCACCTTGCAGGCTCCTTCAGGGCTGAGGAGATGCTACCCTCGCTTCTGTTGCAAATCTCATTGGTTTGAGCTCTGAGGAGCACGGTTCAGAAAAAGCCTCCATGTCCCAACCTTTGTGCATGGATGCTGAATATGTGGTGGAAATTGTGTAAGCTCCAGAGTTTTCCTGAATAAATCCTCGTATTTTTTTGTACCAACATGTATTTTGTAGCCCAGTGTGTTGTTGTTGTGTTTTGTCCGAGAGCTACTGAGAGAAACCTCTTTTACATTCATCGCATTCTGTGAATAACTTCACTCAGATTCATTGGAAATGCTTAGAATTGGGGTGTATGTAAACCAATAGGTTTTCCAGTTTCTTCTTTTTTTCATTTTAAATAGCGTGAACTAAAATTCACACATTGATTACTGATGTCATGGGCTCAATCCCTTTTCTTCCCTTCCAGGTTTTAAATACTGTACAAGCTGAAAGGCAAAATAAAGGTTCTGTGGTTTAATAACTTTTATAGAGCAGGAAGATTAAAAATGTCAGAGCCAAAATTTTGTCTGAAGGGGCACTGATCACCCCATAAAATCTGATTCGTCCTGGAAGGTGTAGAGAATTAAATTCTTCGGAATTTTGCAGTGAAATCAACCTTTACTTGGATGATACCCAGACTACCAAATATTATCAAATGCAGCATATAATGTAATCAAAGAGCAGGCACTACTCATTAATAAGGTCAGCATGTTTGCACAGGCATGTTGAGAAGACCGATGTAAACAGCTGCACATTTAGCTGCAGGTGATAGTTCACTTTCATCTTAATTTCATTCTTGATCATGATGCAGCAGTCATACAGCATTATCTTTCTGATTGCTTACACAGGTGATAACTAGAGATGCCCCCATACCACATGTTTTCAAACTGAGTAAAAGTACTTACGGTGTATTTGAGTACTTGCCGATTCCAAGTACCGATGTGATATATCAAAGGAGTTATCCTGCAGCCATCCTCTAAATGTAAGGCTTGGAAACTGTCAGAATCTTCCTAAATAGAAGAATAAAGTGTTTTTTGGTAGATTCTGTTCACCGCTGTAACACAGCACCCACATGCTCAAAATAAGCTTCCCTCACCGAGATAATGTCAAATTCGGATTGTTAATATGGTATGAGTAATAATTTAGAAAATGAATGCGTTAATTCAACAGATTAGTCTCTTTGCATTTATACATTGATCTTGAAAGCCCTTGTTTTTTCACCTATATTGGATTCTGTTCCATAGGAACACTTTTATGAATACCGAGTACGAGCACACGCACATTGTATCGCACTGATACCTGATACTGTTATAGGTATCGGTGCATCTAGTGATAAAAATACATCTTTCCAGACTGTTTGCATTGTTTTGAAATAGCAGTCAAGGCAGAGAGCCTAGAGGTGTTTCCTTCTTGTTGAAGGGGATTTTTTTCTCTCCACTGTCGCCCACCAACCCAAAAGAGAGGATTTGATTCAATCCACTAGTTTCTCTAACTATACTTTTTATGAATTGGTTTATATAAACACAGAAATTGGACTAAAGTTGATTATTGGATTATAAATTAACTCAAAAGAATTGGATTGACTTGTAAAAGTATGTGAAGTGCTATGAGATGGCCTTGTCATGAATTGGCGCCATACAAATAAAGCTGAACTGTATTGATTTTGAAAAGGTTGTAAATAAATACTAATGAAACTTATGAATGGGGTCAAAGCCATTTTTACAAGCTGGCCACGGAACAGTTAATAATCTGAAAAAAAAAAAATTCTAAAGTTTTATTTACATGTGCTACCCTTTTCCTAATCTGTGCATCTGTCTATCTGACCTAAATTCCACCTGTTTGTTAACTTTAAATAGAAAACTTACTCCATAATAAAACAGCCCAAGCATACCAACATTTTATTAAACCAAGGCTCAATTCAGAAGAGATTGCCAAAGACCAGGCAAAATAGTTAACACGAAAACAGCAATTATTTTTTATTTGAGTAAAGATGCAGCCTTAGTAAATGAATATGATACAGTTAAGTGTTCACTAAATCCAGACCAGCCAAATCATGTCAGTCGTTTTTAATCTGAAGTTACCATCCTAGATTGTATAAATTATGAGAGTAATAAGGAAGTCACTCCAGAATAATGATAGCGTTTCAGGTGTATGGAGGCACCCCAAAGAAATACAGCACACGGGACCCAAAAATGACACCACCTCCACATGTGTGTTAGCCCCCACACAGGTGTCATATTGGTACAGTTTGTCCTGGGTTTATGTGTTTGCTATTTTTTCCCTCATGATAACAGAAACTTTATTACATTCACACCTTGAAATGACACCTTAGAGCTCAGGTTTTATTTGTTATTTTTTGTGTAACAGTGCATATGTTGCGTTAAATTTCAAACGCAAGATTTCTTGTGACTTTAGGATTTTTCAGTTTATTTTCATTCCACACTTTACTTTTTGAATTGGGTTTATGCAACACAACTATTTTGGTCGAGTGTCATTTGAAGAAGATGATGGAAAATTGTTTATGAGGGTTGTCAAAATATGCTTTTTTCTCTACAATTTCCCAAATATGATCATAATCTCTACCTGAACAGCCACGATTAATATGTAACACAGGATAAATTGGAGAATGTGGCTAGAAAAAGAGCCCCTAAGGACCCTTTAGCTTGCCCACGTGTTGCTACAATGCCACCCTGTTACTTAGGGTTTGGATTACACAGGGGCTTTGAGGACCCTTATTATCAGGCATGCACCGTGACTTCTTTAATTACGTGCACACTCGTATGTCAGTGCATGACAGTGCTTTCATAAAGAGCTGTCTGTGGTTTGCAGCTGTCTCTATTTATCGCCATCTTTCTATGTTGCTTTGGTGTTTAATGTCATTATCCCTTCATTTTCTTGATATTTCATTTCTATCTTTGGATTGCAACAAAAATCAAAGTTTGAACCACAAAAAGGAAGCAAACACGGTGGTCACCACTTCGGCATCTAACGGCACACAACAAAGAAACAATTCTTCTCCATCATCAGACATAGTTTCTGCTAAAAACATACTATCAGCTGTAAATATTTTCCACGGTAAAAACTTTTGATCTATTTTATAGCACACCACAAACACCTCCCGTCACCTTGTTACCATGGGGAGCAGGGCTTTTAGCTGCTCTGCTCCCAAACTCTGGAATTTTCCTTCCTCCTGGCCTCCTTACCTCCCTCTCTTTAACCCTTTAAAGCCCAACCCAAGAAAAACTGAGGATAAAAGCCCTATTTTTTTTAATCTGAAGTCTTTATTTGACCCTTTAATAAAATGTGGCAAAATCTTCTTTTTTTTTGTATATCTACCATTTATTACCATGCGACATGTCAAAATTATTGGAGTATAGTCTTCCTGGTATCCATTAGGGGGCAGAAGACAAGTATAATATTGTAGGAGGAATAATAAATGCATTACATCAAGGAAAGCATGTAGTTGCTATATAGATTTTAAGAAAGCATTTGATAACAAGCTGTAGCTGTAGGGAGTGGCACTGGATTGGATTACTAGTTATCTATCTTAGAGACAGCAGTTTGTAGAAATGGGTGAATACATGTCTGAGTGTATGGAAATTGCTTGTGGGGTCCCCCAGGGGTCTGTATTTGGTCCTTAAGTATTTAACACATGTGTAAATGCCATATTTTAAGTCTTCAAATGACTAAAATTTATTTTATTTGCTGATGATACTAACCTATTTCATTCTAGAAATGCTTATAGTAAAGTAATTAACACCATAAATAATCAATTGAATAAATGAAAAATGCATGGATAGTAATAAATTATCACTGAATAAAGAGAAAACAATATTTAGTAATTATACAAATAAAGATAATACATATATATGAAAATGTATAATGTAATTATTGAAAATGTAAAGGAAATTAAAGTCCTGCATGTTTTATTAGATGATAAACTCAGTTGGAGCCCCACATCAGACACTTACAAATAAAAGTAGCAAAATACAATGGAATCATGAATACAATTAAACAGCTTTTAGATCATAACTCACTCCATATTCTACATTGCTCATTAGTTCTTCCATATTTTACCTATTGTATAGAAATTAATTATAGAAATGCTCAATACTCACTGTTAGTATTGCAAAAATGGCAGTCCCATCATACACAGAGTCAGGTATCATGATCAAATAAATTCTCTGTTTTTACAATCAAAATGACTTCAACTTCAGGACCTGGTTTATTATCACACAGATCATGTTTTAAGTTAGTAAGTGTTTACTACCATAACATCCAAAATCTTTTCAACCAGAGAGATTGGGGTTATAATTTACAAGGGAACACAAAATTCTAAATGTACTTGGTGAGAAGCACAAGGAAGAGTTTTTACGTCTTTGTATGTGGAGTTAAACTGTAGAATGGGCTGGGGGACAAACGCGGGCAATGTCCAAATATACACTGATTTAAATCATCATAAAAGAAAGTGGTCTTCCAAAGGTGCAACAATGATGGCAGGGATTTGCATCGGTTACTATTAGTGTATTAATTGTTATGATAATTATTATTATTATTAATATTACATGCATTATCATTATGTTATTGAATAGGTACATATAGTATTGTTTCTATTACTGATTATTTTATTATTGTAATTAATAAGTATGTTATGATGTATATACTGTATGAGGTAGTATGAGGTTGTTGTTTTTTGGGGTATATTCCTTTGGTTTTGGTTTCCTGTTTTTAATTTATGATATTCAATAAAACATTCAATTCAATCCATCTGTCTGTATTTCTACTGCTTTTTTACTGTTTTATTTCACTCCTTTATTTTGTATTTGTCTTAGACCGCTTCATTTCACTTTCATTTATGTATCTATCTACTTTGATGTGTGGATATGAATTGTAAAGTGACCTTAAGTGTCTTAAATGGCCTTTTAAATAAAATGTATTATTATCATAAAGAGAGGAGTGGCAGATTGTTCAGAGCTGATTTCTGAGTGACCCCACCAGTCTGTCTTTGTTGATCTGAAACCTGCTGTTGAATACCCGTTCATGCGCCAGCAGAGGAGAGAAAGTGTGTGTTCTGTAAGCCTGTGAAAGGTGGGAAAATGTAATTCTGTCTTGATAATAAATCTGACTCATGACACCTCCTTTCATTTATGAGCTTGACGTTTGATGGGGTTTGATTTGATGTGACTCATCTTGCTGGAGCTTGGGTTCACCAGGGTGAGAATGAAAAGTCGATGCGCTGCGCTACAGGATGTAGTGGGAGATTATTTATGATTGTTTCGCTGTTGATTGAAAAACAGTTTAGATTTTTTGACGTTAAGATTAGTTTAGCTGCATTCTGGACTTAAAACTCGTCACCCACTGGAACAGTCAAATATTTATTTGACTTATATGGATGACTATTTTCAAACCAGAGCATGTGGACAAATAGTGGAAGGAGGAAGAAATGAAGCTTGATTAAACAGGTTGCTTATCTTCATTTGTCCAGCAATTAAACAAGACGTATTATCTACTATTAGTTAGTTTTAATCAGTTACCCGATTCATCAATGAAAAAGGAACAGAAGTTTTATTATGAACAGGACAAGCAGAGCTAACAACAAATACAGTAGATAAGGAAATGCTGGGTGGTGGATTATTATGGATAATAAGAATCATGCAGTGTGTGATCAGCCTAACTGCTTGATGAACTCTGATGTATTTAAAATAATTATACCTTCCTGGAAATGGTGCATTTTACAGCATGAAACTGTTGGTTGTTTTTTTCTCTTCCTCCTTCATTTTTGACAAAGGAGAAATAATGTTGACTAATCTTGACTATTGCTGTTCCTCTTGGATGTTTGAGCCTCAGTCTGCACAACGAAGCATAATGTGCCGATTTGAACCTTTTCTACCGCACGTGTGGGCTAAAACTTACCTCCCAGAGGACAGGCACATCACCGCGACAACACGAAGGGAAGGCATGAAACTGCTTCTTACAGGCTGCGTTTCTAATAATCACAACTCTTAAGATAATCGGGCTAGTTTCATGGTTTGGATGCAGCAAAGACGTCATCCCCAAACAGCAATGAAATGATTGTGAGTTATAGATTGGTTTGAAGGGATTAAACCAGACTGCTTAGTGTCAACAGAAAGAATGAGATGGAAAAAATAAATACTTCATTAATCCCCAAAAGGAAATTGTAAGGAGGTACAGGCTTCCATCGGTTGTAGTTAAAGAGATGAAATAGCTGCCCTTGCTATCAAAATTGAGCTCTTACCTGAGGAGAAAAATAAATGGAATTTAAATGAAGGGCAGGAAATACCGTAGTGGTCATTCCCAAAAAGAAAATAGAGAGAGCATTTCTTTAGGATTATTTTGAACATTTGATTTGTCTTGGAAAAGGCTGGACAGGTTTTAGTCTTCCTCAAAAAAAGAACAGAAACAAGGATCTTATCTTTATTTGCTTTATAATGAAACGGTTGAAACTTTTCTGAAGAAAACATCTCTCAGGCCATTTTCATTTAGAGTCAAGTATTTAAATGCTTCATCAATCAGTAGTGCTCTTCTGATCTTTACCTCTGAAATAGTAGGCTGCTTGTTCAGTATTATCATAAACAGATGGAGATTTGATCACACAATTATTGTATTAATTGGTCCCTGAGAAACTAGCAGGTACAGTAGATGTGTGTTTTTGGATTACTAGTGCTTTTCAACATGTTTAAAACATACACACTGAGTTATTGAATTATTGTCGTTTGAAAACAGTTTTTTTTGCTTATCCAGAGCTAAAGGATCACAAAGGAGCAACAGAGATTTACAAGGGGGTATTTCATGCAATCTTGCAATATATGACTTTATGTTTACAGAATCACTGTGTTTGTGTAATGAATAGGAAACAGTTTTTTATAGAGATCACCTCAGCATAATAACCATAGAAGCAACCTTTACTCAACAAGAATAAAAAGACAATAGTTCACCTTTTGAAATAGTGGCACATTATACAACAGTTTCTCTTATTTATATTACTGTTTACATGTACACTCAGTGGCCACTGTTTTATGCCTTCCCAGAACCAGGTTTGAACCTACTTTTTCCATCAGAGCTGTCTTAATTCTGCAAGGCATAAATTCAATCAAGTGTTAGGAACATTCTTCAAAAGTTTTGCTCCATATTGACATGATTGCATCACACAGTTGCTGCACATGCATGATGACAATCTCCCGTTCCACCACATCCCAAAGCTGCTCTATTTGCCAGAGATCATGGTGACTGTGGAGGCCATTGGAGTACAGTGAACTCATTGTCATGTAGGAGATGATCTGAGCTTTGTGACATGGTGCATTATCCTGCTGCCATCAAAAGATGCTCCACTGTGCTTATAAAGGGATGGACATGGTCAGCAACAATACTCAGGTAGACTGTGACATTGAAAATTATGCTCAGTTTGTAGTAAGGAGCCCAAAGTGTGCTAATCCTGATGTGTGTTCAGAGATGCTATTCTGCATACCTTGGTTGGAACCAGTGATTATTTGAGTTGCTGTTGCCTTTCTATCATCTCCAACTAGTCTGCCCATCCTCCTCTGACACAAGGCATTTTGGTCCAGACAACTGCCGCTCACTGGATATTTTCTTTCTCATACCATTCTCTGTAAAGAGATGGTTGCGTCTGAAAATCCCAGTAAATCATTAGTTTCTGAAAAGCCCGTCTGACACCTACAAACAAAGTTACAAAGTCACTTTCTTCCCTTTTTTGATTCTCAGTTTGAACTTTAAAAGGTTGTTTTGACTATGTCTACATGCCTAAATGCACCAAGTTTCTGATTGGCTGATTACCTTTGTGTTAACAATGTTCTTTTATATTGTGATTTATCATGATGATGATATCTCTGCTGTATCTAACCCTAACCCTGCATTTCACATTTAATGTTCTTATGTAACAGTCCAGCCACAACTTTTATTCCTGATTCAAACTATTTTTCTGGCTTGATTTTTCTTTTCTTTTTTTCAGTTTATCAAATATTTTAGAAAAAGGTTATTTTGTACATATTGTTGACTTAGGCTAAATTATCTGGTCTGGAATCCTTTAAAAGAAAGTGGAGCAGTTTCATAAACTACATTTCTGTCTTTTGAAAATAGGGTGATGAAAGATAAATTAACTTGAATATGACCTTAAATGATAGATGACTCACTACGCAGCTCTTGGAAGGTGCTGTCTGGACTGTTTTCTACTTCACGAATAACATGTCTGCTTTATTGAAACAGATCATTGAGGAATACAAGGTCAAACAGTAAATGGGTTAATAATTTCTGTAATGTACTTTTGATATATTATTAAACGTGCTTCATGAAGACTTTTTTACTTCAAACTAGTTCAAACAGTTGTTAAATTGCATTGAAAAGGTCCATCTGTAGCATTTTATCTGACACCCGACTGCGCTTCTCTCAACAGATTGATATATTTTAGATCAGAATGGGGTGGTGGGTTGTGTTTTGTGCCAGTTTTGTACCAAAGACCATTACTGAGATGCAGTTATGCCTGTGAAGACTTCAGACTCTTTATTTGGGTGATGGATACAGCAAATAAAGCCCACCTGACAGTGATATGTCCAACATGTTTGCTTGCTGTTATCTATGATGCTTGTGATGTTTTTAATAATGCTAATGAGCTGCTGTTATTTGGACACACCGATGATAGACAGATATGTCAGGCGACCAATCCTTACCATCTCAGTACCAATTTGTAGTTGTGCTAAGTCAATGTGCAAATTCTAAAATGTATTCAAGTCTTAACCTCCATCAGCGGTTGTAATCCAGGATGGTGATGCATTTATGACTTTCATCACTTAGCAGAAATACTACAAGAAAGCTGAAACAAATTGTAAGACAAGAATTGGAGTTATAGAGACACATAGAGGAAGACAGTACACAATTCTGAAAAAGTTACCATCACTGCAGCTAAAGCCACTGGATCCACTCCCAGATTAAAACATGTTTATATCTAGAAGAATTTTGGCTACTATAAGCCACCGTCCATTCTCAGTCGCGCTTGGCATTTAAAGTCATTTCTATTCCCATCTTCAACACTAGATGTCAGAAATTCTTACACACTATCTTCAAGAAGTCACTATAGGTTGCTTTAAACTTAAACATTATATATACATATACATAT
>JAOXYM010000012.1:7450185-7468160 GCA_028567055.1 Leptatherina wallacei | reverse complement strand
ATTCATACAAGCCAATTCATAACAAATAGCCTAGCTAAGGAAACCAACAGACTGCATCAAATCTAGTCTTCGATCCATAAAATTTGTGCAGCTGTTTTTTTTTTCGTTTTTTTTTGTTTTGTTATTGTTGTTTTTCTTCTCCTTTTTTTGGTGCTGTGAGTACCACCCATATTTCAGTTTTTATTCAAGAAGAGACACGTATCTCTGTGGTCCACATTTAAACTTGGCAACTCCAACCACAAAGCAAGAAACCCAGGGAGAAAATATATATTTGTCAAACTGTAACTTTAGATTATGCAACTACATCATTTGCAGTTGGGGATGAGAGTGTTGGAAGAATGTGTGACAAAAAAAAAACTGTAGGCTTTATGCAATATATTTGGGAAACATTTTATGTCTGTACATATGGTTCAGGTAATGTTATTTCAGTCAAACAGTGGGTGACGCTATTGACCACCAAGACCAACAGACCACCAAGACTTGTGGCATTCTGCCAATGAGACCGAATATATATTGAATCACATGGAATTAATCTCTATACAGTAGCATAAGTTCAATCATTTATTTTTTATCCTCCCCCAGAGACGTTCACATGGCCCATAAAGGTATGCTTGGCCGTAGCTTTCCTCATTAGTATCCTCCTGGCAACTGTCATTGACACTTCCGTTGCCTAAAGAAAAGCAAGTCTCTCAGTGAATGAATTAAATTTGACTCTTTGACAGACAGAATTTCAGAATCCTTCTAAAAGAATTAAGATGATTTTCTGAAGGAGTTTTATTTATTTATCTATTTTTCAGCCCCCATCAGCAGTCTGATGAGTCAAGCCTTGTGTAGTCTGAATTTGAAGAAAGATAACTGTCAAAGTTTGCTCATTAGCTTATGTAAAGCAAGCTTATCTAATACTTTTATTAGATGTTGTATTTTCCATGCTGGCACTTTTATGTAAGGCTGCATGGTTCCCTTGGGGACTGAATAGGGTTATTTTTACAGACATGTTATATAGATCCTTTCACAAGGCTTTATATTCTAACCTGCTCTGATTCTTTAAACAAAATGAGAGTCTTACAATGTGTGGCAGGTCATTGGTTCATCAGTGTTCAATGAAACAGGAACATAATTAGTGGCTGAAATCCAGCTCACCACAGGCTAATCCCTGAGTTGAACTATGGACTTATCTAAGTCACTCGCTTGGCCTGGCTTTTTTGTTTAGCTTTGCAGCAGACCTCAAATGCCATTCTGGACCTGGCACCATCATTTCACTTTGGTGCCTCTAGATTAGCTCATCATCCACCATAATTCCAAATAAGATGTTAATTTACAACGAAGGAGAGTTTTTTTCTCTCGTGGGAAGCATACTCCTGAAAATGAGAAAATTTGGGAGAACGGTCTTCCGACTGAGCAGAATTTTTGGAGGAGGCATGCAAAAGGATGATGTTTACTCAGAAATATCTTGAAATTGCCCATTGAACTGAGTATCAACATATAGTACTGTTGGCAACCTTTAGGGTGACCAAACATCCTCTTTTACCCAGACATGTCCTATTTTTGATAGGTAAAAAATGCGTCCGGCTGGATTTTCAAAATGGTCTGGGATTTTGCTCTATATCACCCTCAAATATATTTACATCAGATTTGTGTTGCGTTTCACTCCCCAAACTCGCTTACTTATTGTTCTCCACTCTGTAAAACGAGCACCAGTAGAGGGAGGGGGAGGAGGGAGCCGCAGCGCTGAGAGGACAGTTACACGTTAATGACGTCACCTAATCTCTGAATTACAAGACAATTTTGTACACTCCATAACTTGGTGTTTGTGCTAAACGGCGGAGAAAGTCTCCCCCTTCTCGTATAGTCCCGTGGTGCACCGTGGTATCACCCGTGAGAGATGCGGATCCATTCAAACTTTTCCCGGTAAGAGGTTACAGCTTCCTCACTTTCTCCACAGTAACACCTTATAGACTAGATGCCCCATTATTTTTTTCACACATTTAGTCCTACACTTTATTTAATCTAATAGGAAAAAAGTTGTTTTATGTAGACAATATAAATTCTGGCAAAATTTATATCATCTACAATATAAATCCCCCCATGTAAAGTGTCCTCTTTTTCACCAACTCAAAGCTAGTCATCCTACCTTAGCTGCCTTTTTATTTGTTCAAATCAACATTCATCATGAAGTGAGAAGCTAATTGCAGATTGTAGGGTGAGGTTGACTGGTGGCTTTCAGACTGATTTCCAGCTACTGTTAACCCCTCGCTCCTTCGGTCCTGTCCAAGTGGATTTCTGGTTGTGTTCACTCAGCATGTCCAAGTCCCGGTGGCTAACAGCTAGCACCCGCTTGTAGCTGAATTGTTCTGAACACCACTGGACTCAATGCCAGTACTTCAGTCTGAACCTTTGACCATTAAAGAAAATCCAAGTGCATTGTTTTAACCAGAAAACTTAATTCTAGGGGCCTTTTAAAAGAACTGATGCAAAAATGGTTTCTATCAATGTTAGCACCATTGCCTCACAGTAAGAGGGTTCTTGGTTGGCGTTTGCATGCATGGGGTCTCTCCAGGTAATCTGGCTTCCTTACACAGTCCAAAGGTTAATTGGTCACTCTAAATTCTCTCTATAGGTGTGAGTGTTTTTTTTTTGTCTCTCTGTGTTGTCCCTCTGATGGACTGGTGATCTGTCCAGGGTGTACCTTACCTCTTGCCTAGTAGCTGCTGGGAAAGACTCCACCTCCCCAGAACCCTGCATTGGAATAAGTAGGTATGGATGATGGATATATAGATGGGTGTACTGTCTTCCTCTATGAGCCTTTCACTTATCCCAAATGATAGTGTAAAATATATCAAACAATGCCATCCATCTGTCCATTTTCTACATTGCTCAGAGGGTTCTTACTTCACAAAGTTGTCCATTCAGAGAATCCTTAGTAACAATGGTGGCACAAATATGGCTGCTGCCATGTATAGCCAACGGCCCAACAGCGAGTAGACATAAAGGGTATTTCTAAGAGAATAAAAACACAACAGTTATTTTAGTAAAGTGATGAGATACCAATAGAAACACAATTTTTAATTACATATTTCTGTGGTTGGCTATTGATTTTGTTACATGCAGCATCTTTAACTTTTGGTGCTGATGCATACTCTAACGTTTTTGTCTTCGGCTGTCCCTGTGGGATGACATTCCTTTTTCATGTCCCTTTTTTAATGTCTGTTAAGCACAAATGCTCAAGAAAAAGGAAATGAGAAGATTGGGGTAGGCATTCAATCACAGGCTTTTGTCTAACTGACAACTTGAGCAAAAAAATCACTGGTTTGAAACCACAGTTTTCTGAACAGTTATTGTTCTTTTCTACTTCCCCTCTGATTTGCAGTTCTTTGCTTTTCAATTGCCATCTCACCGGCATTTGTAGGCAAAAAAGAAAAGGGACAAGGTTCTTTCTCATAATGTATAATTTGGTTTGAATAACCACCAGGTAATAGACACAAATGTATGTATTAGATGTTTTTGTAAGACTATACTCAAAATGCACAGTCACACATAGGGATTTTTTATGAAAATGTTGTGTTGTATTTCCCTTTAGGAAACTATAGTTCAAGGAAACAGGTAAAAAACTAAGGAATTTAAATCTATGCTTGAGTTGATTTTTATTCTAACAACAGTAAAGAGGGTGAAAAAAAAGCTGGGTCATGGATGTGTCACATTACAGATTTTTAGATAAATTGGAAACTTAACTGTTGCTTTAGTTTTTAAAGTGAAATGTCTTCCAGTTTTTGTTGCTGGGTTTCAGCTGTTTTACAGTTTGCAGCCTCCTTTGTCATGATTTTAATCTCATAATGTGGCAAATGTTTGCAATGAGGGGCAGTTTTTGGTCCCAACCTGTTCAGCTGGGTTTCTCATGCCATATGTGTTATTATACCCCCATTACTTCAGGAATCCTGGCTGTTGAACTGTTTGTTGTCCAGATGGCCCCTCTTATTTTTAGCCCAGAGGACGCAATGACCAAAAAAAAAAAAAAAAAGAAGTAAAAGTCAACATTTTAATTAATCAGACCAGATGAGTATCAGATAGCAGGGGTGTTGTGAGGAATCCAAGGGGGTCATGAATTTGAAATAACTCATTAATACATTGATATTTTAGGTGGTACAACAAATCTATTCATATTGTCAAACTGGTATGGATTCATACAAAATTAGGCTTATATTGCCCCTGTCCTGCTCTGCTGATCAGCCACACCTCTCATCAGCTTAACTGGCTTCACCTGCTGCTCTCACCTGCTCACCATCTTCAATCAAGTCAGTATATATACAGCTTCACTCTTTTCAATCCCTTTGCCAGATTGTGGTCGTCTCTATGCCTGACTCTCCAGCACATTTTCCTGGACTGCTTTCCTGTTGCTGATCTGCCTCTGACCATTGCCTTCCTGTCTCAGTCCCAATCTGAATTTGAACCCAGCCCTCTTCAGAACTGTTTTCCAGGACATTGTCCTTCTGTACTGAGTTTTGGTGAAGAGCTCTCAATTTCGTCAGAGTTCCTGCCTGCTCTGCTGATCCTGGGGTTAAGTGCCTGCCTAACACACAGGAGACCTGAGTTCAACTCCTGCTGTGTTTATCCTGCTTCACTTTCAGAGAGATCCTCAATAAAGACTGTAAAACTATGAACCAGATTCTGTTGTGCTGCTATTGGGTCCACTCCACACCTGTTACAGATATAATATATAGTATACAATCAAAGGTATTCAGTTGATCCATTAGAACTGGTAATGACTGATAAATATGTGATGTATTACTTATAAACATTTTCCCCTCTCAAACTCAATAAATAGGTTAAAACATCCCCCTTAGTCTTACAAATTAAAAATTTGGCCAGCAGATCCATTGATCAGTGAAAAGTGTTTGCAAAACTACCTATAAATTCACAAGTACACAACATCTTGTACTATCTGTCTCCACAATCCAAATGTTACCAAAACTTGCACAGATGACTGCTGATGCTAGATATCACATGTACCTCTGGGACTTTAGAAATGACAAGTATGCTGGAAAGTGAATCTGACTTCATTTCCAATTGGCTGTGATGTGAGTAATGTTCCTCTTTCTTTGGGTGAAACTACAATTTTCCCAAAGATTTATTACAAAAAATGCATTCCATACATTCCCCTGTGTCTTTTTACCATCTCCGTTCCTGCAGGCTATAAAAGCATAGGGAGCCCAATGAGGGTTGGTAATTTAACCATAACAAAGGAAAGAAAAAGCCACGGAAGTGAATATAATGTTGGCGGTCTCATTCTTCTGTCATATTTATCTACATGAATCCACATTGGTGGGAATGTATTAAATTAATTGAGCATCACATTGAAGTTTGCAGCTGTAAGGAATTGTTGAATAGCAATGTCCTTTTTCCTTTTGTAAAATATAGTTTAGTGTTTTCTTTGCCAAAGGTGATTCTAAATGATGTGCTATCTACTACCCTTAGAGAAAAACCACATGTGCTCCATGGTTAACATGTACATGCACATGTGAACTACATGTGCAAATATGTGGTTTTGGAATGTCTTTGTGATCCACATGTGGTTTACATGTGTTTCACATAAAAACATTCCAAAACCATATGTTTGTATGTTACATGTGAGCCATGTATGAATCGCATGTGAACCACATGGGATTTACATGGGAATCATATGGTTGACATTTAAACCACATGTGGACCACATGAAAACGTTCTAAAACCACATGGGGTTACGTGTTTTTCACATGTGGTCACATGTTAAATGCATGTGTTTTATTTGTAAGGGTATCCACATGGGTGGCAACTCAGATACACCTAGGTCCTTTCAGTCTTGAGACTGTGAAGCCAGAAAATCCAGGGTCCAAAGATCCAGGGTTTGAAGTCCCAGCGTCCAAAGTCAGTTTGTCAACAATATAACCATCTATGAACGTTATATATTTTTAAATGTGTATAGTTCTTGAAATCTCTAAGTTATTTTACTATATTTGGATTAATCAACTTCAATCTGGTGACATAGATTTACAGAGATTAAAAGTCAAACCAGTTTAAGTGAAGATTGTTGATTTCTTTGTTTGGGTTAATAGAATCAGCTCGGTGGGAAGGTCTTCCTTGCAAAGCCCTAGAGGCTTTCACAGCGTCAGCATGGTGTGCTTGTGTTGCTGTACCTCAAGGCATGGAGTAGCTGTGACAACTGTGCTGTTCAGTATATCTGAGGTGGCTGCCACCTCCTCTGGGGTGACAGAGAAAACAACAATCAATAACCCAGCTATCATGTCTCAGTGGTAGGAAGCACACATGCGCACATAAGAGTGCACATATTCCTTCTTCTACATATCATGCTTAGTGCAGTATCTCTCTCCCGCTTCTGCTTCTTTACCCTCCATGTCTCTCTACTTTCTCTCACATGTTGGTTCCCCTTCCTGTTCTGAGCCTTAGTTACTAGCTTATTGATCGCCCCTTTTGCTTCTCTTCCCTGTCCATCCCTGCCTTCACTGTTGCAGACTTGTTTGTATGAGATTGTGCTCTCCTGTACAACTGCTTTTCATGTAGAAACAGGTGCTGCTCTCTCTCCAATGATCAGGAATTCATGAAATAACTACAGCAAAAGAATATGAAAGGTATAAGGCTAGGTGCGTGCGTGCGTGCGTGCGTGCGTGCGTGCGTGCGTGCGTGCGTGCGTGCATGCATGTGTGAGGGGACACATCAACGAGATAGTTTTCATCACCAAAGACGAGCAGATGAGATACAGACACAAACAATATTCATCTCTCAAAAAACAAAGAGAAAAAAGCTGTCAAGTGTCACTGCACTTGGCTCTGTGTGTGCTTTTGTTTGCTCAAAACCAGACCTCAAATCATTGTCACTCCGCTGTCGTTACCCAACGTCACTAAAACTCAGCTGTGTATCCAGCTCGCTTACCCTAACCCCAAGATTACATGCATTATGATAGGGATCAAGAAAGAAACAAGGATCAAAATCCCACTCCCCATTGCCCTGTAGGTGCCCACCCCCAGCTGAAACGGAAGAAGGTGTCAATACAAAATATGACAAGAAAAGAGAGCAACAAAGGACCTAAGCCTCTCATTCAATCCACGGCAGAGAGCACTTGGATGGTGGGCGTTGGAAAGGTGGCTTTGTGAATACCTGATGAGTTCAACCAAGGAGGTTTAATCAGGCCTTGGTACAGAGAAGGAGAGAAGGTGGCACTGGTGGGTGGGAGGCAAGTCTGTCTTATTCGAAGAGGTTCCCTCTGACCTACCGATCCCAATATGTCTCTTTTTTTCAATCCCTCCCATTCCTTTCTGTTATTTATTTATCATTCTCCATCTCTGTAGCCCCACATTTGCCTTCCCTCTATGAATTTCCCTGCCACTTGGTGCATGTCACCATCCCAAGAGGGCCACTTTAGCTAAACAAGGGATTTGAAGATCATAGGCCAGTCTTCAGTGAGAGGTAAACACAGGAGACTTCTGCTGTCCCCAGAACAGATACAATGCCCGAGGATGAAGGTATTGACTGGGTATATTCAGCCAGCTGCTTTTTAAATAGGAATTACCGCTGATATGAACCATTGACAGTTCTTAATTGAAAACCAGCATGAGGGAAAATGACAGAGCAACTGCAGCATGTGAATTCACACTTCTGTGCTCCTGCTGAATGTTTTTCACTTTACTCATTCAAGTCATGAATCTCAAGTAATTTAATTGAAAGCCAAAATGATAGGGGAGGAAAAAGATGTTCGGCCTCAAGAATGGAGCGGCACAATATTGAGTATTAGGCACAAATTATGACACTTTGAAAAATCATAGTTTCTTTTTATTGAAATTTAGTACACATTTGTGCAGAAACAATATGTGCACTAAGTGAACTTGATTGTTATTGAAAATAAAGGTTCTGTCCCAGTAATTCTCCTGGTTTTGTTCTTTTTTAATAAAAGTCTCATTGATTCTATTCGGATTTGAGCTGCTTCAGTAATAGTCTTAAATCAAAAACGTTGAACCCGACCATCTTAATTCTCATTGGAATTTACGTAACTTTTATAATATGTAATATCACGTCCTGCTGAGACATTGACAGATGGTTAAAAGAAGCCTGTAATTTCAGATTAGATTTTCCTGTGAAGCCACTCTTGTTTTAATCTCTGTAACAGTCATCATGCCACAGAGAGCCTTTCTCTTCTTCCTCTTCATCTTTTTATCATCTGCTTGCAATTTGTTGGTTTCTTCCACACATCATCAAGGAAAATGTTGACCGTGCCTCCCTTTTCTATGATCCCCTGCTGCTCGCTTCTTTTTCTTTTATGGCCTCACAGAAGTACAGGAAATGAGCGTGACCTCTTGACCTGACAAGCTCCAACCTGTCCTGTGAAAAGGTTGAAGGATTTACATGCACTTTTGTCTTTGTTATTCTTCTGGTAAGGTCAAGCTAGTCTCTTAAAAAAATGGATATCTGTATATGAAGATACAGAAATCTGAGGGAACAATAGCAAGCATTGGTACATGAAACAGGAAGTCTTAGCCCAGGAATAAGTTATCTAAAAATCCTCTCACTTCACTGAAAGTCTGTGTTTTGTTGTTTTATTTAGCAGATGTTATTGCTATCAGATCTCACCTTGGATTTGTGATGGGACAAATGAATCATTTATGTAGATAATGAGTTGTCACCAAATATCAACAAAGCTGATCATTAAATGTTGCACCAAAAAAAAGCACTATAGCGATATAACAACTTCCTTTTCAACTTCTCCACTGGTACACCAAATGGATGTGCATGTTCCAGAGCCAGTTGTTTGTGTATTGAGAACACAGTCCAGCAAAACAACATTTTTCCCTTGCTTTATTAGGAAGATCTGCCTTGACATCGTCAGTGATCCAAGATAACAACCAAAGCAGCACATCGTTCTTTGTTGCAGTTACATAAGCCAGCTCTACTGTAAAAGGTTTGCCGCCTGCAAAAAGGAACTGCAGCCGCCAATGTCACTGTGTGGCAGCAGAGCACATGAGAGGCAACGTGATGCAAACGATGCCTGATGGAGGAGCACAGCATGCATTGCTTACTGAAATTTATCTGCTCACCTGAGGCTCACTCAGAGACGGAATCGCTGGCTTTTAACTTGATGTGGGATTTGAAAAAGACTGAAGATACAAAGATGCAGAGTTTTTCACAGTGCGGTAATGGGATAAATCATATTGGTTTCTCTATCTAAAAGCATAAGTTGAAGTTATAAGATCTTTGGTGTTTGAAGAGATGCAAATTGATTATAATAGGGCCTCATTTCAGCATCAGATAGTTTGCACTCGGTATATCAGCATGGTATGTCATATTGTGAGCCTTAATTTAATGCAACTAACAATACAAAAAGAAGCGCCAACTCAGGAGAATCTACCATGTTAACGCCTCTATATGCCTTGTGTATATTTCCCAATGCCTACACTCAGAAAAAAATTATTAGACCACCTTGTTTTCTTCCATTTCTTGTTAATTTTGTTCAAGTACTAACTCCTGTGTATATCATGTGACTTAAACAGACTGAAAAGAAACATTGAATGTGTAGAAGAGACTGTTTCTGGCTGTACAATACCATACTATTCATGTAGCAACATCAGTGATTTAGGTTATTATAAAGAAAAAAATGGAACATAGATATCAGCTCTTAAATTAAATAGCTCTTATGAGCTATTTTTGAAGTTATTGTTATGTAAGTCCAAACAAATGTACCTTCAGGTTTTGCAGGCATTTAAAATGAAAAGGCAAATGAGAAAACGGTATGAGAAAACTATATATGTGAACGCATGATGCGCTGAGTAATTCCCTCCCACGCTTCCTCCAAATCCACTGAGACTCCCAAACTGTTCAGCTGAGGGTCAGCAGAAATGGAAAGAGGTGTCGGCAAGTTACAGATGAGGCCTGGATGTGGGAACATGAGAACAGGGAATGTGAGAGCATGACGGAGATAAAGGCGACGAACCATCGGAGCAAGTGTTAATTGGATACATCAGTGTGTTTTTCCACGCTCTGGAGTGTTGCAGCAAGGGAACCCCTTCTGCAGGAGAAAATAGGGATGATACGATGGCTGTGAACTGCAGCGGGATGTTGATTATGCATCGTCTGATCTTCGGGGAGATGGCAGCTGCAGCAGGAAGAGGCCGTATTTAACAAAAACGCTCTAAGTGCGTTCCAAATACTTTGTATGGGAGTGTGTGGCTATAAGACGGGCTAAGTGTGTGAATTCACACTTTTCCTGCAACCCTGAGGGAACAGCCTTGAGACAGAGAAGTAGTTTTGAGAAAGACTTATTATTATAGCACCTTGTGAAGCGCACCTTGTGATTCCCCACTAATGTCTGCGGGCTTCTAGCAACTAATTTTTATCCGTTACCTGTCCAAATATCCTTTGCCTTTTGTGCAGCAGCAACCTGTAATAGCTAACATAAGCAGTCATAACATCTCTCCCATAGCAAACATTTTTCTAACCGCAGGGCTCTCTCCTCCCTGGATGGTTATGGCATCGTCTGCTTTACTGCACAAAAATATAATCAAAGTTAGTATGACTGGGAGGATGAAAGCGATGCTCCTCACTCGCCTGCATGCAGGTTATTGGGACTCTAGCATTCATTTTTGCTTTGTTAATCACTGGGAGTTTGTGCACCAGAAAGAGCAACAACTAAATCCCATCAGAGGCCCGAGTTCCCACATGTCATCCTTCCGGCTGCAGGAAATGGATGTGCTTCATTTCGCCGCCCATAATATCTGCAGGGGTAACCACCCGACTCCCCAGAGGGCATGCACTTCTGTATTAAAGCTGTCCATCGTCTTGGCTAGTCATGTCTCGTCTTTTCAAGCGACCTACCAAGGGGCCTCAGAGCGAAGGGAAACAAGGGCTTGTGCTGAAAGAGCTGAACTGTCTCCAAGCTCAAATATTGCTCATCTACACGGATGATTTGGCAGCAAGGAAGCGAGAAACTGAAGTCAAAATATTTCAGAAGAAGGTGCAAGATTGGACAGAAATTAGACTTTTTTTTAACTACTTCCACTTGATTTATTGAGCTTCATGTTTTAGCATGAATATTACAAGGATACTGCTGTCGTAAATCTCTGTTTTTGGTGGCAGCTGATTCTCCCGAAAATAAAAAAAAAGGCAAAAGCTTAAAGCAGGAAACTGTTTGAGCAGCCAAGGTTTCAGGGATGAAAAACATTAATCTGTGTAACTCACATATGCCACATCATATTTGTAAAAAGTTTACAAAACATCCGCTGACTATGACAGCCATGCATAGGTCACTCATCGGCACTAATGCACATTAGAAAATAAAAATGGGTTTTGAATACCTTCATCGTCAAATAATGACACGGATGACAGCATAAAATTGGTTTAAGTGCAACGCAAAGGCAAAAACGGCGAAGGAGGTTATGTGCTGGAATATTTTGAGAGTAGGGGAGAGCATAAACGAGACAGCCTGCCTGGCTGAGCATTTATTTCCAACTTTTAGCAGCATGGTGCAACACAAATATTTGCTCATTTACCTCTGTTGTTTATTCATGCACAAGAAAAAGCCTCACGAATATTGAAAAGGCCATAAAAATGTCAAGTAAGAAAACATCTCTGTGTGCCTCAACATTTACTGGTGAATATGCACATTTTACATTACCCCGACGTTATTAACAAACGTGTTTTGATTAGAATCATAAGCATGATTGCAAAGCTGCCTCATTGCCTCTTTAATTGTAACGAGTAGCATCATCGCAAGTTTTTTGTGTGCACTGTATTTTATCATCCTGGAATAAATTCCTTCATCCCCCCTCCCCACTCTTATTTCCACATTGTCTTTTGTTATTATACACGTATACTTTTTGTTTTATCAATGTTTCCCGGAGAGTAATGGATAACATCTGATACTCATCTATAACTCTCACAGCTGCCCTAAAAATGTCATTGCAGCACCATCACATCTCCCTAAGGGCCAGTAGCCTCCCCTCTGCAGCACCAGTGAGAGCCTTGTCTTTGCCATGCCTGCTTTTCGCTTCTTCCCTGCCTTCCTCACCCTTTCAACTTGTGCTGGGAGCTGAGGCCTGTTTTTTTTGTTTTTTTGTTTCTTCACCAAGCACATGATCAGACCCGTTTTTAAACAAAGGCTTCAAAATTATGTAACTTAGTTCTTTGACTCGATTGTCGCCTTTGTTGTTGACACGGACGCCACAGCTCTGTTTCTAGTTAGTGATGTATCATACCCCCAGAAAAAGAGGGCAAAAGCTGCGATTAGGATTTCAGCAGCAGTGAAACAACTTTAGGGTGCAACCTTAAAGACATCCAAACAGATTTATATTGTAAAAAATGCCTCTGCCATTTAGAAGCAGTTTTTTTTATGTGTGCCATCCCTGTCTTTCAGAAAGACGTGTTTATATCATGTAGATCGCTAACCTTTTGCCAACAGCATCTTCCATCCTCATGCTTCTTTGCAGCCTCCTTGTTAGTTTGCCATCAGCTTCTGTTCTGGTTACTGAGAACTGCAGCTTATCATCCAATGCACACCTTTAAAAGTGAAACATCTAATCCTTCTTGACAACAGGACAGATTAACCGGAGGGACGTTACCTTTTGTCAGCTTCAATTCTCAGACACATTTGTACTGTTTTTAATTCTGTGAAGAAAAAGCTCCACATAAGCGATTCCCTGAGGCGATAATATGTATTTTTAGCAACAACTGAGTCTATTGTTCCCAGAATAGGTTCATGATGGACATACCCTAATGAGACATCAGCCTAGTTGCAAAGCTGTGTTTTTTCCAAACAGTGTGCGAGCTGGTCTCCAGCGCAGACCCGGTAGGATTCCAATTTATCCCGCACAGCTGGATGTCATTGTTCGATCAGCTCCATAAGGAATGCACCAAGGCTGAATGGCTTTGCCCTTCATCAAGACAGGCAAGAATAAAGTTGTAGCACACCCAGGGTGCTAGGTATGTCATGAATTGCGATTCGGTAAATAAGCAAGTGGAGTTCTTTTAATTCTAGTCACAACCAGGATAGTTAGAATAAAGCTTGCTGGTTGTCTGTGCATAGAGGGGGAGCTGGAAGAACTGGGGAGGGCAGAGAGAAAAGAATTGCAGCTGCAAAATCACCTCCATGGCCCTGATTTGTCTTCCAACCCATCTCTGTGACTCCCTCAGGAGAAGCTTTGCTGCAGTCTGTGTTTGTTCTTGCTTTGTTCTCTTCCTCCTTTTCTGTGGTGCTTTCCCTACCCCCTCCTTCATTTTTTTTTCTCATTTTCCTCCTACTGCTCGCTTTCACTACCTTGTTGGTATATTTTCTACCTCATCTTATATCCTATATGATCCATACAGTATTGAAAATTGAAGACTGTCAAGCATACATGCTCCTTAATCATGCATACTGTGTATCATCGCTTGAAGTTCTCTCTATTGCTCTCCTCCCTCATTGTTCCCAGGGTTCAGCTCCTGAGTCAGAGAAGAAAGCAGAAACCAGCCCCTGAGAGAAAGAGCTTTTATCTCAAGCAAAAATACTTATTTAGTCACTCATATGAATGCTTTGCTAATTAGGTTTTGAGAAAAAGGTACGAGAAAGTAGCGATTTTCAATTACTTCCAATATGAATCATTAGTCATCTAATTTGCTGACATTATATGAGGTAGCTGCATAATGGTGGTATGAAAAATGATTACCTCCTGAGGTTTCCAGCTGTACGAGAGGGCTCGCATCAAGCTATTTCTCCACATGGAACATTTCAGGGATGAATGGGATCTTGAAGGGCACTGCTTTGAGAATGATATAGATGAATTAGACATCCAGTGGGTTATTTCCTTCTGTTTAGCTGTTTGCTTTTCTTCAAAACAAGCAAGGTTTTGATATTCATCACATCCTACTATTGGCTGAGTTCTCAGGACAATACTGCTCCAAACTTTCCCGCTTCCCGAGATTTATTAAGAGCACATTGAGCTTATCAGTGTGACCCAGATAGATGGAGGACAAGTGTTGCAGAGGTCGGTCTTGTTTAATTCCACTGAGTCATGACCACTAAAGAAAAATGTAGACGTTATAAAGACATAGATCAAGTTCACAAGACTTCTGGCTCCCCTGAGAGTTCACAAATCTAGCTGAGGAGAATCCTATAAAGATCCTGGTAAATGACTCGGCTAGCCTCGAGGAATGTGCTGCTCCCAAAATAAGAAACTCCTCCCTTAGCACTCGATGAGGATACATGATTCAGTGATATAGCAATAACCATTCGCACTTCAGGGGGCTACAAAAATGTTTTGACTATGATGCTAACATGTCTTAATAGATTTCATTGCAAGCGGTTTCTTCAAGCATGCAGCTGAGAAGAAGAGTTTAGTGCAAGCTTTGCTTAAGGGAAGGAACATTCCAGCGGTTGGTTGTGTTGCTCTGTCATCTTAGTTTGTGGTTATGTGATGTGAGGAGAATGCTCTTTTGGGGATAGAGTGTTCTTTTGTTCGACTCTGGGCCAAATAACCTCTGACACTAATGATGATGCTCCCGAGACACTACAAAAGAGATGGCGCAAGCCTCCGCCACCTCATCTGTGTACTCAAACTCCTGTTTGATCATAATTGTGATCCAAATTGCAGACCAGCAACTAAATCTATGCTTGGCTACATAACACATCGGTCTTTCTCAGACTGGAACAGTCAGATTTCAATCTGCACACGTTGAACAGAACAAATTCTGATTCTGAATGATTTGATGAGTCGGCCACCAGAATGGGTAGAAAACCGAAATCTGTTGTTCATCTTTGTATACACATTTATGCAACATTTCCAATTCATTTCAGAGGACTTCATGTTTATTCTACCCTTCATTTAAGGGTTATGACTTCAAGTAACATCACAGTTGAGCAATGCATTGCTAATCTTATTACTTTATAAGGAGTTAGGTATTAGGTTTTTGTCATATATTAGGTTTTTTGTATTTGCATTAATAGGTATTTGTATTTACATAAATGATTTTCCAGCTCATTCTGAATGAATGCTAGTGTCAGAACAAATATATGTGCATATTTTTCCAACTAAGCCTTTCCTGTTGTAGAATGCTGTAGTAATATGTCTACTGTAATGGTGGAGTTGATTAAAGCGCAGTGCATTTAAATTGTATGAGTAAAATGGGAAAAAATGGAAAATATTTCAACTTGGATGTAAACATTGATTTGAAATCTAATATGCTAAAAGGAAATTTGTAAGTCTTTCTCAGCCATTGATTACTGTAAAAACCTTATTTTTGTATTTGTGGGCTATAAGTGCCATGGAAAATAAATGTTTTTGTCCACAGTGCTGACTGAAAGAGCTCTAGTTACTGAGATTAGTCAGAGGCAAAGGTCGTATTCTCTGCGAATTGTATAATTATAGGGGGTAGGAGGTGTTTAGTAGATACTATCAATTTTTCATGTTTTCTAAAGGCAACATGATAGAGGGAACACCTTCACCCTTCTGTGTTCTGCTGTCACTCATGATTCCACCACCCTGTCTCGTGTAGCCCCACCCACCATGCCAGATCAGGGCCAAAAGTTTGAAACTGAAAAATAGGGAATCTGAAAGTGTAAGAAAAGATAAAATGTAAGATTAAAGGTTATTTAAAAAAAATACAAGAGGTAGTATCCCATTGAAATTGAAATTCAAATATTCCTTTCAAATAAACATGTCCTGAAGCTTATAAAGTTAGCTTTGTATTCTGATTCGCTCAGCATTTACAGCAGATCTGGATGATAAAGAAACTCATCATTGTCTTTTGTTTGTCTTCCACAACGTGGTAAAAACTGCTAGCCATCACTTCCATGGTCAGTACTAGGAAAGTATTTTCAAACTCTGGAAACTTTATCAGACAGGAAAAGGGATGACATGTGGCAACAAGCTCCCAGCCAGTACCTGAACTTGCTCCAGCTTTGAGGAGCTGGGGTCTCTGTATGTGCTCAACCAGTTAAGTAAAACCACTCCTTGAACATAGGAACGTGTTGTGCACAGTGCCTTACAGCAATTTCAGACAACAGATGCAACACATTTCTCCTGCACACGTCTGCATAACAAGAATAATAAACACAAAAGTAAATTTGATGATATGTGTATTAAGTAAAGCAGAAAAGTGCAGAGATTTGTCAAAGTTGTATCAATGTTGCAGTGATTGGACAAAATTTACAACATTTTTGAACCAATATATTTCAAAGCAACTATTAATGGATGCAGCATTGTTAACTATAATTTTTACTGTAAGTGCAATATTTGATCTGCATTCTGAAAGGTTTTGAGATGTTAAGCAATAAAATTAGCATTAGCATTAACAATGTTATAAATTTGTAAAAGCTCAAATGCAGATAAACATCCAGTAATAGCTTTTCTGCTTGGAAGTAGGCATGTCTGTCTTGTAAACTATTAAACACTAATATGTATCATATGAATAGAATTATAAGTAAATAATTGATAAACAAGTAACAGGATAACAGCCAAATTACAAAGTCCATATAAACTAGTTATCTAATTTCTTAATATAAAGACATTCATTAGAATATTTGCTGCATCACGGTTCGTTTCACTGATGGAAAAGCAGCTCAGAAAATATATCCAAGGCAAATATTTCAGTATTAGACGGTATTCTTTTTTTTTTTTCTTCTACCACTTGTCAACACAATATTAGATGTTCTCAGCCTGTAGGACCTGCAGTACAGAACCAAAGTGTGAGTTATGTACAGAAAGCCCCCCACGGGAGAGATTACGGACAATGCAGCACACTGCATTATATTCTCTGATTAGCAAAGGCCATGGACTACAGGAGGTCGTTAATTTTGAGCCAAGCTGCAGCGTCATCTACCTCAGCTACATATTTATTTGAACAAGCCAGAGCCGCTGAGCAGCACGTAACACTCACTAGCAAAACACCAGCCATAGAGTTTTGATAATGAAGGTAAAACAGTGGCTGATAATTCTTGTAAAATGTTCCTGATCCCACCAAACCAGCTCACAATTTTGCTCATCAAGATTAATGCGATAGATCAGCCGGAAAGGAACACAAACTGTCTTGCTGCTGCTTTCTTCAGTATGGGTAAAATAACTCTTACTGATGAGGTTTCAGCGATACTGCTCTGTTTACAGCACAGTTACAACAAGAGGTATAATGTTCCACCTCTGTGTCTGTGTTCTTGACCATCTGGCGACACAGTTACTTTAACTTCAAGTAAATTTCCACTTAGGCTACAGGCTAATTAAGGGAATAACCTGAACCTTTGATATGTAAAGAGAAGGGATCTGTTATTCAACGAGGGGGATAGGGAGCCATTTGCTCGACTAGTATGGGTCCAGTTGAGTTTGGGTCAGTACAAACCAATAAAAAGATGTATTACCTTTATCCTATTAGGAAATATGTCTGCCCTGTATTGTCTTTCAGGAAAACAATGCCCCCAAACCTAAGAGGACATGGTTTGATGAGAATGATGGGAATCATGCGTTTTGGTCTTCACAGCACTGTAAAATCTAACTAGTTGCTTTACTTTAAAAATATATGCAAACTTGTTGCCTCTAAAATTTTAAGTTGATGTTCATTGGGACATTTAGTCATTTGCTTTATTCATCACAGTCATAGGAGGTCTAAGTTAGTTCCCTTAAGGGATGGCTCCCAAATGCTTCTTCATTAGGCTAAGCAAGGCAAGTTTATTTGTATAGCTCATTTCCTGTTCAAGACAATTCAAAGTGCTTTACAAAAAAAATTTAAAAGCATTAAAGATAGGGCAAAGAAAGCATTAAAAAGTAGTAAAAGGCAGCAACAAATAGCAAAAATCACAATAAAATCATTAAAAATATATTTATTTTTAAAAATCACAAATTCAATTGATTAAAATTAAGATAAGTTAAAAGTTACTGTGCAGGTTTCATGCATAAATGCATGAAACAGAAATGTTTTTAACCTGGATTTAAAAGTTTCTACATTTGGTGAAAGTTTAATCTCTACTGGCAGTTTGTTCC